>CM037794.1:9475414-9495499 GCA_021229015.1 Solen grandis
TACGTATATTCTATATACTAGACTATTAACCACTAACAATTACATAAAACTTGTATCACAGTTGGAGAAACAATTAATATTTCGCTGCCATCCACTCATTCATCGAACATTTAAGCGCTTGCAGATTTGTTTGTTTGTTGAGTTTAACTTCCCGCCGACAGTATTTCAGTCATTTGGAGACGATGACAACTTGAGACAGATAAAGTGCTGTCATACTGCAGTATCACGACGTAGATGTGGCATGATACCACACCCGGTCACGTTATCCTGACACCGAGCAAACCAGTCCTGCAACTACACTTATATGCTGAGCGCCAAACAACACCATTTCTTACGACTTTGGTATGTCGCGGCCGGGGATCGAACCCACGACCTCCCGCTCCAGAGGCGGACACTTTAACCGCTCTGCGTTTGCAGATATTATGGAAGTTGACAACGGGCAGGCCTTTTTCTGACCATTTTTGAAATATTGCAATTTTGGAATTTCCTTCATTTTTTCGCGCGAACACTATTTGGGAATTCACTAAATTTATCTAATTTAATTTCTTTCTTAATCATTTTTTTGTGATTAGATTTCTTGCATTATTTTCATTACGAAAAAAAAAATAATCAGCTCTCAAAGTTGATTAACTAACACACACTCACAAAAACAAAAAACAAAAACAAAATTAAATTATATTATCTATTTTCACTTATCCTTCTGTGTTCAGTCAAATAAAAAGTAATGATCCAATCATGATCCAGCATCCTCACTCATTTGTGTGCAGTTAATTATATTTTTTTTTTTTGAAAGTGAAAGTGAAAGAAAATCCGCGAAACAACTCAGTACTGCTTATATACATGGTTTGAAATGTGTGCATCTACGCTGTAAAATGTTAAAGATACTGTGCAAAAAGATCAAAAATGTCTTTATAGCTTATATTCACAAAATAAATGCATTATCATAAACCATTTCCAAAAGTCGGCAATTCACCTACCTGACATTTGCTGTGAATTTGCAGGCTTATAAAAAAAATATATTGAGAAAAGTTCAAAAAAGTAGATCTACTCAAGCGTGTTTCTTTTTTCCCCTTTCATTTCTCCTACTATAGTGCAAATGTTTAAATGCTAGATTAATTAGATTTGTTATTGTTGTTTTGCGGTAACGAGAATTTCGTATCATTTGACTTGACTTGACTTGACTATTTGAATTTACCGTCGCTTCGACAGTATTTCAATCATATAGCGCCACCGACCTACCGCAAGCCAGCTGGAAGGCTTGCTCACATGAAAATCCGTCATTTGCTTTCCAAATGCTATTTAATATTTTACATGACATCTACCCGACTCGGCAAATGCTTGTCAAATTGAATGAATGAAGAGGCCGGGTTTGGATAGTCTAAACATAATGACCTAGTCTATAAGTATGGCTAAAATACCATTCATACCTTAGACAGAACATTCATTTTTACCTTGTGCATCCAACCTAGATATATATGTCATATATAATCATATCATGATGTACATGTATACTTAGCTTTATCAAGATGTAAAGTCATCTTCTTAAACGCACAAGTAAACCTGTGGTATGACGGACAGACAGACAAAAAAAGGGGGACGCATGGACACATGAACGCACAGATTGATAATCGATATGGCCCGCACCATTAATCATATTTCAGTTTGAAGATCATTGACTGTCAGTATGGCGTTCTGATCCGATGTGGCACAGCGTGCCAAAGTGTTTTCGTTTATTGGCAACATTCATTCCCGGTATAAGCAATCATATGATATTGTTTACATGAAAGAGCCGGTAAGGTAGAATTGAGAATATTATAATAATATTATTATCATATTTCTTTGTACCAATAATTCACCATAGAAGATGAATTTCGGATTATGAACAATTGGCCAGATCAAGCTCTCATTTGTTTAAAAATGACAATATAGGCTTTTAAGGTGGCTAAATTACCAACACTAAATGCAATCACTAGAAACTCAAAATACATATGGTATTAATTTATGCATTGATAATTTCACGGTTGCGGAGCCCCTGTTGTTCATAATAGGCCTCTGCAAAAATGGTTTTATAAAAAAAAAAAGCAGAATGGCTTGACGATGAATGTATGAAAAAGAATACAAAGATGCCATGGATTAATATAACAATATTGAATCCAATGAGAATAGAGTGGGAATCTGCAGTTGCGAATGTAGTGAAAAAGGAAAAAATATCCAAATCGAAACATACCAAACAAGAATCCGAAGGATTTCTGGTGATTGTTTTCTAAAAAGAAACGTTTAAAGCGATATAGAAAATAAATACAGGTATTACCTAATTTTATCATTTTTTACCACATTGGACACTGATATAGAAGGTAATATAAAAGAACAAATTTGTAGTAATCATATATTTGAAGAAGATGACTTCGAGGAACTTGATGCTTCCATCACTGCTGAAGGATAACTGCTGTTGTATTACAGCATTTGTTAATTCATTGAATTATCATGTGTCTCATTTGCTGGATATCTTTAGTAACGGTATTTAGGGTTTGGGATGTTCCCCAGATCAATGGATGGAAGTCCCAGTGTTTAGAAAGACTAATTCTAGCCAGTTAAAAAAGTACAGAGGGGTCTCTCGTAAAGTGTTTATCTAAGATATAAGTGATTTAAATAGACGGCTTTCATTTTGGGCATAGTCTAACAATGTAATTAGTGGTGCTCAGTTTTTGGAAAAAATTGCTCAACTCTATACTTTTTGTTTGTTTGTTTTGTTTTTATGTTGTATTAAACTCGGCAATGCAACTTGATGGGAAATACAGAGTTCTTATATATGGGAATTCCATGAATCAGGTTATTTCAATGTATTTATGCAGCGCCTGCACGATCAGTTTATTCGAAATTGATATAACGTAAGTAGTTCACTTAGTATATAAACATTTTAAGGTACTTTGAATTTGAAAGTTATCTTGATAAGAAAAACATATTTAAATACCGGAATAAATATGTTAAGATGTCATCATATTTTCGTATCGGGTCTGGAAGGTATTGTAATATAATTACACGGTCTGAGAGAATTTTACCAATTTATGTGACAATGAGGTGAATACCAGTTATATCGTTTATAAGAATATTAACAGTGTTTACAACTTGAGCTTTACTAAGTGAAGCTCAATTTGGTTTTAGGATTTTTTTTAAAAAAATTTTTAAAAGCTTTCAAATCGGTAAATATCTTATCAATTATGTAGCTGTAGGCAGGTACAGATAAAGCCTTAAAAAACAGTGTCAAATCCGTGTTTGGGGGTTTAGTAGGTAATATTGAGCGAATAGAGGGCACAACTGATTTTACTATCTAGATTTTGTTTTTCACGCATATAGAGCGACCATGCACCAATACAATACAATAAAGTGCATAATAAAACATTTTACTTTTCATAATATAACGTATTATAATTATTTTGAAATAGAAAATGTTGAAAAACAGTACGGTACTGAAATCACGGATAGGTATGGTATATATACAGAGACCCTGCATCATCCGATGATTTAATTGATAGCAAGGTGACAAGGATCTTGATATAATCACTGCAATATGTAATGTTGCTTTATGTCATATGTAAGATTTAGAAATGAAATGAGGTCATATTTTCCAACTGAATATCTTGTCGCATTATAAAAATAATGCTTATTTTGCGAACAATTACTAAAAGTTTTTGAAATACACAATGCCGTCATACGTTATATCGAGTTTCATTTTACCAGATTTACTACCATATCCGCTTTTTTATCAATCACAGAATATATAAATGTGCAAACACAAAAGATATTGCTTTCTGTTTTCTGGTCTAGCGTTATTTCTTGCTTGCAAGGTAGTTTCACATCTTCAAACAGGTTTGTACATTTCTAAATCTTACATATGACATAAAGCAACACTACATAAGAAAGTTTTTGAAATAATTCATGTCATAGATAAATAGACGCGTTCTGTAGCTAGGGTTATTAGTATTAATTTGACATGGTTGGGTACCAATCGATCAAATCAAGCGATCACTATAATAATATTCATCTTCCATTGCAGTGATTATATCAAGATCCTTGTCACCTTGCTATCAATTAAATCATCGGATGATGCAGGGTCTCTGTATATATACCATACCTATCCGTGATTTCAGTACAGTCCTGTTTTTCAACATTTTTCTATTTCATAATAATTATTATAATACGTTATATTATGAAAAGTAAAATGTTTTATTATGCACTTTATTATTAACATCATGTGTTCCTGCATGTTAATGTTTATATGCAATAAGCTATTTGTATTGTATTGTATTGGTGCATGGTCGCTCTATATGCGTGAACAACAAAATCTAGATAGTAAAATCAACACGGATTTGACACTGTTTTTTAAGGCTTTATCTGTACCTGCCTACAGCTACATAATTGATAAGATATTTACCGATTTGAAAGCTTTTTAAAAAAAATTAAAAAATCCTAAAACCAAATTGAGCTTCACTTAGTAAAGCTCAAGTTGTAAACACTGTTAATATTCTTATAAACGATATAACTGGTATTCACCTCATTGTCACATAAGTTGGTAAAATTCTCTCAGACCGTGTAATTACATTACAATAACTTCCAGACCCGATACGAAAATATGATGACATCTTAACATATTTATTTCGGTATTTAAATATGTTTTTCTTATCAAGATAACTTTCAAATTCAAAGTACCTTAAAATGTTTATATACTAAGTGAACTACTTACGTTATATCAATTTCGAATAAACTGATCGTGCAGGCGCTGCATAAATACATTGAAATAACCTGATTCATGGAATTCCCATATATAAGAACTCTGTATTTCCCATCAAGTTGCATTGCCGAGTTTAATACAACATAAAAACAAAACAAACAAAAAAAAGTATAGAGTTGAGCGATTTTTTCCTAAAACTGAGCCTATGCCCAAAATGAAAGCCGTCTATTTAAATCACTTATATCTTAGATAAACACTTTACGAGAGAGACCCCTCTGTACTATTTTAACTGGCTAGAATTAGTCTTCCATCCATTGATCTGGAGGACATCCCAAATCCTATATACCGTTACTAAAGATATCCAGCAAATGAGACACATGATAATTCAATGAATTAACAAATGCTGTATACAACAGCAGTTATCCTTCAGCATGGAAGCATCAAGTTCCTCGAAGTCATCTTCTTCAAATATATGATTACTACAAATTTGTTCTTTTATATTACCTTCTATATCAGTGTCCAATGTGGTAAAAGATGATAAAATTAGGTAATACCTGTATTTTTTTTCTATATCGCTTTAAACGTTTCTTTTTAGAAAACAATCACCAGAAATCCTTCGGATTCTTGTTTGGTATGTTTCGATTTGGATATTTTTTCCTTTTTCACTACATTCGCAACTCCCTTTTTGGTTCAATATTGTTATATTAATCCATGGCATCTTTGTATTCTTTTTCATACATTCATCGTCAAGCCATTCTGCTTTTTTTTTATAAAACCATTTTTGCAGAGGCCTATTATGAACAACAGGGGCTCCGCAACCGTGAAATTATCAATGCATAAATTAATACCATATGTATTTTGAGTTTCTAGTGATTGCATTTAGTGTTGGTAATTTAGCCACCTTAAAAGCCTATATTGTCATTTTTAAACAAATGAGAGCTTGATCTGGCCAATTGTTCATAATCCGAAATTCATCTTCTATGGTGAATTATTGGTACAAAGATACATAAATAAAACTAATATGATAATAATATTATTATAATATTCTCAATTCTACCTTACCGGCTCTTTCATGTAAACAATATCATATGATTGCTTATACCGGGAATTAATGTTGCCAATAAACGAAAACACTTTGGCACGCTGTGCAACATCGGATCAGAACGCCATACTGACACTCAATGATCTTCAAACTGAAATATGATTAATGGTGCGGGCCATATCGATTATCAATCTGTGCGTTCATGTGTCCATGCGTCCCCCTTTTTTTGTCTGTTTGTCCGTCATACCACAGGTTTACTTGTGCGTTTAAGAAGATGACTTTACATCTTGATAAAGCTAGGTATACATGTACATCATGATATGATTATATATGACATTTATATCTAGGTTGGATGCACAAGGTAAAAATGAATGTTCTGTCTAAGATTTGAATGGTATTTTAGCCTTGCTTGTAGACTAGGTCATTATGTTTAGACTATCCCAACCCGGCCTCTTCATTCATTCAATTTGACAAGCATTTGTCGAGTCGGGTAGATGTCATGTAAAATATTAAATAGCATTTGGAAAGCAAATGACGGATTTTCATGTGAGGAAGCCTTCCAGTTGGCTTGCGGTAGGTCGGTAGTTCTACCCGGATGCATCCGTGCATTCGGGGTCTTCCTCCACCTGTAATTAGCTGGACGTCGCTATATGATTGAAATACTGTCGAAGCGACGGTAAACTCAAATAGTCAAGTCAAGTCAAGTCAAATGATACGAAATTCTCGTTACCGCAAAACAACAATAACAAGTCTAATTAATCTAGCATTTAAACATTTGCACTATAGTAGGAGAAATGAAAGGGGAAAAAAGAAACACGCTCTACTTATTTGAACTTTTCTCAATATATTTTTCTTATAAGCCTGAAATTCACAGCAAATTTCAGGTAGGTGAATTGCCGACTTTTGGAAATGGTTTATGATAATGCATTTATTTTGTGAATATAAGCTATAAAGACATTTTTTATCTTTTTGCATAGTACTGAGTTGTTTCCCGGATTTTCTTTCACTTTCACTTTCAAAAAAAAAATTATAATTAACTGCACACAAATGAGTGAGGATGCTGGATCATGATTGGATCATTACTTTTTATTTGACTGAACACAGAAGGATAAGTGAAAATAGATAATATAATTTAATTTTGTTTTTGTTTTTTGTTTTTGTGAGTGTGTGTTAGTTAATCAACTTTGAGAGCTGATTATATTTTTTTTCGTAATGAAAATAATGCAAGAAATCTAATCACAAAAAAAATGATTAAGAAAGAAATTAAATTAGATAAATTTAGTGAATTCCCAAATAGTGTTCGCGCGAAAAAATGAAGGAAATTCCAAAATTGAAATATTTCAAAAATGGTCAGAAAAAGGCCTGCCCGTTGTCAACTTCCATAATATCTGCAAGCGCTTGTCCCCGGTGGCCGAGCGGTTAAAGTGTCCGCCTCTGGAGCGGGAGGTCGTGGGTTCGATCCCCGGCCGCGACATACCAAAGTCGTAAGAAATGGTGTTGTTATAGCTCTCTTGCTTGGCGCTCAGCATATAAGTGTAGTTGCAGGACTGGTTTGCTCGGTGTCAGGATAACGTGACCGGGTGTGGTATCATGCCACATCTACGTCGTGATACTGCAGTATGACAGCACTTTATCTGTCTCAAGTTGTCATCGTCTCCAAATTACTGAAATACTGTCGGCGGGAAGTTAAACCCAACAAACAAACAAATCTGCAAGCGCTTAAATGTTCGATGAATGAGTGGATGGCAGCTAAATATTAATTAGGACTTTCTGCCTAAAGCAGAAAGTCCTATTGGGTTTGTACTGTTTATTAGGACTTTCTGCCTAAAGCAGAAAGTCCTATTGGGTTTGTTATGTTTTTTCTTATTAGGGCTTTCTGCCTCAAGCAGAAAGACCTATTGGGTTTGTTATGTTTTTTCTTATTAGGACTTTCTGCCTAAAGCAGAAAGTCCTATTGGGTTTGTTCTGTTTATTATTATTATTATTATTATTATTCTTTTCTTCCTCAAGGATTTTCATATGTTGCAATCGTCCTAGGAGAATGAAATTTCGATGGCATATTATTCATATGCGTATTTAAAAGATTCTATAATATTCAAATGCCTATGACGTCATTATGACGTCACACTTGGCAATTGCTACAAAAGTTTGTACGCGGTCCAGAGCGAAAATTAAAAAACCGATTTTTATCAAATTTTCACAGAATGTGTATATTATGTTCTAGTTGTGCATCTCGGTGTCCGTTTTTCAAAATTCGAAAAGCCCAAGGTTCTATGGCGAATGCAAGATTCAAACCAAGGACGTCAAATTGATAAATGCTCATAAAATCGTCCCTAAATGAGAGAGAAGGTTGATATTTTGTCAGTATATAGATCTCCGATAGATTTAAATATTTTGTGAAAATGGACGTCTTGTGACGTCATATGACGTCATCAGATTTCTAATATTTAAACACCTAATTTTATATGTAAATATGATCCAAGGACAAGGAAATTTTGATGTCATATTCTCCAAGAGATGGTATTTTGAATTCTATGATATTCATATCTCTATGACGTCATATGACGTCACACTTGAAATAAGCTACAAAAGTTTGTACGCGGTCCAGAGCCATTATTAATGAACCGATTTTCATCAAATTTTCACAGAATGTGTATATTATGTTCTAGTTGTGCATCCCGGTGTCCGTTTTTCAAAATTCGAAAAGTCCAAGGTTCTATAGCGATTCCAAGATTCGAACCAAGGTCGTAAATTTTCAAAATCTTATAAAATCGGTCCTATTTGAGATAGAAAGATGATATTGGGTCAGTATATAGGTCTCTGAGAGTCTTAAACATTTTGTGAAAATAAATGTCATATGACGTCACGTGACGTCATTATATGATAATGAATTTCTAATTCTAACAAGATTATTTCTATATGTTGAAATTGTCGAAGGGCAATGAAAATTTAACGCCGCATGTTTCAGATACAGAAATTTCGATTTCAATGATTTTCAGAAGCCTATGACGTCATATGACGTCACATTTGAAATTGACTACAAAAGTTTGTACACGGTCCAGAGCCATTATTAATGAACCGATTTTCATCAAATTTTCAGAGAATGTGTATCTTAAGTTCTAGTTGTGCATCTCGGGATCCGTTTTTCAAAATTCGAAAAGTCCATGGTTCTATAGCGAATTCAAGATTCGAACCAAGGTCGTCAATTTTTAAATGCTTATTAAATCGATCCTATTTGAGATAGAAAAGAGATATTGGCTCATTATATAGGTCTCTGGGAGTCTTAAACATTTCGTGAAAAAAACGTCATCTGACGTCATGTGACGTCATTATATGATAATGTATTTCTAATATTAACAAAAGTATTTCTATATGTTGAAATTGTCGAAGGGCAATGAAAATTTAATGACAAATGAATCAGACGCTGAAATTTCGATTACAATGATTTTCATATGTCTCTGACGTCATATGACGTCACATTTGAAATTGACTACGAAAGATTTTACACGGTCCAGAGCCATTATTAATGGGCCGATTTTCATTAAATTTTCACAGAATGTGTATATTACGTTCTTATTGTGTATACCGGTGTCCGTTTTTCAAAATTCGAAAAGTCCAAGCATCTATGGCGGATCAAAGATTCGAACCAAGGACGTCAATTTTTAAATGCTTATAAAATCGGTCCTATTTGAGATAGAAAGTTGAAATTTTGCCAGTTAGTAGGTCTCTGGGTGTCTTAAGAATTATGAGAAAATAAACGTCATATGACGTCACGTGACGTCATTTGTTTATGATTATTATTCTTTTCTTCTTCCTAACTAAACGCTTATTTTAATATGTTGCAATAGTCATAGGACGATGAAATTTTTATGGGTTATTAGGCACGTGAGGAAATTTTGATTTCACCCCTACTGCATATATGTAGCCATATCTCAGTAAATATCGATTTTTGTAAATATATGTATGAATAAGAATTATAGCTGAATAATTGACGTTTCCAAAGATATTTAGTTTATTAAAATTGGTTTACGCAATAAAATTAAGCAAAAAAACTAAATGAAATGAAGCTAATTTTGCTGATAATATGCTGTTTTCTTGAGGTTTAACAGTCAATATCTCAGAAACGACTGAAGATAAGTTTATACATTATTCGTATAAAATGTAGCATGTTTTAAGAGCTTTCTAACGGTACCAAGTTTATTGAAATTGGACTTCATATAAGAAAGTTACATGGAAAATAAGATATTTCATAATCATGCATCATAAAAATATGGAAAAGGTCACGCGCAGGGGTCACCAAGCTTAAATACTTGCGCAACGACTTAAAAAAAAAAAAATCAAATTGCAATTGATGGGCTATATCTTGATTTTGTTGTTTTTTTTTGTTTTTTTTTGTTTTTTGTCGAATGTTGACTGTTTCCAAAATAAGCATTGAAGTTAATACATGTACAACGGCACAAGACAAAAATCCGTATTTGCAACACTATGTAGCTAGCGAGCAGTTTGCAAGCCTTGAAAAATTCACACGCAGCCCCACATTTTAGACCATCTAAAAACTGCATTGTTATGCTAACGATATTCATATTGCATCAGTTTGTAGGCTGGGATGTTACCTTTCAAAATATCACCATAGTTCGAAATTCCAGGAATTTATGGCAAAACTACGGAAGCCCAAACACGCCAAAATCGCTAAATACGATTAACTACGTTACAGGTGTCGAAAGGATATAGCACTATACAAATATTCAATACTTCTTCCTAATGAGGCTAAAATTAAACAAGGTTACAACTGAGCTGGAGTGATGAAATTCTATGTGTGATGAAAGTTAGAAACTTACATTTGAACACTGTTCATTTTTCTTTCATGTCATATGACATAGTATAAATGTTGTATGTAAACTACATGTGCAAGATATGGGCGGACTTTTATTAAAATTCACAGAATGTGTTCTATTTGTGCTATTTTATATAGAAATAGAGGAGATAGAAAGTTGCAATTTGGACAGATTATCTATTATGTCATCTTCTATATATACTATATAAAGCAGATGTTGCAGAAAGTCCTATCATTCGTTTAAACGAATGACATCTAGTTGTTTCTTCAACTGTGATACAAGTTTTATGTAATTGTTAGTGGTTAATAGTCTAGTATATAGAATATACGTAAAGTATATGCTACGAGTACGGCCATGAACGTCTGTTATAGAATGCATTTTTTAATCCAGGTTGTCGTCCGCACTTCGACGTCACAGGGGAAAACACGTCCGCGATGCTGCGAAAACGGAGGACAAGATGCTGGCGTTTTACGATGTCTATCCCAACTCCAAGCAGGCCATGGTCCAGATCCGCGATGACGTCTCCACCAAAATTCTGAGTTTGTTTCATCCCGCATTGCTTGTTGAGTATATGCCATTACAGATCGTAGGTGATGGGAACTGCCTTTACAGGGTAATTTCTCTAAGTCTTTTTGACACTATCGAATTGATACTAAATGAATCATATTACCAACCAAAAAGCACTTTCCGGTGCCAAATTTTAGATGATTACAGGATTTTAACTAGTGTTTCATCTAAATTGATTCATGACGCAGTGACCATCGGTTGCTATTCTGAAATGGCTCATTTGTACGCAGCAAGTGCCGGTTTAAAGGTTGCCCTGAAATCTTATTATCCCCCTCAGCTCAATTTTGAGATGTCATCCGAACCATTTACAAGGATAATTCAGGGACGGGGTGTTTCACAGTCCCATTCCGATTTCATTCTGATGTGGTCCAATGTATGTGCCCCCTCGCAACTCTATTTTTTCAGTCCAAATCATTTCGTATCGATTTGCAAAATTCCCCCGCAGCAAGCAAGCTCCGAGATCTACGGGGAGCAAATCACTTTAGATGATTCATTATCACTCGTTCCTGATTCTCCTGAAGTAAAAACGCCCCAGGTCAAATTCCATAGTTTGGATTCAGAACCAACAGGCACACAAAAGGTCAACGGTCCTGGCCCCTTGAGTCCTGAATCTACAGACACACAAAAGGTCAATGGTCCTGGTCCCTTGAGTCCTGAATCTACAGACACACCAAAGGTCAATGGTCCTGGCCCCTTGAGTCCTGAACCTACAGACACACCCCATGTCCCTGATTCTTGTGGTTCGGGTGAAATTATCACAGAGGTAGAATGAATGAAATGAAAATGAAAATAATATTCAGAGTAGGAAAAACAAGAATAAGTCAACCTTTTCTGATGACTGCGGTGTGTGAGATACCACCACAGGTGCATCTCTCAAGTCTTACTACTTGCTGGCTATGGATGGTTCTTTGAAGTTATCACAGAGGTAGAACAATTGTATACCAGAGGTTGCCTAGACTCGGGAATGTTTCTTGAAACAGGAAAGGTTGTGGATCTGCTGTTACGAACAGAAACATGTTACAATACTATTCCTGTAGGCAGAAAAGAAAACATGTATTTTCTGGTCAATAATGAAAATAATATTCAGAGTAGGAAAAACAAGAATAAGTCAACCTTTTCTGATGACTGCGGTGTGTGGGATACCACCACAGGTGCACACCATCTCTCAAGTCTTACTACTTGCTGGCTAAGGATGGTTCTTTGAAAAAACTTGAGAAGAATAAAGACCAGTTCTGTAATTTGCAGCGCACTAAAGAAAACGGACGCACCATCCGTAAATACATTCCCATGGATCCACAACCTGTTAAGGACCAAGTAGTTTTGGTACACAGGTGCTACACTACGCTCAAGACCTCGCCCACCTATAAAAAGAGGGTTACATGGTTAGGTGAGGGTGGGCTTTGCAGTAATTTAGCTGTAGTGGAGTATGTAGGAATATTTCCCGGTCTGGCACCTCATGGTAATTCAAAACAGGCGACAGAGTTAGTAAATTATTACAATCAGAAAAACCAAAGCAAGTTTATGAAAAGTTGAAATGCAAGCATGATGAGGTTACGCGTCCAACTGGGTTACAGCAACTAAGAGAAAAGTAAAAGTACGAAACTAATAAAGATAAACCTTTTGGGAACACAAATTTAGCAGATAACATCCAACAACTAGAAAACATGGTCTCTCAGTGTCATTCTTTCGTAAGGTCAGTTGTTTATGCAAATAATAAAACCCCCACCATAGCTTTGTATAATAACAAACAGATAGCGGACCTAAAAATCTGTTTTGGGAATTGACAAAACTTTCAATCTGTGCGACATGCATGTCACAGAGACTTGCTATAAACAGTACGGGCTCGGACTGGGGAACACCCTATTTTCATAGGCCCTATTCTTATTCATGATTCAAGTGATTATGAGACGTACTGTCAGTTCTTACACCACCTCAAGGTTAAACTTTCTGACAAACCCCTCAATAAACTGGTCATTGGGAGTGATGAGGAGCAGTCGCTGGTTAAATCCATTAAGGTGTCCTTCCCCGCATCAGACCATGTTCTATGTGTTAGGCATTTGAAACAGAATACGAAACAAAAGTTGATGGATGATTCCGTTAATAAAAATGATAGGGAGAGGATCATGAATCTGATATTCGAATCAAACGGGATTATTGACGCCCACGACCAAGTATGATTTGATCAAAAGTGCGAAGAGTTATTAAGTTTTTGCAATACGCTATCGCTGACTAGATTCCAAAAAATATTTTGAGAACAGGTTAAAGTCAAACATACGGATCAGAGTCAGTGAACCGGTAATCCGAGGAGAATGGACAAACAATATTTGTGAGTCTATCAACCATGTATGGAAATCAAAATCCTTAATGGAACTAGTTGCTATTATACAGCAACTAGTGGAAGTTCAATTTAAGGAATTAAGGGCTGCAATTGTAGGGACGGGGGAATATAGGCTTGCTGATAAATATCAACAATTTTCGGTAGCAAAAAACTGGATGGGTGACAAAAGATGAAAACCAGAGGCGTAAGGCATTTCATTCATTCAGGCAGTTCATCCCACATGACAAGACTATCGTTGTATCAACTGATACAAGGTTTAATGTTATAGCGCCTCGCTCTCATGGTAGGAAACCAGGTCAAAGGAAAAGAAAGGTCGCAGAGCGGACCCGGTCATATAAAAAAGCAGAACAGAACAGGACCATTCAAAATATTTTCCCAAACATCCCTGTACCCCTGAAAACTGCCTATGCCAGACAGGTCTCAAACCTCGTCGTGGGGAGTTATTACCCAGCAAAGGCAGGCTTCGTATTACATACCCCTTAAAAATGGCAAACTGACCAGAGTTAATAATGAAAATTGCCTATACCAGACAGATCTTAAATCTCGTCGTGGGGAGTTATTACCCAGCCTAGGTAGACTTCGTATTAACATCACCAGGCATAACATGGCCGGTTCATGCAGTTAGGTTTTTTTTTGTTAGAACATTGATGGGTACCATATTAAGGTTTTCTATGTATACGATGAATAGATTTTTTTGCTAACGCTAGCCATCAAAGGAGCTGTAGATTCATGTAGGGGTGTGCCCGTTTATGAGTCTGTGTTAACGTAGTTGTGGTAGGATTTGGAAATGAATTGTCTCATGATGGTGAACATTTCTGCCAAGTAATTTCAAAATCCATCAAGGAATGTCAGAGTTATGGAGCGGAAACAAAATCGGGATGGACAGACAGATGATGCGATTAATACATGACCACCTTCAGGGGGATAAAAAAACAAACTATAAGTTGATAAGTATTTATTAGAAATTATCATTCGTGAAACTACACATTTATAGTTGATATCCTACAATAATACAATGAACTAAATTAACAGTATTAAGAGGAATGTGCAAATGTCGAAAATAATTTTTCACTGATAACTTTATCAACATGATGACATTAGTCAAGCATAAGACATATCCCCTGAAGCAAAATCTCTAAATTTAAAGAACACACAGACACACAAATATAAATTTATCACACAACTCAGCTTGTTTACAAGTTAATACAACCATTTATATTTTTTAAATCTTACATGCGTTATATCAACAAGTTAAAAATAGTACCGCAGGCCATAAGTCGGATGTATGAAGTTCACAAATGAAGGACGAATGTTTAAAGATATCAGAAGATCTAAATGAAGGTAGTTAGTGTTAGTAAATTCTACTTATGTTGCTATTGAAAGAATATTATATTGTGTTTACAAGCAAAAAAAAAATAATAAAGAAATCTTTTTTGCTAACTTCATATATATTATAGATGTAAATTGGTCAAGGGTTTTCCCAGCATAACGAAATAATAATCTTAACCCTTTCCCTCATAGAGGAAACCATGAAAAGACATATGCGAACAGCATAAAACCAGATCAGCCTGCGAGTAACTCGCAGGCGAGTAACTCGTAGGCTGATCAGGTTTTATGCTGTTCGCTGCTCCTCAGTGGTCTGGGAATGAGGATTTTGTAATTAAATTTGGTAAGGTTTAACTGTGGTTTTCTGCAGATCAGGCTTTATGTGGTACCTATTGAGTGCGTCAAAATGAGTCTTGATATGTCTATCTTGCAAAATACAAAATCATATTTATTGAGTTCCATATTTTTATATCAAAAAATTACCTGTGTAAGATCCCCTTTATCTCTCTCACTCTCTCTATATATGTATCTGTGTTACATACTTACAGTGAGACTTCTTGCAAAATTAAATTACAAAGTGAGACTCAAAGAGTCAAAAGGATCTAAGAAAATAAAAAATGACTTAAAATTTCAAATAATAAGAATGTTGTAAATCTTTACCATTATACTTTAATGTACATTTCATCTCCAATCATTAATGACCAATAGTTAAATTTTAAAATGAGTCAAAACAGTGAGTCAAAAGTCAAACAAGAGACCTGGTAGTATATAACGGTAAAGAAAGTTACCAGAGGAAAGTTAACATTGTCTTCTGCGATTTGGCATTGAAATTTAACAAAGTTAAAATTTGTTTAAAAAAAAAGAGTTCAAACACTTGTGCATTTATTATTTTCATAAAAAATGATTTGTATTATGAATATGTTATAAAAATAAAAGTAAATAATAGAAAACAAAAAAATTAAACCACTGAGATAAAGATAGAATTTGAAATAAACACAAGTGTTCTCTGGGACACGTGTGTCACCTGCGGAAGAATGACGGAAAAAGTGTGAGACAGAAGGACGGACAGATAGATGAAGAAAAAATGATCCCTATGTGTCACCTCTGCTTACAACAGGTGACAGAAAGAGTGATAACTCTACCTTTCATAATTTTTGAGTTATTGCCCTTTGTTATTTTTTAGACTTAATTTTTGTCCGGAGCATAACTCGAAGAGTATTTGAGATATCAACTTGAAACTTCATAGGTGAATAGATCTCAATGAGGAAGATTGCGGTGCACAAGAATGATAACTCTACCTTTCATAATGTTTTGGTTATTGCATTTTTGTTATTTTTCAGGCTTAATTTTTATCACAGTGACCTTGACATTTTACCTGTAGACCTCAAAATAGAGGAATTCGTAGGTCTTCACTTGGGTTTCATATATATTACCAGAAATTTTCTTTTAAAAATGTAATATTCTACTCTCCAACACATCTTCTAAAGAGCAAGCTTTCGGCGGGGGATTGGCCATGTCAACATGGCTCTTGTTTCAACAAATTTTAGCAAAGGTGAAGTTTTACCATAAGCTGAAACCTATAAGATGAGCATGCTGACCTCCTATTTTTAATTCATATTTCCTTAATTATAATCTGAAGTACTTGTATGTAAATTTTAGAAATTTGTTGGTGGAAAGAGTGAAAATATAGCTGTCTGTTGTAAATTTGGTCATATTCATTTTCAGGTATGCAGTTCTACAGAGTTGTCTTGAACTTCAAACTTGAGATGTAAAATCAACACAATGCAAACATGGCAGGATGACTGGAATAACACTGGGTGAGAGGACAGGTGTCTGGTTGACATGTGGACCATCTCTGTGTACTGGGACTCAGTATCTGTACAAGGATGTGACAGCAATGGAACTTGACACCCTTGATCATGAGTTATCCTTGAGTTAGCCAGTCACCATGGAAATGTGCAGTTGTGAAATAAGTCCTTCATTTTGTTAACCCTCTTGATGTTGTCTTCAAAACTTTGCACATAGAGTGTATCACGATTATCAACTTCTATCATAATGTCTGGTTAATGTCCTGGATGGCACTCAGTGCTATATAAGGCTTGTTTGGAAATTATTGAGATGACTTGAATAGAAAAAGATCTTGAAGGAATATAGATTACAAATTATTCCCAAATACAGCCAAATGTTATTACTATCTGTATACAAAATAACTTTTTCCTAATGACTCCCATATAGTTTCAGAATCCGTTTAAATTATTATTCCCATTCAAATAAAAGCTTTAATGATAGTTGCTGCTCGCCTTAAGTGACGCTGTGATTTCGTGTACACTAACTCTAGATAATGATGTATATGTATCTATATAATGAATGATTTTAAACTTTTCAAATTAGGGTGATGTCAACATCACATGTAACCATGGCATCAGTTAATATGTTTCTGCTATTGTAACACATATGCACCACAGTTGCTTCTGTACTTTCCAGTTTTAACAATGTGCTTCAGGTAGCCCAACCTAACAGTGTCTAAATATAAGTTCTTGTTGTACTGCCAATATTTAGTTATATTTATTCCATTTGCATGATCCATCAGAGATTAAAGTTAATTGAAAGTTTTAACTCTTCACATTATCTTTTTTTTTTTTTTAAATCAACCAAGTGTGACTGTGTTTTTTTGTTTGTTTTTTTTATTTTTTATTATTATGATAATCAAATCTTATAATAATTTTTTTATCAGAAGAAATAATGAACAATAAAATATACATAAATAAAAAAAGAAAATGAAAGTAATTGATAAGGTTATTTTTACTTTGACGCAATGCAGTAATAAAGTATTTTATGATTTTTTGGGGGGACTCTATTTAAAGATAGTAATCTTGTTATTGATATATATTTTGTATTTTTAAAATACTTCTTGTTGTATGCAATTATATAGCCATTGTTTTGTGTTACTAGTAGTTAAATTTATATTTGCTTCCTTTTGATTCAAATCATATATATGTATTACTTGCTGGAATGCTTATGTATTTTTATCTATAACATGTAAGACATTAGTTTAGTCAGTAATAACCAGCTGTCCTGATGTGTTAAACACACACACATGTATCTGTACATAACACGTAATTACTTTGGTCATATGCATAGCATGACAGAAACATTTGTATATCACTTTGTCAACCTTGTTACCAGCATCTGATTTGTTTGTCCAATCTCAACCTCCAGTTGATATAAACTTATCTTCATTAAACATGGGATATGATGTATATGTTAACTATCTCAGATGAGTTTTATTTTCAGCGAACATCATACCCGATATTTGATTCAAATGATAATATTACACATGTAGCTCATACAACTATCCAACTTTTACCTGACCAATTTTGATGAATGCTGATGTGTCATTAATATTTGATAGTAGGTAATAAACACATGGCAGTTTGAGAGATCTTTCAGACTGACCATGTTTTGTTGCAGTCATTGAAAATGATTTATGGAAGTCAAATTTATTGTATTATTGACATCTTTTGGTACATGTTTTTTTTTTAGGTACATCTTTTGGTACATGTTGAAAATTAAGCAGGATTATCATGAAATCAGTTTCTCAAGAACTTACTACACTATTAATAATTGGCAAAACTGGTACATTAAATATATAGGAGTTACCTCCATTACACCACTGTCACTCATTTCAAGACTCAATCACATTGGTAAACAGTCCTGATCTCATCACTTAAAATTAATATGCTATGTTGAACTCAAGACTTTTTTTAAGACTTTCAACACTTTGAAAACTATTAAGGATGTTTAAGCAGGTTACCACTTATTCGGTTAAAAGGCAGCCGAGTATTATATATCACTTTCCAAATGTCTTATGTGGACTGCAATCCTACAACAATCTCTTGTGTAGATATTTTGTAGCACATCATCAAAAAGAAATATAATAAAAATACACTAACTTAAATAAAAACTTAAAAAGAATAAAAAGAATAAATTTTCTTTAATCTTAATTTTATCATTGTACCAGAGATTTAAATTACCTAGAGGGATAAGCATTTCAAAAAGTAGAAATTTATCGTCTGTATAGCCAGACTTCCTTGCGCGCACTCAGCTATTATCGGTTGTTTCCGTGGTCGTCGTTTTTTGCTCCCTCGATAAACTTCAGTGATATCCGTTGATATAGTTTGTGGAAACACATCAATAACTAAGGTCAGAGAATTACATTAAGGAAAGAGATTTACTGAGAAGTTATGCATCAGATGCATCTTTGTGCTTAGTACAAAATAGCAGAAATTTAATTTACCTATATCCAGTGTATCTTCGTTAATATCTTAAAATAATTTTGTAAAATGCCTGAATCTTTATAAAGGTGTGATGTTTTCTTTTTTATTTTTTTATTAATTTTATTTGTAATGTTTTTCACAAGGATTTTCGAAATTGTTAACAAATTGGGATTGATAGTCATAGAAAAAGCTGATATATGAATATTTAAATAGAGCTATTGATAATTACTAAAATTAATGTAAAGTGGTAGCTATTTGATGTTAAATATTAATTGAGACCTGTTTAAAAATTATTCTAGACCATTTAGCGGTGTCTTATTCTCACAAAATAACCCCACTTATTATTTTTAGTAATAAGGTCTTTGAAAATCATCAGAAATTTTCTTGAAACACTCATATTTTATTCAAATTATGGATATAAACACTGTTGTTATCATGTTTAGTTTTGTGGTGTTGGAGTTACACAGAGTATCGGTATTAGATAACACAAACACAATTTCAGTTTGTTTTAGACATATAATCTAAACAATACTCTGTGTAACTCCAACACCACAAAACTAAACATGATAACAACAGTGTTTATATCCATGATTTGAATAAAATATGAGTGTTTCAAGAAAAATTCTGATGATTTTCAAAGACCTTATTACTAAAAATAATAAGTGGGTTTTTTTTGTGAGAATAAGACATCACTAATTGGTCTAGAATAATTTTTAACAGGTCTCAATTAATATTTAACATCAAATAGCTACCACTATACATTAATTTTAGTAATTATCAATAGCTCTATTTAAATATTCATATATCAGCTTTTTCTATGACTATCAATCCCAATTTGCTCTTAACAATTTCGAAAATCCTTGTGAAAAACATTACACAATAAAATCTAATTAAGCTAAAAAGTATGACAGCATGTCAACTCAAAGAAAACAATTTTGATACAAACATTATACATATATTTCATAATCCAA
>CM037794.1:9495599-9545599 GCA_021229015.1 Solen grandis
TGAAAAGACTACTCTTAACTATTTTTTCACATATGGTAATCTACTGCAATAAATATAAACACTCCGATCCGGAAGAAAGTATGCACTTTTTTAATTTCAATATTTCAATATTTAACAAAAGATTTAGTTTTAAATTAGTTAATCTATTCCCAAATCTCTTCATGCCACGTGGTAGATTTTGGGCTAGATACAAATACAAACTCGATGTAGTGTGCGAAAATTAAAACTGATATGTTTGCTTATTATTGAAATATTTAAAATCAAAAGGTGCACACTTTATTTTGGAACAGAGTGTATATGTATACATGTATGACCCAAGAAAGAGATTTCAACACATTTATCGCAGAAAAGAGTATGCACACAATCTAGAATTGTTTGTTGGTTTGGTTGCTTGCTTATTTGCTTTGGTTTAATTAAAGTATTTCAGTCATTTAGGGAACTCAGTGTTCACGAGACTGATACAGTGCTGTCTAACTGTGATACTGTGAAATCATTAATTTTCATGGGAGTCCACGAATAAAGGTAACGACGAATTTCCCGTAAGTACATCATCAACGAAATTTAATGTCATAAAAAATAATGATTTAATAGTAATCGTAATATAGACAAGTAGATTTGTACCACACTCAGTCACATCCTGACACAGGACCTTTCAGTCCTGGAACGACCCTTATGTCAAGCAGATGGGATATATCAGTTTCATTCTAACGACTTTTGTGAGTGGTCGATTCCCCCACCCACTGAAAGATCCTCTAAATTGGGCCAGCAAGACCATTATGTTGGTTTCGTAAGTGATGCTTTCTAAAATCATCAAGAACTTTAAACGAACACCACCACTTTCCTAATTTCCTTTAATCATGTTCTTGTTGTTGTCTTATTTGTAATATAAATATTTCTTAAGGTTCAGTGTAGTCATTTATTATAGTTTAGATTACCTCCCTTTGTCCAATAAAAATACTGGAGGTAATACAAACAATAACAAGTAACTGGTGTTGCACGCAACACATGATTCCCCTACCGATGAGGTGTATAATTCTTCCGTTACCATAGCAACCAGAATTTTGGTTCGAGAAAAACAAGAAAAACAAAGTGACGTGCAGAATCTCCATACCGCCATCTATTCATATACCAATTTTCAAAATATTAAACAGTTTTTAAACTATCGCGGGATCCAGATTTCCGGACATTCGGACGGACAGACAGACGGACATACAGATAGACGGAAAGACAGACGGGGGGCAAACCTATAGTCCCCTCCGGTATAACACTGGTAGGGGACTTAATAAATGACTGCACTGTACCCGTTTGTTTCCAATTCCCCCTTCTTGTTTAATTTCTTATATTTATATTGTATTTCTTCTCTATCCTGATTGATACTATAACCATGGAACCATCGACCTACCGTAAGCCAGCTGGAGGGCTTCTTGACGTGACAAGACCGGAACTCGAACCCATAGTGTCGAGGGTACAATTAATTCAGCGACTGTAATGTACCTACTTTTTGCGCTGTGTAAGTTTTGACCAATTCCAGGTAAGGCACATCGGTCTCCCCCTCCTCTCCGTGGCTGTGTCCCGACTCGACCACGCCCTCGATAATGGCCATCACCTTCTCTCCCAGTGTGGCCTCCACTGGTATCCGGCCTGCCACCGCCTCGTGGCGCTCCGTCAGTGTGATCTGGTACGGTAGTTTAGGCGTACCTTCTGTTGATAGAATACTTAGATTTTAGGGATTAATGTAGGCATTGCAATGTCCGTACTAAACCTCGACTATATAAGATTTGATTGCTTGTTGCTTTTGTTTGTTGGGATAAACGTCACGCCTAGAGTATTTCAGTCATTTGGAGACTTTATGTCTACTTGAGACAGATATAGTGCTGCCACACAGCAGTATCACGCTGTAGACATGTGGAATGATACCATACCCAGCCACATTATCTTGACACAAGGCTGACGAGTCTTGGAACTATCTTTATATGCTGAGCGGCAAGCAAGTAAGTTATACCGGTACCATTTTTACAACCTTGGTATGTCGCGGTCTCGGATCGAACCGTCGACATCTCTAAAGAATATAGATCACTTTTTCTTCACACGCGGTATGCTACGGTTTAGATGGTATGTGACGTAGAAATAAATAATATTTTAGCCGAAATCCAAAAAGTACCGTTGTAAATGAAGGAATACATCATTTCAAGCACCTGAATTTAAAATAGACATCACGTACTTTTGTTCAATTTGTGTATAAATAATTGCCTTTTTGAAAAGTATCATAGTCAAACGTGACAAGCAAGGACCAGCAGGTGGCTGCTATAAATGGAATTTCAGTGTAGGATAAAACTTTATTGTTGTTGTTTTCCGATTCTGAATCTTGGCATAATCAAAACAGGTTGACTGTTTTAATAAAGGCGGTCATTAACAACATTTAAACTGCGTACACATGTATCGCTAATTAACTGTGACCTATTTATCGCATAACTGAATTGTTATAAACATTTTTTGACCTGTGTTAGGGTTGCGAATGAACAAATAATAATTTTGATTTATGCTTTTTCAAGGTTTTCCGAATTAAAAACTTTTAACCTATATTGACAGTTAAATACAAGTTTCTGATTTTCAGTTTCTGTAACTAATTGTATATATCTATGCGTCACTGAGTTAGCGAAATATTCATGTGGTTTTCTTATATTCTGATCTTAGTTTGTGACACAGCAAACAAAGAAATTTCAATAACTTCACATTCAAATAAATATCCCAATACACATTCTAGTCAGTTTGTGTTTTTTCCAAAAAGTCCGACTTTACCGGAAAAAAAAAGAAAAAAAGAAAAAAACAAACAAAAAAACAACACCTTCACTGAAATGAAGGCCCTTTACTTTGACAAGTCTAGTAATAAATTAGTTAAAAGTGTTGTGTTAAACTTTTTCGTATTATTATTATTATCATATTTTTTTATTTTTTTTGCTTAATTGAATAAAATGTTAGAACCTTGTACTTAAATGAACTCCAAGAGTCTACCTTTGATATGTTTATCCACAACAAGACATGGTTATGAGAGAAAATAAACATTTTTGGCTTACCTGAAGTGTGTAAGACCCCAAGTCCAAATAACACTATTATCATTGATGCCATATCACTTCACTGAAAGATAAATTGTAAAGATACTATATAATTATAATAATTACTATTATTAGATTTATATCAATAAGTATCCACGACAATTATGAGGCATACTTGATCTCAAGTGACAACAGCACTGAGTCAATCGTGAAAAATGATCTGACATGTATTTTGTTTAATCATATTCCAATCAAAGCTTAAAATGCAATAATATTATAATTAACGGTAATGAATAATCATTAACATGTCTACTTCCGTATCCGGCCAGAACGCGGCTGTCAAACTTTGACTGTGTATCAAAATCCCTGCAGACATTTTCAACCAAAGACGAATACGTTATAATATAGATGTAGTCATTGAAAAGTTTACTTCCTTATGTACTGCGTTTGCCATACTGTTTTAATTGGTGAAAAGAGTTTGTTGACGTTATGTCGGTACTGCACGTGCTGTCCGCGTGAATCGAACCCTGCACTTCCGTCGAAATAACCATGGTTATTTAGTATATTTTTAACACAGTGACTGTACATCACACCCAGTGTACCTGGTTACTTCGAACTTAATGAAACCTGGCTCAGCATTAATATTTATAATATATTAATACTCTCACTAATTAATGTAATGTATGTATATTACACTCAAAATAATGTTATAATAATATCTTTTAATACTGTCGTGATTGAACCACAGGGATTTGGCACGTAGTATTTGGGGAAAAAATCCAGGTAGTGCCTATATATATTAACAAAGTATGCAACCCTTGAGTTGCATCCCTTGTTAATATATATAGACACTACCTGGATTTTTCCCCCAAATACTACGTGCCAAATCCCTGTGGATAGAACAGGGTTTACTCTTTACGAGCATAGTATTGTGAATAAAACTCGACATAGATTATTCATTGTAATGGGATTTGAATTCGTAAAACTGCAATTTATTTTTAAAAAAATAAGCCACAATGCTGATTTTTGTTTTGTTTGTTTTTTTTGAATTTTTTTTTACATATATTTTTCCAGAATATAAATACAACAGTAAAACAACAGTAAAACTCAAACAATTATGTTTGCATTAGTTTTGGTTATATCAACTATGCAAACCGTACATACTGGTATACATACATAAAGAAATTGTGTTGCAGCCTGAAAGTTTGGAGCTAAATATAACCACGGTCCCTTCGCTTGACACTAAATGCTACACTGTGAGAAAAAATATGCAGCATAGCATAACCTCGAGTCGAGCCCGGAGCGGAAAACCTTCTACCGACTGAGTCACCCGACCGTTTTCTGTTCTGGGTTATCGGTCATAAGACAGATGTAAAAGACCAAACCGAAAGTAAATTCTGACTGCTGGTCATACTTTTTTAGGTTCTGAGGATGAAAATAAATGGAAAAACAGATGAACATCATTTATAAATAAATGGAAAAGATGGCGACTAACATTCACATCAAATAATACCTTAATTTAACTTGACCAAGATAATGTGTCTCCAAACTTTTCTTTATTTAATTTTCTAGACATCGTCCAGCTAATTTTGATGACTGGTTACTAATCATCTAACTTATTTACACCCAGGGATACGGTGTTAACCCGTCTTATAGGTATGAACCGCATCAATATTCTTATCAAATATCAAAAGCAGCAGCAGCAGCAGTAGTAGTAGTAGTAACACTAGCAGTAGTAACAGTAGCAGCAGTAGTAGTAGTAGCAGCAGTATTTGTAGTAGTTATAACAGTGGCAGTAGTAGTAATAGTAACAGTTGCAGTAGAAATAACAGTAGCAGTAGAAGTAGTTGTAGTAGTAGTAGTAAAAGTACAAGCAGTAGTAGTAGCAGAAGTAGTAGTTGTAGTAGTAACAGTGGTAGTAGTAGTAGTTACAGAAGTAGTAGTAATAGAAACGACAGCAGCAGTAGTAGTAGTAGCAGTAGTAGTAGTAGTAGTAGTAGTAGCAGCAGGTAGTAGTAGTAGTAGTAGTAACAGAAGTGGTAGTAGTAGTAACGGCAGCAGTAGTAGTTCTAGCAGTAGTAGCTCATATTGCAATGTGTCAAATAGTGAATTAATTCTTAGATTCGAAAATTTGCTACATTTAAATCAAATTCCTATTAACTTTTACAAAGCTGTGAGCACTTGTGACTGCCTTTGCGATTATTGCAAATCCGTGCTGAGTATGGTTTGCACTGCTGGCCACAAACAACTAAAATAGAATTAAGAAATTTAACCTGGTAAAGGATTAACAAACTGAGTTCCATAGTGACCTTGATGACCAAATACAGACTTCAAGTACTCGATTCAACCCGTTTGCTGTCAAATATGAGTTATGTAAACACAGATAATCTTAAGGTTTTATGTATTGACGTAGTGTTTCACTTCGGCTAATTCCGACACATTCCGTGACAATTGGCGATGATAAATGTGTCTGATGTCCAAATACGAAAACTGAAAAAAAAAAACTTTTTATTTTTTTATAAAGGCGACGCTTTGTGTATATCTATTGACTTGTTCTAATAAAAAGTTTTGTCCAATCGATACTACGAATTATTTCATGAAGATTTTTTAGCCGAGTTGTCAATCCGTACCCATTTACAAATTGCCTTGACTTGACTATTTGAGTTTACCGTCGCTTCGACAGTATTTCAGTCATATAGCGACATCTAGCTAATTACAGGTTGAGCATTTACAAATTACCGAAAAACAAATTTTTACCGACCAATTTGGTATTACATCAATTATGACTTATTTATATGCAATTTGAGGTTATTAATACATACTTCAGTTAAAATGTCGACAATAAAGGTCATTTGATAAAATAAGTGTTGAATGTTATTTTAATGCTATAATCCATAATTATATTACACTGTTACATTGGTTTCATTTAATATATATTTTTACGATTTCTTTTTAAGCTGCGATAACATATTGAATATTTCAGAATTTAAAGTCGGTCAAATGAAAAACTTAAGTTTCAGTGGTGAAAATTCATGAATTTAATATTACATTGTCTGTATAGTGTTTATTTATTTGTACTTAACATAATTACAGACCCATTGATGTCTTGATTGTAATTTCAATGATGTGGTAGATTGCTGACTTAGTGATTGGATTTTTTTTGTTTGCTTGCTTTCGGGGGGGGGGGGGGGGGAGAAGGATCACGATGTTGAGAAAACTGAAAGTATGAGTCAAAATCAATTTGTATTTAAGTCTGACAATGAATGTGATTCATGTTTAGAACAAACAAATCTTGCCACATTAAATCATAACTTGTCACGGTGTGCTATCTACGTGATAACGTCACTAGCTATCTTATCCAATACACGTCTAACCCGTGAGCTAAACAGTCTTAACATACTGTTATGTTAGCGATATCAATTAAATTTAGGTTAATATTTACCATCCACCATTTGTTTGTTTGCTTGGATTCAACGTTCTGCCGTCAGTTTTTCTATCAGCTGAGGACTTTTGTCTACATTAGTCAGATATAACGCCGTTGACAAATGGCGAGATACCAACCCCAGCCCGACTCCCACTCTTAACTAGGGAGGTAATGAAGTATACAAGTACGGCCTCCTGGTTTCAGACGGTCGCTCGAACTCGGAAATTAAGATAAGTCCACCCATCATTGGAATGCATAGTAACACCATAAAATGGCATTTTGTGAGCAGAAAGAAAATGATAACAGTTACATGTATTATACAGTTTCAGTTTTATATTATTATTATTATATACGACATGCATTTTTATTTTATGTTATATTGACACTTTCTGTCATTAATTCCTTTCCATAAATGAAATTTGATGAGTTGAACGGGAGTTATCTTAAGGACACGAATTGTATAAAAGCGGAAAAACTCAAACAAAAACATAGGAAATGGATTATGCTCTAGTGTACTGCAATTCTTGCCCATAACGTATACCCACCTATGAAGCTTCACGGTTATATGTCCCATAGTGCATGAGTTATGCTCCAGTCAAAACTTAATTGAATATGAAATTAAACAACAAGCAATAACTCCAAAAATATGATTTGCAGAATTAAGGTTCTTGTGCACTGCAATTCTCCTTTGTGAGGTCTATTCACCTATGAAGTTTCAAGGTTATATGTCTCATAGTGCATGAGTGATGCTTTAAAAAAAAAAACAAGTATGAAATTGAACAATGGACAGTAACTCCAAAAATATGATGTTCAGAGTTACGGTTCTTGTGCACTGCACTTCTCCTCTATGTGATCTATCCATCTATGAAGTTTCAAGGTTATATGTATTATAGTTCTCGAGAAATGCTCTTGACAAAAAATAAGTATGAAATTTATCAAACTCCAAAAATATGATGCGCAGAGTTATGGTTCTTTTGCATGACACTTTTCCATCATGAGGTCTATCCACCTGTCCACCTGTGAAATTTCAAGTTAATAGCTTTTACTTTTGAGTTACCTTCAAGACAAAAAATAATTCTCAAATTAAAGGCAGTAACTCCGAAAACAATAATGCGTAGAGTTACAGTTCTCGTGCATGACACTTCTCTTCAGTAAGATCTATACACCTGTGAAGTTTTAAGTTATTAGCTTGGATACTTTTTTAGTTTTGCTCTGGACAAAGATTAAGTATGAATTTTAAGAAAGGGCAATAACTAAAATAAAAATTGATGTGCAGAGTTACAATTCTTGTGCATGACACCTTTCCTCAATGAGTTCTATCCACCTGTGAAGTTTCAAGTTAATAGCTTTGATACTTTGTGAATTTATGCTCCGGACAAAAAATAATTATGAAATTTAACAAAGGACAATAACACAGTATAAAGACATTTTCCCCCATATTTGTTCCTTTATATTTAATTCCTGCCGTAATTCCCACCTGAACTATTATTATATATGAAAAGATAAATTATTTATTATTTCGAAATGTGATGTATGGACTCTCGTCCAACTGTTTAATTCATTTTAAACTTTAGATAATAAGCAAATTACCAACAGTGTTCAGATTTATCCGAATCCCAGAGTCACAACTGATTATAGCTGCTTAAATGTCGTATTATCACTAGTAGGTACATAGCACTCTATAAACATTGCAACTCGTAATATACATACACTCTTAATCAAATCATCAGATCACGTGATAGACGATACCGGTCTCTGTCCCTAGGGACATAGGAACTTAGGACTTAGCCGAGAGGGGCGTAGGAATCAACGAAGGGGTGGGTAACACGGTTATGCCATGATCTCGGTCCCTGAAGTGTTTGTTCATGTTGTCACAAGTTATTAAGATGTAGGTATATCACAACGCTGTCATATACCAAGCTTTAAAACATAACTGGAGTCATTATAACTCAGAGCGACCTGCTTGATGGTTTTCTGCGTTTTTTTTGTTTTTTGTTTTTGTTTTTTTTTTTTTGTTTTTTTTAGCTCAAGCTAGACGTGGTCAGTACGCGATCTGGAACATATATAGAAAATCATTATGTCAAGTAATAGTACATTGAGGATGTTTTCGCTTTTGGTCCGCCACCTCAACTTGTAAATGCAACTTTAAACAAGAGGGCCAAGATGGCCCTAAATAAAAACCTAAGAAAAACCGCCTTCATTGCCTGCACAAGTTACTAAATTATAGCATAGTTTTACCGAATACACAATCTATGAGATAATTTCAACTCCACGAACTAAACAGTGCCTGTGGTCAAAATTTGAAATCAAACTTGACTGAGAGATTATGGCTTTAAACATTATCTGTGAAACTTCAAAACGATTGCTTAAGAAATGAAGATGCTAGAGTGTAAACAGTGAAATCTGGCATTTGTATTAATTAAAGAGCAATAACTCCTGACTAATAATTTGATATCAGCCATAGTCGAACTTGGCCTAGAGATTATGGCTATTAAAATAATCAGAAATTTTGAAGATGATTTCTTGAGAAATGAAGATGCTAGAGTGCAAAACAAGTGAAATCAGGTATTTTTAAAATTAAGATGGGCATAATTCCTGACCTAATGGGCCGATATCAGCCATAATCGAACTTTGCCGAGAGATTATGGTAAAAAACATTGCCATTGAGTTTGAAGATGATTACTGGAGAAATGAAGCTGCTTGAGTGCAAACAAAGTGAAATCTGGCATTTTTAGATATTAAAAAGGTCATAACCTGACCTAATAGGCCGATATCAGCCATAATCGAACTTAGCCGAGAGATTATGGTAATAAACATTGTCATAAAGTTGTTTGAAGATGATTGCTTAAGAAATAATGATGCTAGAGTGCAAAAAAACTAATTGTGGACGACAGAAAGACGGACGACGTTATTCATCGATCCTAATAGCTCATCCTGAGCACATGTGCTCAGGGGAATTAAAAATACATACATCTGAATCTGAATATTATTCGTTGTAGATCATAGTACTGGATTTTGTACACGGGATCGTATGAATTAAATGCATTTTATGAATAAAGATTAAATTATTATAACGTATTGCTATGAATATGTAAATTATACCAATATAAGAAACAGACTTTGAATAGACTATTGTAAATCATGCTAAAGCTATAACTAAAATGTGATAGACTTTATATCTCAGTCATTTATAGCTATATATAGCTAACGTTATTCTCATTTATAAATCATGCATAACTGCGAAATGATAGATCTACCAGAAACAATTATCAGGTTTTATTAGAATTATACATGTAGCCACTAATGCTGTCTTATGAGGTGTGTATAAGTCGGACTTATCGACCTCGTACATTGGCCTTTCTGTATAAGGAAATATCTGGGCACGAGCTTTGTGAAACACCTCGATCACCTATACTCTATACGCCACGGCCTTCTTTATTCCACCAATCACAGGCAATCATAACCGTTGTCTATATCGTATAGACCATGGGTAAACGTTGTCTATATCGTATACACCACGGGTAAACGTTGTCTATATCGTATACACCACGGGTAAACGTTGTCTATATCGTATAGACCACGGGTAAACGTTGTCTATATCGTATACACCACGGGTAAACGTCTATATCGTAAACACCACGGGTAAACGTTGTCTATATCGTATACACCACGGGTAAACGTTGTCTATATCGTATACACCAAGGGTAAACGTTGTCTATATCGTATAGACCACGGACAAACGTTGTCTATATCGTATACACCACGGGTAAACGTTGTCTATATCGTATACACCACGGGTAAACGTTGTCTATATCGTATAGACCACGGGTAAACGTTGTCTATATCGTATACACCACGGGTAACATTGTCTATATCGTATAGACCACAGGTAAACGTTGTCTATATCGTATACACCACGGGTAAACGTTGTCTATATCGTATAGACCACCGGTAGACGTTGTCTATATCGTATACACCACGGGTAAACGTCTATATTGTATACACCACGGGTAAACGTTGTCTATATCGTAAACACCACGGGTAAACGTTGTCTATATCGTATACACCACGGGTAAACGTTGTCTATATCGTATACACCACGGGTAAACGTTGTCTATATCGTAAACACCACGGGTAAACGTTGTCTATATCGTATACACCACGGGTAAACGTTGTCTATATCGTAAACACCACGGGTAAACGTTGTCTATATCGTATTCACCACGGGTAAACGTTGTCTATATCGAATAGACCACGGGTAAACGTTGTCTATATCGTATACACCACGGGTAAACGTTGTCTATATCGTATACACCACGGGTAAACGTTGTCTATATCGTATAGACCACGGGTAAACGTTGTCTATATCGTATACACCACGGGTAATCGTTGTCTATATCGTATACACCACGGGTAAACGTTGTTTATATCGTATACACCACGGGTAATCGTTGTCTATATCGTATACACCACGGGTAAACGTTGTCTATATCGTATACACCACGGGTAAACGTTGTCTATATCGTATACACCACGGGTAAACGTTGTCTATATCGTATAGACCACAGGTAAACGTTGTCTATATCGTATACACCACGGGTAAACGTTGTCTATAGTGTATACACCACGGGTAAACGTTGTCTATATCGTATACACCACGGGTAAACGTTGTCTATATCGTATACACCACGGGTAAACGTTGTCTATATCGTATACACCACGGGTAAACGTTGTCTATATCGTATAGACCACAGGTAAACGTTGTCTATATCGTATACACCACGGGTAAACGTTGTCTATATCGTATAGACCACAGGTAAACGTTGTCTATATCGTATACACCACGGGTAAACGTTGTCTATATCGTATACACCACGAGTAAACGTTGTCTATTTAAGTCACGTTTTCCTGATGCAAATAGATGCTTCAGTGGTGTGTGTGTGTGTGTGGGGGGGGGGGGGGGGGGTTGAACTTAAACGAGACAAAATGATTGAATTCATTCACAGATGCTATTCACAAGAAAAAAAAACAAAAACATTTAACGTCTGAATATTACAAGAAAAAAAAAGATAAAGAAAAAGCATAGGTATAATTGAATTTTATACACAGCAAAGTTTAACACATACATATGTTGCTGACGTGTAGCAATGCATATACATTTACCTTTGTCATTGTCCTGCAGTCCTGGATCAAACTCCACTAACAATGCTTAGCGATAAGTAATACTTAGGTTGAATTCCTGTTTTACGATATATTTAAGCTAATGACTAAGCCGACAAATATTTACCTTACTGACTAACAATTATTTGTAAAGAAATAAACTTTAGGAGTAGCTTTATTAGAAAAACAATGTTGATTAAATTCAATCCCAAAATAGTTATTATTACTTTATTTTGGTCAGTAGAATTCGAGTCTTGCGACAGGTAGTCTCAAGAGAGCGCTCTAGTCAAGTAATGCACGTGTATCCTAAAGAGACTTGTACTGGAGGTATTTAACGCACGGGGACTATTTAAGTACATGCACGAAATTCTCAGTTCCCGCATTCATATGTTAAGGTCAAAGCGAAAGAAATCGTAGAATACGGTTCATTCAAGTCCATATCTTCGTATATATAAATTGTTACCCTAATGACTGACGATATTTAAAAGAAAAAACAAGAATGGTGATTTTCGCCCATATGTACGTATCATGATGATGATGATGATGATGATGAGCTACATTTTATTTGTAAATGTCTAGCTTTTGAAGATATGAGACGTGTGTGTGTGTGTGTGTGTATATATATATATATATATATATATTTGTTGTTGTTGTTGTATTGGAGTTTACCGTCGCTGCGATAGTATTTCAATCATATAGCGACGTCCAGCTAATTACAGGTGGAGGAAGACCCCGAGTACACAGAGGTACCCGGGTAGAACCACCGACCTACCGCAAGCCAGCTGGAAGGCTTCCTCACATGAAAAATGCGAAGTCCGGGATTCGAACCCACAGCGGTGAGGGGCTGAGAAATATATATTTGAAAATATTATTAGAGAAAACCTAAAATTTTAGAATCGCTAAGATGTAGTAAAAAGAAATACTTAAATTGTACAAATTTACTGAATAAGTCTTTAACCGTAGAAATAATTTGATAAAGATATGATTTTATATTTTAGCTGTGTACATGTATATGATTAATAGTGTACAATGTAATACGGATTAATACAGACTTTATTCTGTTGTTCTATATAATTATTACATAGCGTTAAGTATGGTTTGTGGACTTTTGGTCTGTTTTTCTTTTCGGTGCGTTGTGTACTTAGTTGATTACAAGAAAAATCTTTGACAATAAACCGATTATTTATTATTCGTGGTCTAAGTCTGACAGACCACACGTAACCGTTGTCTATGAAATATGTCAGCTCGCTACGCCCGCCTCCAAATTCCATAGACAACGGTTACTCGTGAGCTATCCTATACACATGGATGCAAACGCTAACGTTAGGGACTTTTGCGACGTTTCTTTTTTTTTTTTTTCAACAAAAGATTCTGTCCCTTAAATTGATGATGTCCGGGTGGGCGTTGTCGGGCGTCGTCGGGCGTCGTCGTTGTCGGCTCATGTTGACCTTTGGCCTTTTTTCCTTAATCTGCTATAACGTCTATGTCCTTCATTGGATTGTTTCAATATTTGGACAGTTGCTTAAATGGATGGACTTCATCATAATGCAGTTGACCTTGACCTTTGACTTATTTTTTTTATATAAAAAGCCCCCCAAAACCCGCCCATAATACCACCAGGTCTTGTGAAGGTAAGCGAACGCAGGGCGGATAGTTTGACAATGTGTCACGTGTCATTAATAGGGTTGCGTAAGAGGGACACGAGCATCATACTGGACATTCATCAGTATACAAATGAGAGAGAGAGAGAGAGAGAGAGAGAGAAAGAGAGAGAGAAAGAGAGAGAAATTACTGTTGATAAGATTGTTTGTATGTTTACATTATATGTTTTAATTGTATAAACCGAAAAGGATAATGTAACCATTATCGGAAAATTCCATAATCTCTATACAGGTAAATCAGGACAGTGTGCTAAGCACCACCGGCTATTTTCCCATAGAGTCACATGAAAACACATGCTTAATGTAATGCTGTGTATCTGAAAGGAAAGCGTTAGCTTTCCATCATTTTCACGCTTAGTTTTTGTCAAAATGATAGAAAAGAGACTCAAAAATGAGTTACAACGATTTAACCAATTCCTGTCATTAGTTGGCAAATTCACAAAAGTGTGTTTTTTGCAAGAAAATGCATTTTATAAATGGAAGTTAAATCTTGTGATCAATACAGAAAAAAAATGACCATGAACAGCTCGTATACATCGTTACACATATCCTTAAAAGTATTCCATTTAGAAAAAAGGAATATTTGAAAATCAAAGTTCTGAATTTAGCTGACTTTTAATTTTAAGGTGTTTTCTCAAAAATTCGAACTTTCTAATTATGATTAATTCCCAGTATTGAGGATCCGAAAGGCTTATTTTTTGTAACTGGTTGTAAGTTTGGTACATAAACAATACTTCTGCATAAAAGCAAGATTTGTTTTAATGTAAACTTTAATGTAGCATGCCTTTAAAGTCGCTTGTCTTAGCAGGTAAATCTATGGAAAAATAGCCGGTGGTGCTTAGCAAACTTTGATTAGTATATGATTCCATAAAAAACTCTTAATAAAAAAGAAATCACAACAGCTCAGTGGATAAAGGCGCGCTGTTCTTTTCTGAGACGTTTAAATACTGTACATGTACTGACGAAAATAAGGAACTAAGAACATTCAGTAACGCAATCATGTTTATGATTTTAACACATAACTTTCACGAGGAAAACAGGACTGATATTTTAAATAAAATATTAAAATAAAATAAAACACTTCCTATGCTGGCCTCGAACTTAGAATCTTTGGATTATAAGACGGCTGTCGTCCCACTGCGCCACTTCGGTTATTTAACAACAGCGTTTATATTTACACTACAACTTAAAGTCCCAGTATATTATAGATGTAAAACCTAAATCCGAATGCACTTACAACATTTATAATTCAGTTTTAATTTCATCACTGAAAGACCTTGAGAAATGCCTAATTTACAGGAAAGATTCTATTAGAAAAATGCAAATTGTGGCTGTCTCGTTCTATATTTAACTCAGAACAATGACAGCATAAAATTAACATACAAGGGATTTTTCAGAACTTCATGGATTTTCTTCCTATCTCCTCTACTACCATGTATCAATATTTATTCAGTCTATAGAAAAAGTCCATGAACTTCTGAAACACCCCATGTACACCGAGACATTCGTGGTTTTACTGAACAGTGTGTTTCAGAACAAGCTCCGCCCATCTTTTATTTATTAAATTTTGCCCTGTCTGAACACCTAAGACTTCCGGGCGAATATTTCATTATGTGGGCTTAATTAAACATTAAGAGGATAATCAAACATCATTTAAGGCTTTGCTAATTAGAAATTTTGAAAAATATATTTTTCCCAGCTAAAACGCACTGGGGCTTTACACGATTTGTGATATTTCAATACGTGTCACCCCTATTCAAAATAATAACCAAAACATATTATCGTAAGAAATACCGTGCGCGAGTTATATATCGCACTTGCTATCAAACAAGTTTGCATATTTTTAGGCCAACATATCTTACATATTCCTTGTATGTGTGTGCCACTGTGTGTATTTTAAAGTTGATAAACGCACAATATCCTATGAAGAAGATATAAATTCATCAGCCGTTTCCGTTGTATTCATTTGTACTGTATATATACATGTTTTTTTTGTTGTTGTTGTTGTTGTTTTTTTTTTGTTTTTTATGCTCACCGAAGGTGACGCATATAGTCGCCGCTTCGTCCGTCCGTCCATCCGTCCGTCCGTTCGTCCGTCACACTTTCCTTGTCCGGACTATTTCTCAGGACAACCTATAACGGGCTTATTGATATTTCAGAACGTTCAACAATACTTATTTTCGGGAATGCTCTTTAATTTACCAAGGAGGAGGGGTGCGCATATTCTCAGCATGACCCGGTTCCTAAATTTTTCAAAGAGTTATGGCCCATTGACTTTTCGGCCTATAGTACATATTGCTTGTTTCTGTCCGGGCTATTTCTCAGGAACTAATGGCTTGAATTCAACGAAACTTTATGTGAAGCTTTATTACCAAGAGTAGATACGCATATCGTCGGCGTGACCTGGTTCCTCAATTTTTCACAGAGTTATGGCCCCTTGACTTTTCGGCCTATAGTTCATGTTGCATGATTATTGACGGGCTATTTCTCAGGAAATAAAAGCCTTAATTCAACGAAACTTTATGGGAAGCTTAATTACCAAGAGTAGATACGCATATCGTCGGCGTGACCTGGTTCCTCAATTTTTCACAGAGTTTTGGCCCCTTGATTTTTCGGCCTATAGTACATATTGCATGAATCTTGTCTGGGCTATTTCTCAGAAAATAATGGCTTGAATTCAACGAAACTTTATGGAAAGCTTTATTACCAAGAGAAGATTTGCATATCATGGGGGTAACTTTGTCCCTCAATTTTTCACAGAGTTATGGCCCTTTGACTTTTATGCAAACGGTATATCTAGTATGATTCTTGTCCGGGCTATTTCTCAGGAACTAATAGCTTGATTTCAACAAAACTTTATGTGAAGCTTTATTACAAAGAGGAGATGCGCATATCTTCGGCTTGACCCAGTTCCTACATCCTCCCACCCATTGACCAAGGTCTTATTTATAACAATGACGTTCTTCGGGGAGCATCTGTCAGTTCTACTGACTTTCTTGTTTTGACTGCTAATGTTTCCTACTATTCTAAGGCCCAGGAATGTGAACATATAAGATTGAACAAAGATTGAATTAAAACTGGCTCGAATTCCACCTACCTTGCTTCTCACATCAGTGAGGTCAAGAGAAACCAAATCAACTATCAAATGAGAATTTGATACTGTTTATTAACTCACCGGCCATGTACATCACGAGGTTACTATGACACACAAGTGCATTCTAAACCCACAGACATATAACATATAGACCAGAGTATTGAATGTCTTTCTTGAGTGCCTGCTAATATACTGGCTTCATTACTTTAATTTAAGCTTGCTAAATATGTTATCTTATCACTATATATAAGTACTAAGTCAGCCGAATACTTTCATTTGAAATATCTGAGCAACTGGTAAGAATGAAATTTTGAATTTTTCATACATAAATAATAGTCAATTGCGCCGAGGTAAGATTCGTGACGTATGGTGTGTTAAACGTCTAAACAGTATTAATTTTCAGATAATTGGGGAGTTTTGCCTGCATGGGGTAGATATATGGTTGCCTCGACGCGATGCCACACCGTGTTCAAGTGACAAGGGATCGCTTCTGACACTGTGTCAGTGCTGGAGGCACCCTTCTGGGCTGGGGAGACATACCAGTGCTGAAAAAAATTACAATTTTTTTTTTTTTTTATATATGGCCAAGACATTATTCTGTTCTCAAGATTAAGCATTATGATTATGACAACGACACTATGCCAAATCCTAATTTAAAAGATGAAGATGTTGATTCTTTCATCTCATTTGAAGAAATAAACATGCAGCTGTATTTTCACTAATCAATAATAAAAGTTGCCGTTTACACAATATATGTGCTGATATTTACAAAAGTTCCTTTAAAAAAAAGAGAAAAAAAAAGAGAAAAAAAAGAGAAAAAAAGAAAGAAAAATGGTCATAATGGCCCTATATTGCTCACCTGAGTACCACTGCTTTAAAGGCAATCTTAACTATTAAGGACCATAACTTCCATACAAGGCATAATAATCCCTGGTTTATTAACATTATGTATACATCTGATCAAGATTGCTTAATAAATGTGGACAAAGTTAAATATGACATTATTTATACTTCAAGGGCCATAATTGGAGATGGTGGTCCAATACCAAATCAGCCTTGGCAAGATAGTAGTCCGATGGTTTATATTGCCATCAGGTTTGTGTAAGTTTACTTTCTAAATAATGCCTAGGAAGCTGAATTTTCTAGGGATCATCTTTGTTTGAGCAGTTTTGGTAGAGGGTAATGATGTGATGAAATTAAATTCTTACCAACATATTTGAGAAGATTTATAACAACAACAATCAAAGCACTGAGATCACTGTCAGAAGCGAAAGTTAAAATGTGTGAATTATAAAGTCAATCCCTTTAATTTTTAGTGGTATGCATGTAAACAATCAGGGAAGTTAAATCTTATTAAAACATCAGGTGAGATAGATTACTTTATGTATTGGTCTCTGTCAATTAAACAAAAATTGATAAGGAATACCTTTAATACTTCATGAATTTGCTGCAGACAGAAATAATTTTAATAGAAAAGCAAGACAATGGGACAAGATAAACTTATAATTCTTTGTCACTTCACACCCTATCCCATGTGTAAAGAATGATATCCATGCATTCAATAGTTATAAAAATATGTTCTAGAAAATTTTTAAACATAATTTCACCATACAAGTAAGTAATAGAGATGAAGCTAGGTAGAGTTATTGTTCTTGGTAAGTAAAGTTTGTCCGTTGTATTAAGTATAAACTCAATTCCTAAAGTACTTTTTGAGTTATGACATACAAATGCGACTAAAGACACTACAGTCATTTGAGACTCTAAAAACAAAATGTTTCAACTGACGGCTTACATTAAACATACTGCCCCTCTCATATCTACTGTTTTGACCTTATAACCAAACCTGGTTATGCAAAGGACCCTCATATAAGAAAAATCGACCTCTCTATAAATAATTTATACACATCGTTTGAATTAATGTTTCCTGCCATTTCTTCTCGGTTTCTCACATACTCATCTTTTTCATATTTTGACTTTTTTCCCCCTGCCATTCCTTTCTTTTTCTCTGATTCTCACATATAGCTACATCTTTTTCATATTTTGACAACAATAACAATATTTTTATTTATTTATTTATTTATTTTTTTGGGTAAAATTTCTCCTCTTTACTTATCATTATCTTATCTGAATGTAAATATAATACACCCTTGATGTTTGAACTTTAAATAAACATTCATTGAAATATATTTGAAATATTTGAAATATATGAACTTAAATATACATACCTTGTGTGAAGTTAGCGCGTAGATCGTAGATCGTAAATCAACACTATCGTAGATCGTAAATCAACACTATAACTAATTTTCTTTGTCGACCTGGGTCGTAGATCGTAGTTTAAAAAAATTTGGGATCGTAGCTCAACCATTAAAATGGCCGGATCGTAGATCGTAGCTCAACCATTGAAAATGTTCATGGAATGGTTGAGCTGGGTCGTAAATCGTAGCTCAACCATTAAAATAAACCATTATAAATGGTTGACCTGGATCGTAGATCGTAGCTCAACCATTTAAAAATGTTCATGGAATGGTTGAGCTGGGTCGTAGATCGTAGCTCGACCATTGACATAAAGCAATATAAATGGTTGAGCTGGATCGTAGATCGTAGCTCAACCATTGAAATAAACCAAAATATATGATTGACCTGGATCGTAGATCGTAGTCGATGCTTCGAAAACCATTGAATAAAGCATTGTTCATGAGATAGTTTGAGCTGGGTCGTAGATACCGCGAACAATTTTTTTCCGACGGAAACTTTTCCGATGAATGAGATTCCCGACAACTACAAAATTTCCCGACGGAAGCGCTTTTCGAGACGAATGCAATTTTCCCGACGAGGACAAACTTCCCGACGAAAAAGATTTTGCGACTTTTTCCGATTAATACAATTTTCCGACGACTACAATAATCCCGACGACGGTAAAAATATTAACAAAATACAATTTTCACAACTAATACTAAATTCCAGACAGATAATTTTTCCCGACGAACAGAAAATTTCCCGACGGAAATTTTTCCGACGAAAGCATTTGTTTTTCGACAAATGCACTTTTCCCGACGAGAACATATAAAAAAATTTCCCTTTTTTTTTTTCCTGACTAATGCAATTTTCCGAAAAGTACAATAATCCCGACAAAGAAGACAAATATAAAACTATGTTTATGATTAATACTAAACAAAAAGCGACAGATAATTTTTCCCTACAAGTTCATTTTTCCAGACGAGTACAAAATTACCGACGACGACGAAAAATTTAAGACGATTATAATGTTCACGACAAATACAGACAAATATAAAACTATGTTTATGATTAATACTAACAAAAGCACAGAGGTTATTATTTCAATGGTTGAGCTACGATCTACGATCACAAGCTCAACCAATTCCATGAACATTTTCAAGTGGTCGACTACGATCTAACGATCCAGCTCAACGACCCAACTTTATTTTGGTTTATTTCAATGGTTGAGCTGCGATCTACGATCCAGCTCAATCATTTATTTTGGTTAATTTCAATGGTCGAGCTACGATCTACGATCCAGCTCAACCATTTATTTTGGTTTATTTCAATTGTTGAGCTACGATCTACGACCCAGATCGACAAAGAAAATTATAGTGTCGATCTACGATCTACGTGCTAACTTCACACACTTATACCTTGTTAAACTTTTACCGATACCTATCATTATCTTTTTTATTTTTTGAATGTAAATGGAATACACCTTTGATGTATGAACTTTAAAATATACATTCAAGATTCATTAATATTCTTTATTTACTCGATCATTTATATATTTTTCCTTCCCTTTTCTCCTAGTATTTTGTTGCTAAATTTAGTTGTGTTGCTATGTCCATGATTTGTGGCTATAAATTTAGTTGTGTTACTATCTTTGGCAATGATGTATCATAACACAACCACATAGATTTAAAGTTTTAAGTTCCTTATTTATAGTATCTTTGCTCCATATATTGATTACACAAATGTCATTTTCCAATGAATAACACATGAGTATATTACAAAATTTTGGCATACACTTAATACAAAATTAATGTATAAACTCCATAGCATTTTCTTTTGTTTCTATTTGTTCAATTTTTCTCTATTTCCTTAATTGTTTCATTTATTTATGCTGTTAAACATGTTACAAATCGTTGTATGTTTTTGTGGACAGTCTATCATAAATATAATTCAATTAGTTAGATTGTTTCTGTCTCAGGTACATACTCCAGTTACAATTCAATTCATGTGTCAATATAGAAATGACTAGTCTTATTTTTTTTTCTTTTAACTGTAGATGCTTAAGGGATAGTAGGAAGAGGAAAGATGTTTTTCAATTATTTAAGGAGAACAAAGGCAGATGTTATTTGTGTGCAAGAAACCCATTTTACGAAAGAAATAGAAAAGGACATTTATATAGATTGGGATGGACAATGCTTTTTTAACCATGGAAAATCAAATGCCAGAGGATTTTTTTTAGAAAACAATTAGCCATAAAGAAAGATCAGATTTATTCAGATGATAATGGGAATTACCTAATTTTAAACATTGATATTGACAATAGAAATTTCAGCTTAATTAATATATATGCACCCAACTCTGATAAACTTATTTTTTAAAAAAAAATATTTCAGACAATTGATTCTTTTGAGAGGAATGATTCATATACAATTTGGGGATTTTAACTTAGTTTTAGGCCCAAATATAGACTACTGTAATTATATAAATATGATTAACAACATTACTGCAAGAAAAACCTTGATAAGTTTTATTGATACTAAATGTCTAGTTGATCCCTTTAGAGAAATGTATCAAAACTGTAATAAATGGATACGTACTTATCCCTTACAACAAGTTACAGATGATTTGTTTTAGTGATATAAAGTATGGGAAAAGGCTTTGGAAATTTAATAACAGTTTATTGCATGATATCGTTTTTTTTTTCAAATGTATAAATGATTTGATTCAAAATATTAAAATGCAAGACTGTGTACCTGTATATAATTTTGATGATATACATGAAATCGATGACAATGAAATACATTTAATTATGGATGATGATCTCTTTTTGGAAACTTTGTTAATGGAACTAAAGAAAAAGATTTAATAAATAAAATTACTCAAATTGAAAATTGTCTAACAGAAAATAACAAAGAAAACCTATTGCATTTACAAGATGAACGACAATTTATGAGAGATAAAAAATGAAAGGCTCTATCATTAGAGGTAGAGCTAACTGGATTGAAAATGGTGAAAAAAGTTCTATATGTTTTTTAAACGTAGAAAAAACAAACTTCATTAACAAAAATATCCCTTTTCTACAGAAAGCAGAAGGATCTCATATATACGATCAAAAGCATATTTTAAATGAAACCTAAAAGTAATATAACTTTATGAAAATGTTACAATCACTGAGAATAAGGATAAAGACTCATTTTTAAATGATACAAGTAGCACTGCTAGAAAATTATCTTTACATGAAGCAAATAAATTAGAAGGGAACTTGTGATATGAGGAAGTATCATTTATTCTAAAGAAAATTCTTTCAAAGTGTTTTGGAACAAACTTGGTAATCTGTTGTAAGGACAATCAATTGTGCTTTTCAAAAATTGGAGACCTATTACCCTTCTAAATATTGTTTATAAACTAGCATCTTGAAGTATAGCAAAAAGATTAAAAACAATTTAGATAAATTAATTTCAAAAGAACAAACATGTGTTGTTCAGGGTAGACATATAAGTGAAAATATTAGATTATTATATATTATGAAAGTGACGGAGAACAAAAGAAAATATCAGGTTTATTATTGCTTATAGATTTTGAAAAGGCTTTTGATACTTTATCTTTTAATTTCATTGACAAAACTTTGCGTTTCTTCAATAAATGGATAAAGCTTTTTTACATAATACAAATACATGCATTCAACTTCATGGTTTCTTGTAAGTTTGTTTTTTTTACAGTAGAACGTGGATTTAGACAAGGAGATTCTATTTCTCCTTATAACTTCATTTTATGCACTGAAATTTTAGCACATAAGATAAAAAAAAATACCAAAAAAACAAAAAAAAAACATCAAAGGAATTATAATTGATGGAGAAGAATATACAATATCCCAGTTTGCTGATGACACTTCCCTATTGATGGATGGATCAGAACAATCTTTAAAATATGCATTAAATTTTTTGGAAGTTTTTGTTCTCTCTTTTTTCTGGACTAAAGGTTAATTTTGATAAAACTAAAGTAATTGAATAGGATCAATGAAATACAGTACTAAATCTATTAAAACAAAATGGAAACTAACATGGGAGAAACACAATTTAAGATTTTAGGAGTCCATTTTGATGTGAACCTTGATAAGATACCAGAGTTAAATTTTAATGAGAAATTGATAAAACTTAAAAATTCAATACTTTATTGGAAAAGACGTAAATTAACCCCTGTAGGTAGAATCATTGTTGTTAAATCTTTGTTATTACCTTATCTACTAATTGTTTCATCAATCTTCCAACTCCAGATAAGAAAGTATACTAGACAAAATGTGGAAGTACTCCTACTAAAGTGTTGTGTATATATCTAGTGTCAGAATTAAAAGAACTTTTTTCGGTTTTCAGAAGTTGTCCGCGAAAATTGGTTTCGCATGGCTAATTATGCATCAAAATCATTTAAACAAGACGACAGATTTAGCCAATACTAATTTTCATTATTGAATGGGCATACGTTTTGGAAAATAGGTTTGTCCTGCAAGTTTGAAATCGGAGTACTTATAAGTTTTGTTAAGTATAGTTAAACTAGAACTATCACTAAATGTGATTAATACCCCCGCAATACTGCTTTAGAAATGATGAAGTTATTAGGATTAAGAAGAAGAGTATGAAAAAGACATTTTTACATTAGTTTTTTTTTCTCCAGATTTTGGCCGGGTTACACAGGTGCAAACCAAGGTTATAGAATGGTGAATGTCACAGCCTCTTTATATTTGGTATACAGCATTAACATATCGTGGGATTCGATTTCAGGTCTGTCACTCATCCACTTCCTGTTTACCGACTTAGTTATATTTTCAACATAATGGTCAATGGTAGGAAATTTTCGTAACAGTTTTCTCAGCAACTACTTATCACAGTCTCTTGATATTTGGTACACTGTTGTTCCTGTAATTTGGCTGAACTACTGGTGGGCTGCACTGCTGGTGATGCTCATGACATTTCATCTTGTAAACTGCACTTTATCTCATTGTGCTTGATGCATGCTGAGCCACTGGTGGGCTGAACTGCTGGTGATGCTCATAACATTTGTTCTTGTAAACTTCACTTCCTCTTATTGCGCTTGACTATTGTATGTAAGTGCAAGGGCAATAACTCTATACATACTACAGATAGAGTTATGTTCTTGTGCACTGCACTTCCTCATATTATGGTTGACCATTGTATGAAATTGTTTTGAAATCCAACCAGTAGTTTACAAGTTATACTCTGGACAAGGAAAAGTAACAAAGGGCAATAACTCTGTAATTCCTATAGATATAGTTATTGTTCTTGTGCACTGCACTTCCTCTATTGTGTTGACCATTGTATGAAATTGTTTTGAAATCCAATCAGTACTTTACAAGTTATACTCGGACAAGGAAAAACAAAGGGCAATAACTTTGTAATTCTTAGATAAGTTATGGTTCTTGTGCACTGCACTTCCTCATATTGTGGTTGACCATTGTATGAAATTGTTTTGAAATCCAACTTGTACTTTTCAAGTTATGCTCCGGACAAGGAAAAAACAAAGGGCAATAACTCTGTAATAATCAAGATTGAGTTATGGTTCTTGTGCACTGCACTTCCTCTCCATGTGCTTGATCATTGCATGAAGTTGTATTGAATTCCAACTTGTGGTTTTCAAGTTATGCTCCGGACAAGGAAAATGCAACGGACCGCTGGACCGACCGACCGACCGACTACCGGGTGACTCCTATATACCCGCCCCCCCCCCCCCCCCCCCAAACTTCGTTTCGGGGGTATAAATATTAGTTATGTATAATTTTGTATGGGGAGGAAAATCTAAAATTAAACAAGAAATATTTGTTAAAAAATATGAAAAATGTGGAATGGTTCATATAGTTAGCTTTATTCATAAATTAAAACTTAAATGGTTTAAAAAATATATTGTAAATTCCAGTAGCAAATGTTTAATGAATATTCAACTAGATTTTCAAAAAATGTTAACTATGGGAGGATTACACTGTGAAATTATAATGAAAAAAATGCCCTCTGGATTGATGTTCTTAAGGCTTATGAAATATTTATAAAAAATATTCTATTCGAAATACTGAAGATTTCTTTAATTTACCCCTATGTTATAACAAACGGTTTGGTGCTAATTTGAGAAATGTTTTATTATAAAAAAATATGTATGACAAACGGATACTTTTTTGTGAAAGACATTATAGTAAATACATGCACTCTTATAAAACGAGAGGAACTTGAAAATAAATATAATATTAAAATATATTTTTATTATACCATGCACTTGTTACTGGATTAAAACGTTTCATGCTTAATTGCACTATACCTATAGTCATTACACAAGAATCCTTGTATCATCCATGTATAAATGCTACATTAAATCTATTGTTAAATTATAAAAAAAATTATGTATTTAAATGTACACATGATACATATTTTCAATGGCTTCAAACAAGAATAATTCACAAGATATTGGCAACAAATACACTCCTATGTAAAATGAAAATTGTAACCAGTAATTTATTTACCTTTTGTAATGACACTTCTACACATATTTTGGGAATGCCGTTTTACAAATTCTTTGTTAGAAATTATAAAACATATTTTGAACGTTAATAGTTTTGAGGAGGACATTGATAGTAACTTGATTATTTTAAGTTTAAAAGAAAGAACAAATGAATATGTTATATTGTTTTTTAGAATATAAAAGATATATTTATCTTTGTAAGAGAAAGAATATAAAACCATCAATTACAGGATTGAAATCATGTCTTAATTATCCATATAACATTTCTAATGAAATGATACCCAGTATTTCAGTATCCAAAAACTGGTCGATTGTACAATTATTCTTTTAATTATTAATATGTACCTGAATATATTTTTGTGTTTAAGATGTTATGAAGGCTAAATAGTTTTTGTTATAAGGACTATATATAACAGTACAAGATATTATGCTGAAAATGTAACATGTTCTATATAAAAACAAACTTTTATTAAATCAAAAAATGCTTACATAACCTTTACATATCATATGACTTACTTATGCTTTATATATGTGCATATATATCTACATTGTATGTATGTGATAAGTTTCTTAGGTGAACAACAGGATGGTTTCCCGACCTGCTGTCACCTATGACGGGGATAATAACAGTTTGATTAAAAAACAAAACAAAAAAACATTCATCATACATGGAATAAGTATATATATATATATATATATATATATATATATATATATATATATAAAACAAGAGGGCTAAGATAGCCCTAAAGACGCTCACCTGAGAAAAACTGCCTTCATTGCCTATACAAGTTATTAAATTATAGCCTGTCATATTTAACAATTTAACACAATCATTGAAACTGATATTAAATGTAGCCGTCTCATTGCTAAACAATTGTGGGAAAGCTTCAGTATATCTTAGTGTGACGTAATATTGATAATAATAAAACTATATTCGTAAATATCTAAATAATTAAATGATAAATATGATATTTCACTGAAACACCACCTCCCTCTGTCTAATTACAAGAGCACATTGTACTCAAGGTGAGCTGTTGGGATCACCTGTTGTTCGTTGTCATCAATAGTCAACATTTTACGTTAAAAGACATCTTCTCTGAACTGCTAGGTTGAATATTGATGAGTTTAGGTGACCCTTCACAAAAATTGGTAAAATAAATGTGATCCATGCAGAAATCTGGTTAATATGGCAACCAACAGGATTTTAATTTTAAGACTTAAAAAATCTTCTTGAAAACCAGTGATCAGAATTAAATTTCATTTTGTGCAAATGGTCACTTCATGGCTGTCTACCATAAGTATGTGTCCTCCCCCCTCCACACCCCCAATATTTATATGGGGGAGACATACTGATTTTTCAGAGTTGTCTGTCAGTCCTTCTGACACACTTTTTGTCCGGAGCATTCCTCAAAAAGTATAAAAGATATTCACTTGAAACTTCATAGATGGATAGATCTCATGGTGGAAAAGAGAATTGCATAAGAAGCGTAACTTTGCAAATTATATTTTTGGAGTTCTAGCCCTTTGTTATATTTCTTACTTGATTATTTTCCGGAGCATTACTCGTGCACTATAAGACATATAACCTTGAAACTTCATAGGTGGATAAAACTATTAGAAGAGAAGTGCAGTGCACAAGAATCATAACTCTGCACATCAATTTTTCGGAGATATTGCCCATTGTTAAATTACATTACCCATGCACTATGAGACATATAACATTGAAATTTCATAGGTGGATAGACCTCATGGAAGAGAATTGCACAAGAACCTTAACTCAGCATCTCATATTTTGGAATAATTGCCTTTTGTTTAATTTAATTCTGTGAGAAAGCGTTGTTTGGGGAGCATAATCTCTGTTTCAAACGGTTTCTTGTTGGAGTGAGAGGAAGTGTCACACACAAGGTCCATAACTCTGGGCGGAGCTTGATCAATATCGTCAGCAGTTTAACTAATACCGATGACGTAATATTAAACAAATTAAAACAAATGGATTTTTGCCATGAAGTTGAATCAGCCATGAATTCAATTACTTCAAACATCTGCAAATGTTTTGTACCCTTGTCACACAGGGCTTACCTGTTGTTTGTCATCCTAATGATTCTTTTGCATGTATTCGTTTTTCAAGTCACTGTTTGCAAATTAGTAGCAGTTGAAAAATCTGAAGCCACATAAAGATACAGGACCAGACAACATAAAGCCTATAGTACTCAAGGAACTTGCTAGTGAGATAGCCCCCCATCTTAAAAATCATTTTTCATGTCTCAATGGCTACAAGAAAAATATCATTTGACTGGCAAACTGCATCTGTAACAATACAATTTAAGAAATGTCAAATTTACATACCAGCAAATTAGAGACCAATTTCTCTAACATGTATCTGCTGTAAAATCAGGGAGCATATAGTCACCAGTAATATAATGAAACATGTTAAGTCCAAAATATACTATACCCCCCTTCAACATGGCTTTAGGAATAAACGTTCATGTGAAACACAACTACTTAAATGCATATATAGATGACCTGACAAAAATCTAGAAATGGGAAAATAAACAGACCTCATACTGGATTTTTCAAAAGCTTTTGAAAGTGTCCCGCAGCTTACTACTGCACAGACATCATCAATTATGGTATCAGAGGAGAGACAAACAATCGTATCAAAGTATTCTTATCAAAAAGAACACAAGTAGTATTACATGTAGTTGATGATGGAGAATCCTCAAAGTCAAAGTAGAATTTGGAGTACCCCAGAGATCTGTATTATGGCCGAATTTTTTTTTTCTACACAAATGACCTACCAGAAACACTTCACTCAGCTGTTAGATTATTTGCAGATTATACTGCAGTTAACCTTACTATTGCGTCAGATAATGATTGCCATAAACTCCAACCAGACTTGGACAAACTTTCAATGTGGGGGAAAAATGGAAACTGGGAGTTTCACCCTGAGAAATGCAGTGTCATGACAGTCACTAAGAAAAAAATCACGAGTAAATGGAATTAAAATATTCACGGACTTTTACTTAAATATGAATCATCAACAAAATAGCTTGGATGTTGGATCATCTCTAAAGATTCAGACTGGAGTGAACATATCCAGAACATAACAAGCAATAAAGCCATCCGAAGCCTTTGATCCTGCATCGCAAATTACGAATCAATTCTAAAACTATCAAAGAACAAGCATACAAAACAGTCAGACCCCAGTTAGAATATGAATTAACCGTCTGGGATCCATACAACCAAGATTGGAAGAGTACAATGGAGATCCGCGAGATTCGTCATCAGTCGTCATGGAAACCGTCCAAGTGTAAGCGAAATGCTACAAGATCCGGATGGAAAAGTCCCCAAACTAGGCACAAAATCGCTAGACTTATAATGTATTATAAAATAATTAGTATGGTTACGATTGGGACTACTGGCAGAGACAGACGGTGGCTTATCCAGAAACTGAGCCAATCTGCAGAGCGTTCGTCTAGCTGGCTGTGGCTACGACGAGAGGAGACAAGCTGGAAGAAGTAAGCTATCGACGTTCACACCGTGTTGCGGTGGGCCCCACCCTCCATCAGATGTCTATGGTTCAGGGGCGAAACATCGATGACGGAGGGACACCATACTGAAGAGAACGTCGATCAGCAATCTGAAACGACCATGCTTGAGTCCACATGGGACTCGCAACAGTTTCAGACTGTATCATACACACGATGAATAAAAAAAAAGAAAATTATCTTCAAAGCCAATAAGACATTCAACACGTACTAATAGTCATGCTTATGCACAGTAAACTGCAACCAAAGAATGTAGAAATTGAACAAACTGCTGTCGGATATAGCATCAGCTGAGTCACTCGAGATATTCAAAACTCGGATGACATCACTCACATAATAAACTCTTAATCATTGTTTTTTTTAGCTCACCTGAGCACTTGTGCTCAGGGTGAGCTTTTGAGTGAGCTTTTGTGACCGCTTTTTGTCCGTCGTGCGGCGTGCGTCGTCCTTCGTCAACAATTACTTGTGAACACTCTAGAGGCCACAGTTTTGGCCCAATCTTCATGAAACTTGGTCAGGATGTTTGCCTACATAATATGTCGGATGAGTTCGAAATAGGGTTATGTGGGGTCAAAAACTAGGTCATCAGATCAAATCTTAGAAAATACTTGTGAACACTCTAGAGGCCAGAGTTTCAGCCTAATCTTCATTAGATTTGGTCAGGATGTTTGTCTACATGGAATCTTGGATGTGTTCGAAAAAGGGTCATTTGGGATCAAAAACTAGGTCACCAGGTCAATTCTGAGAAATTCATGAAATTTGGAGTGTTTTGTCTACATGATATCTTGGATGAGTTTGAAATCGGGTCACATGGGGTCAAAAACTAGGTCGCCAGGTTTATCAGGTCAAATCTTAGAAAACTGTGAACACTCTAGAGGCACAGTTTGCCACTTATGAATTGGTCAGTGTTGTTACATAATCTGGATGATTTGAAATGGGTCACATGGGGTCAAAAAGTAGGTCGCCAGGACAAATTTTAGAAAAATCTTTTGAACACTCTAGGGGCCTACATTTTTGTCCCAGTCTTCATTACACTTGATAAGAATGATGACTGCATGAATTCCCAGTTGAGTGTAAAGTCAGGTAGGATAAAAAATCTAGGTCACTTAGTCAAATGTTAGAAAAACACTTTAGATGCCACATTTTTGTCATCATGCCTTACACAGCAATCTTACTCAGGTGAGCGACACAGGGCCATCTTAGCCCTCTTGTTTTTTTTATATATAAATCCTGTTTATTAACCTTGTGAGTTTTGCCAGTATATTCAATATGTTGAATGTGGGCAGTAAACGGAAGAAGAAGCGTTGTACACAGGATAAATGATACACGTCCCACATAATGCTCTTAAACAAGATTGACCCCTCTAGAAATAAAAATTGCTTTCTTCATAATATCTTTATAACAACTTTCATTTCTGTACTGTTTGAAATTGCATTGTCCTAACTTAAAATGATAAATAAAATAAAATATGTCAATCGTGATGAAGCAAGGGTGGATTAAGAGGGGGCGGAAGTGGCGTACGCCCCCCCCCCCCCCTCCCCTTAAATCGACCAAGTTGGATTATTTTATGTGATTTTCTACATATTAACATAAAAAGGGATTAGAACGAATGCAGAACTAATAAAATTTTCCCCCGTATATGTTATTATAAATATAGCACATGCTTAAACTGGCATGTAGCTGAGATTCCATATAATAAGGGTTTCATGTCAACATGATACAGTCTTTTTAGATTGGGCATTGTGGAAAATATAATGGTAACTTGTCTACAATTGCTCTTAAGTGCATTTAGGATCTTACATAATATCATTCTTAAACAAATCAAAATTTAGAGAACTGCAGTAAGTCCGTAGTCTAGTGTGAAGAACGTGTGGTTTCCTTATACTTACATAATAATATGATGTGGTTTTGGGACAATTTGCGTTTAAACATGACTTAAAAGATGTTAGGGAATGTTGAATTACATACTTCTAATGGAAGGTCATTCCATTCCCGTATTGAGGATGGAAGAAAAGAATTAAATAATTTGTCATTCTAGCATATATGCCTTGAGTATCAGAATTATTACGTAACATATATCGTTCTATATGTGTAGTCATGTTAATTAAGGACGACAAATAAGTTTGGGCTAAATGTTTGTGCATTTTTATCAAAGGACTAATTTGCTTTCGCATTCTTTCAGACAAACTTTCCCCACCAACCTTTCCTTAAAGTGTTTTTATTGATATTAATTCCGTCGTTCCTGTAACTATTCGTATTAAACATGCCAAGTATGTATTATTAAAACATGTACAATGTAAGTAGTTGCTGGATTTACGCCCCCAATAACCCTAATCCTGGATCCGCGCATGTGAACACCAAGGTCAAATGATTTGAAATAGAACATATTGTCACCGTGTCAAATCCAACGTACTTTATCATACAGAGCTATAGTGCGGCTGGTACCATTATGACGATTTGATACACTAGTATGGTTGTGGTGTTTTATGTTGTTGTTGTTTTTTTCCATCTATTTTGAATATTTTTGCGTACTCACTTTCGTGTCAATTAGAAAATGTATTTTGGCTTTCAAATTGTAAACACACAGCACTTGGTGAAACGTTTGTTTCTAGATATCTAACTCATAAATTAACCTTATTTTTGAATCGATGTAAAATAGCAGAAATGAAATTGTCAAAAGCGGTAATATTCATCGCAGTTATTAAGGTGTATGCATTATAAAAAAAATACATTATATATAGATATATGATGTACGCATATGCAGTAGGAGTTCCACCGCATCTTTTTCCTGCACCTACTGTATATCCTCAAAAAACGGGTATATCTTACCATTAAAAGACATTCTCTCATCAGTAGAATTGTAGAACAATCAGTCGTCATTAAAAACAACAGACTTTGTGTTTACTGAGATATCGAAGCTGAAAGCTAAAGACTATTACTGAGGTGTGGGATAAACCACACGTAATAAACCCTCTAACTGTAGCTTCAAACTAAATAGTAAGCTCAGATTGGTATTAGATTGTAGACACTTAAATGAAATTATATCCAAATACAAATATCAATTAATAAACCCTCTAACTGTAGCTTCAAACTAAATAGTAAGCTCAGATTGGTATTAGTTGCACGGACACTCTTTCAAAAAACGATTTTTGTTTACTTTTGACATTAGAAGCGCTTTACATCATGTCATGACACCGCATTTACTTGAATTTCAGCTGACCAATAAGGGGAAAATACATTATTACGCTTTTTAATGTACTTCCATTCGGTCCTTTTACTGCGGTGATGATATTTACTTAGTAAATGAGAGTTCCAATCAAATTGGTTAAATTTGATAATAGATTTTTCTGTTGATTGATGGCATTAGAGATTAATCATTCATAAATACTTGAACTGTGAGCTGTACAGGAGAAAATCAGAACGCTCGACTTATGGAATTAACTTTCAAATCCCCGGTGATATATTTCTAAAATAGTTAAATCAAAATTGATATAAACCTATGATACATTTTCTGACTCTGATTATAATTTATGAATGTGGCTGTCAAAACAGAAGCTCGATATGAATTAATTTCAGCCTATATATAATAGTAAAATGATAACCTTGATACTCTGACCTTTATTATGAGTCTAACATTCTCGTGATGATGTTGATGATGATGATGTTGATGATGATGAAAAGAAGCACGACTCACTAACGTAATCTAGAATATTGACTGGAGCACAACCTTCCCAGTTATTTGTTTGTTTGTTTGTTGGGTTTAACGTCCCACCTCCCTTCCCAGCTGATAAGGTGTGAAGAAGGCCCTTAATGGCACGTGTCAATACCACACACACACACAGACACACGCACAGTAAACAGTTTTAAATTGTATTGATTATAAATAAATCAATCATTAAAATTTTATTTTTAATAATATAAAATCAATACATGAAGATGATGGTAATTTGAACAGAAGCCTAAACTTAATCTTTAATTTCCTTCTTCATACTTCTATTGCGTCAGCATGCGCGTGTTTGATTAATTTATTGAAAGTGTGGCATACACGCGCCAGTCAGTGCGGTATGGGTATACCGGTATCACCTTAAAATATATCCACTGTGTATAGTATGGTACATGACAAATATAAAATGAATTGAGTAGTTTTAATTTGGAGTATCTAACATATATAACATGTCTTCATAACTTGTCGTTGGTAAAAGTGCTTATGAACATATAACTCTCATCTGCGTGGTATTTTTAAGGTGCAATAGAATTTCCATTTCGCGGTTATTTACATTGCGCGGTATATGAAAAATCTTGATGATATAGATGCTCAAATTAATAAGGACTTCTACTTATTACATATTCATTAAATTTAAAACATTATATTGATCATTATCATTTTGTGATATGATGCCTGTTTATCTAGATACACTGTCCATTGTTTTATACCTGGCCTGGGGAGTGGAGCTAGCAGTGTAAACATTGTACATGTCTGCTTTATTTTGAGAGAACATATTAAAAAGTATTGTATTCTTATTTTAACCAGTGCAAGAATAATATAGCAAATTTCAACTCATTGCGTCTAGCAAACTTCCTTTGCGTGTTTCATCGAGGCACAATGGACTTTCTATTGCGCCGAAGCCTATATGAATATATACACTTATAATCTCCAATTTAATAACTCCACCAAGATAATTCGTATGCTATTGTCTTAAATTAATGTTTATATACAATTAAACAGTTATAGATGGTTTAAAAGTAGTTTTATGGCATTTAATACTGCTATTCTGAAAATAAAATTTCCATTGCTCGGTAATATTTTCATTGCGTCCATTGCTTCATAAAATTTTCATTGCGTGTTTTAGGCCTACCGCTTCAAAACTGGGTCACGTGATCATCCATTCCACTAAATTATGACCGCTTTTTTCACTTTTCTAGCTTTTGCGTGGCTATTGAGTTTATGAGAAGACAGATATGCAACGTAATGTAACAGAAATGCAGCGAAATATATCATTATCATGCGATATGCTGCTGAACTACTTTGGGTTAATTACGTACTTATGCGAAGCACTATTTTTCTTAATTGCATGAGTGGATCTACATGTACTCCAGTTGGGTTAAATCTCTGTTATGTAAACGATGCAGGTATTTTGTTCACGATGAAAATGGTTGTATTCAGCTTGAGGAATTTGTTAAAGAAGAGTGGGCACACAATCTTTACACATTAAAAGAGTTTCTAAATGTCATTTAAACGTCGTTGCAACACATCTACGTAACACACTTCACCCGCTTTCGTTAGCTCAGCTTGCATTGTATGGATCCGTACAAGTTACAGTTAAAACTGTTGTGGAAAATATACAAATCAGATAGGCCAGATTTCGCTTTTCAGCATAAGACTGTCTAATCAAAGCGCTCAATGCACCGAGAGACGGCAGCCAGATTAACATGAAAAAAAGCAGTGATTCTTAATTATTGATTCAATAGAGGTAAAATCCACATGACGCAAAAACTCCACACACTATCCTGCAACTATAGTCGGTAGTAAGACAATCGAATTCGCACTCTGTTTGTTACAAAACAATTCGGAATTATGGTCATGAACCTGACTGTATGAACTTCAGAAGTAGGTCATTCCCTAGGACCCGATTTATATACACTATCTACTGTTATTTAATCTTAGACCTTGACAAGGTACTTGCTGTTTTAGATACTTGAATGTTTGCTTCTATTTCAAAGTTAAGAAATGCGCTGGGAGAAACCTATCTCGCTTTCATGCAAAATTACGCGTGATTGACAGACTTTCGAAGCGCTACTTTTTTTCTTTTTACAGAAGTAGATCTTCAACTATGTAATTTGGGTTGCTGTTCTGATTTATAAGTGTCACAGATATATTGTTCATGCTTAAAATGGATGTTTACAGAACAAAATAGCACGTTTACAAACAACAGCACATGAATAGCGATTACGGTTATGAAAAAAAGGTCTGCGTAACATATTCCATTCGTATTTGTGAGTGAAGAATCGCATTGCGTGGATCCGCACTAAGCGCGGAGAGGTACAGTTAAACTTGTCATGAAAAATATGCAAATGAATACCATTAACTTACTTGGAATATCAAGCTGCTATTCTAACAGTGATATTTTTTAATTATCGGAGGTTTCATAGATTCATTCCGCCCTATGCTCAGTTTAGACAATTTATTATGAAACATGATTTTTAGGGAATAAATGAAATCACACAATTCCATAATACTATGGAGCTTGACCTCTACTTATGGTATTATCATTTGAAGACATAAAAAAACATGTCCAATTCACGGAAGTGCTATTTGGACGTTTTTTAATCGTTTTTCAAAGAACAGTGATATTTTTTAATTATCGAAAGTTTCATAGATTCATTCCGCCCTATGCTCAGTTTAGACAATTTATTATGAAACATGATTTTTAGGGCACAATTGAAATTTTAGACAAAAGATGATGGATGTACACACATGACTGTATCTCAAAGAACTACACATTTTCACACTGAGCTAGAAATATGATGGTTATCTGATGATGAAAATTCATAGTTGGCGATCGAAATAAGAAAAAATAGGTTTGTGATAGGGGGTAAAAAGGGGGTAAAAATCGGACTTTGGCCAACCCGTAGAGTAAGGTCGTATTTATGACACGCCTGTCCCACCGTAGGTATGTACATGTATATGATCAACATCTCTGTGATATAGTTCGATAGAACAGTTTCTCGTCACGGTCCTGAAAATAGTTCAAGCATCATGTGACAAGACGTAACAGTCGGATATCTTCGGGTAATTCCCTGTCAACTCATACTAATCCCTCTCGACGGTTCCTGGGTTGGACCAGTTCTTAGCGCTAAACAAGGTAAAAAAATATCCTTTCCCACACCCGGATTCGAACCTTACGGCTGGATTAAGGCGACCTTTACTGTGTAGTTGATGACTTTGCTATTCAGTCATCATGTGGTAAACAGTAACAGACGACATGGAAACTACGTAAATCTAAACTCATTCGAATCATGATAAAAATGATTATAGTTTGTTAAGAATGTGCATCTGTGATTGTTACACACATTTGCATTGTCAAAGAATTAAATATATGTACCAGGCTCGAATATGTTGTGTGTGGGGGGAGGGAGGGGGGGGGGGGAATATAACATTAAAACCATGGGAGGGGGTGGGGTGTCGCGGTAGCCAACTATGAACTTGTAGTCAGCGATTTGCACTTGATATTTTATTGTCACATATAACATTAATAATTATGTGGAATAAGGCATTTAAAATCAAACGATTTTAAAGGGCAAACGCCGCTTCCGCCCCCCTCCCCCCGCTCAATCCGGCCACGGATACAGGATGTTTACTTTAGGCTTTATATTCTTCAATATAATGCCCGGTATTTTCATTCACAATAACCTCGCACGTCACAATGACACATATCTTAAACTAAAATCAATGTTTATATACATGTTTTCTTTAAAACTAATTTAGGTTACAGTACTTCAGTGTTGCTGTCGTTGTAGTATTAGTAGCAGCAGCAGGACCAGAAATCGGTCAGCGACAGAACTGGTTATGTTTAGGAACAATTCTTCGGGATATACTATATTAAGTGTATCAGACCCGGATCCAGAATTATTCAACTGGGGTTGCTCAAAATATGATTGTGATGTCAGTGCTAGGGGGTCCGGAAAAATGTTTCTAGGATGACGGAGATGCACGCTGGGTGTATCTAGGGGGAAATGATAGCTTTTCAACCGTTAGATATATAATGTATTAATAATATAACTTTGGGTAGAACTTTTTGCATCAGCGTATTTTCTTCATGTTTATGCTTTTTTTTTTCTTAAAATCAACCTCGATGTACGGTATTGTTTCTGTTTTGATAAGATTCTTGACCCACGACCTCATGTCATTTAGCCGAGATGCTTTAATAAGTGACGAACGACAACTCTGCTTGGAGATTGTTGTATCAGGCAGGCAGTTAACCTAACCATGATTATTGGGAAGGACCAGTACTAGACCCTCATCCTCCGTTAGAATTCTCTCATACAAAAACCATGGCCAGTAGCTGGCCCACAACCCTTTAATATTCGTGATGGAATTATGTGTTTCCCCTTTTCATGTTATCCTCATTATTGACATCATTGACATAGTTCATTACACAACATCCTCAAAGTATCATTTCTACTATTCTTTTTTTTTTTGTAACCCATCCTTTTAATATGTGATAAATCTTTTCTTTTTATCTAAATATGAACATGAAAGTAATTGGTAACGTTATTTTTTCTTGGCACAATACAATAATGGAGTATAACACTATATTTTGGGACTCTGTTAGAAATAGCATGATTAATTTAATGATGTCACATGAAGGTGAAGGTCACAGTTCCGTTGGAAAGGGTGATGGTAATGTCATGCTGTGAAGCGATTTTAAAAATAAATTTTTATATATATACAAAATATTGACCGGACACAATCACAACGCAGCGGAAGAGGACTACAAGCATCTCATATAACCCCGCCCTATAAAAAACTTGCTTTGAGATATAAAGTATCTAACAACTCAAAATGGTAATCGTCAAAGGAAATCTTTGAAATACTCATCTGCGCAAATTTTGTTGTTGTTGTATTGTGGTTTACCGTCGCTGCGATAGTATTTCAATCATATAGCGACGCCCAGCTAATTACAGGTGGAGGAAGACGCGCAAAATTTGAGTAGTATACTCGCAAATAAAAGATTATATATATTTGAAAATGTCTACGTATTTCCACTTGGTTATAAAACCTACACAAAAACCAACTTGGCTTAACTATACTTCACAATGGATTAATTCAAAGATACGAAAATGCTTCTTTTCATGAAAAGATTGATTGTCCAGATTAGGACTCAAACCCACATCCGTTAGGCTCAAATTGGTACTAGGTCAGAGACTATAACCACTCGACCTCTGAAGTAACAGTTTCCGTTTACAATAGATGTTCGTGGCAAATGTACAAAGTTGTATTGTAGATCTGATTTCAGTTTCATTTTAAGAGCTTGGCGGAATTGTTTGAAATGTTGAACATCTGCAACAGCTTAAGTCCCACTTTTGTAAAAGTGTACAGTCAAGAAGCCACTTCATATGGTGTGTTATGTGTTGCACTTCATATGGTGTTTTTGTTAAAAGTGTACAGTCAAGGCACTTCATATGGTGTGTTATGTGTTAAAAGTGTACAGTCAAGAAGTCACTTCATATGGTGTGTTATGTGTTAAAAGTGTACAGTCAAGAGGTCACTTCATATGGTGTGTTATGTGTTAAAAGTGTACAGTCAAGAAGCCACTTCATATGGTGTGCTATGTGTTAAAGGTGTACAGTCAAGAGGTCACTTCATATGGTAAAATGTACAGTCAAGAGTCACTTCATATCGTGTGTTATGTGTTAAAAGTGTACAGTCAAGAAGTCACTTCATATCGTGTGTTATGTGTTAAAAGTGTACAGTCAAGAAGTCACTTCATATGGTGTGTTATGTGTTAAAAGTGTACAGTCAAGAAGTCACTTCATATCGTGTGTTATGTGTTAAAAGTGTACAGTCAAGAAATCACTTCATATCGTGTGTTATGTTTGTAAAAAGTGTACAGTCAAGAAGTCACTTCATATCGTGTGTTATGTGTTAAAAGTGTACAGTCAAGAAGTCACTTCATATGGTGTGTTATGTGTTAAAAGTGTACAGTCAAGAAGTCACTTCATATGGTGTGTTATGTGTTAAAAGTGTACAGTCAAGAAGTCACTTCATATCGTGTGTTATGTGTTAAAAGTGTACAGTCAAGAAGTCACTTCATATCGTGTGTTATGTGTTAAAAGTGTACAGTCAAGAGGTCACTTCATATGGTGTGTTATGTGCTTTTTTGCGCCCACTTCACCGTCTATATTTGATTTGAGGGTTGGGGGCATGAGGGTTAAAGAGACCTCAATAACTTGTCATAACGTGTAAGTATCTAATAGTAACTTATTGTTGCTATCATAAGCTATCTCTTGGTAATAATATAAATTACGGTTTTCCGTAAATCAGCGGGAAATGTATATGTTTATTAGGTATATTATGGCTTCCTACCTCCTTTTGAGGTTCAAATTATGAAAAGTTACTTTTTGCTAGCACCTTTGCATATATCCCAGACATTGTTTCGATTGTAACTGTCTGTCACTTCGAAGTTAGGGTGCTGATATGATTTGCAAAGACCAAAACCCAAAGATAAGCAACTCGGCGAAATATCGTATATTCTCGCGCCAGAACGAGAGTGGGACATGTGTGTTCTGTGGACATGTGTGTTTTGCGATAGCAAAATACCGATCAATACAACGATTCGTTTTTATATTTTTTTTTTTTTCAAATTGTTATTTAACTACAATAAATGTTAATGGTATATTTGTACTAGTCTTTATTCCTTTCAACATGAAGTCCTTCCACCTACAGCCTCTTCACAGGTGCATGCACCTTGATCAGCTCTACCAGCCCGGTGACGCTGACCGTAAAAAGACCTTGACCCCAAGGTCTAAGTCCTGGCGATTGTTCAAAATATTAAGATTACCATTGTTATAGAAAAATACCGTTACTTGTATGGGTAAGAGCGTGGCTTGCATAAAATAAAGAAGTAAATCTTATAAAGTACTCAATGATTGTAGTCATTTGTAAACAGCTTATTATGACAGTCAACGTCGAAAACATTGCAAACAAACATTTAACCAGACAATAGCATGGGTCAACAATAGCCAATCAAATTTAAAGACTTGAATGGACATCCTGTAAAAAATATAAAGACTAAAATGGACATCCTGTTAAAAAAAAACAAAAAAAAAACATACAAAGGCTCGAAGTTGGATGGATTAATTACCTTCTTAATGGTAACATTGAAAAGGGGAAGGGATGACGCTGTTTTGAGACTGAATTTGGAAAAACGCGTTTATAACAAAATTCAATATTAAAAATGGACCAGGTTGTGTTTTAAATGCATATATTAAGAAAATTCCAAACGTATTTGAGGTAGTTTTTCTCTTGTAACGATAATATCGTGAAATCGTTGCTCCAATCAAGCTTGACTACAGCCGGGGAAGGCTATTTCCAGTTTCTGTCGTAGTAAATATAAAGGTAAGTTTTTATTGGTCAATCCAAATGTAAACGGAACTGACATTTTCCGGGAAAACTTCATTGAGTTACGGAGGTCCAGAAAAGCATAAGCAATCAGACCTGGGTTCAATTAATTTGAAAAGTATTTAATTAATTACAATTAAATTGGAAACGTTTCACTTGAATTGCAATTATAATTACTTGCTTTTTATAAATGTAATAAATTAAATACAATTATTATAAGGAAATTAATTAATTAATTTGCAATCATTTGGCATTATATTCACAAATAAAATACCGGTATGAAGTTTTACAGAACAAAGTATTTATTCCATGAAACACATATATGGACAAATGATCAGAAAAACTTGAGTGTTTAACAGTTTTATGAGGCAGGAGCTTGTTTATAAGTCCTTATTACATTTGAAAAACATTAACGCTTCAAAGTTACTTTCTGTAAGCGTACACAGTTCAGGCCTGAACACTTTCCCAATTATTCTGACAAGCACATTTATACCTGTATATCCCACTGATGTTTCATACCTAAATTATGAACACTTCTTACTTACCCAGTCAATTTTGACAGCATCCAAACAAATGGTATCATAAGCACAGGGATAGGCTAAGACGTATTAATCAAAGACATCTAAATATTGACTAATTACAAACAATGCAAGTAGCAATAAAAGGGGAGAAAATGTTGACACAAACACATTAAAATCCCTACAAGCAACAACAAAAGGATGTAATAAAGATAAAGCATTTAAAACAAAAGATAAGAATCAAACAACACGCAAGAAAAACAGAAAACTTAATGGCTAAACATGTGGATTATAAACATACATAAAGAAATTGTCTGTTTCACAGGTATAAACATACAAATCTAATGTTATTAACAATGAACGCAAGAAGCTGAATAAGAGAGGATCGAACCCACGACATTTCGATTCCATGGCGGACGCTCTAACCATACGGCAACCGGAACCGGAATATATATTTATACTTAAATTCTCGTAAATAAATACTAAGTCACTCTTTACAAATAGTGCCGTTATGAAGAGGAAAAATACATTAAATACATACAGAAGAGGAAAATATAATTATTATAAATATTGAGGCAATACAAAAATAAAACATGGAACATTAGTTTCACTTTTTCGTCACATATACAAAGTATTTATAGGAGTACTGGCAAATAATATATAATTTTATTAACTTTTTCCTCCTTGAAAAAAAATCCATATCAATCCTTAATCAATAGTAAGGACCTTATATTGACTACTTTCGGATTTAAACAGTCATTATTTCACTTAATATGTCCGCCGTATGCAACCAGGAGCTTACAGTCACCTACGAAGTTGTCTTAGAACTATACACCATGCTCTTTACGTGCGTCGTATACTTTTAATAATCATTGTGGTTTCTGGCTGTTTTTACATTGCATAGACTTAATGGATCAAGATAATCAAGCTGTTTTAAACCGCCTTCGAGTGGCGTCGGAACACAACACTATTGCATCGTAGTTATACTTCTCTTAAATACGAAATAACATGCTCACCGGCTATTTCTAACAATATCGCGGTGGTGCCGAGGCTATACGAGATTTCCTTCACACGCTTATTTGAGTTGCTTATCTTTGGGTTTAGGTTGTTGTGATATGTTTAAATAGTAATACATTTTGTTCTTCTCAGAAAAAAGGAGAAGAACGAATTGGAAGAAATAATGTATCCACTTTCTGCATGTAGAGAGAAATGTAACTAGAACATCTACTTTCTCAATGTAATAACTGTCGATACACGTACACTGGGTATTTCCATGTATGAGGAAGTTGCATTCGACTTTGTAGTAAGTTTTCCCATTCTGTTTGTTAAAAAATATTTGTGAACGAAACTGTCATATCCCGTCTTTTCTTGGTTGTTGTTGTATTGGGGTTTACCGTCGCTGCGATAGTAGTTCAATCATATAGCGACGTCCAGCTAATTACAAGTGGAGAAAGACCCCGAGTACACAGAGGTACCCGGGTAGAACCACCGACCTACTGCAAGCCAGCTGGAAGGCTTCCTCACATGGAAAATCTGAAGACCCCGCCGGGATTCGAACCCACAGCGATGAGTGGCCTTTTCTTGGTATATTAAAGAATAATAACATATTATATAAAATGATCATATGTATGTTTTATTGTAAACATAACACATTTAACCTATCGTGCTCACCCCGTTTCGTCAACACTTTTTATTACAAAAATGTATTTTATCTTATTCTTGTATCTAATCAATAAAATGGTCTCTCGATAGTAGTACTTTAAATGAACGTTAAAAACAATCATTTCAGTAAAACTTGCCAAATGAACTTATATGTATTCACATCTGTGCAATGGGTATCGGTACATGTACTGAGTATTACAAAACAGTTAACATCTGTGTTTTCAGTAATATAAAATTCAGCGAACTATGTTGTTCTCCCTACAGATCAGCGTATATCTAATAGTATTTCGAACTGTTTCCAAGTATTTATTAAGTTTATATAAAAATAGACAATATAAACTATACTTTTTTTAACATACAAACGAAGCCACGTACACAAACGTATATAGGGATAAAGTTATGTCTATTCATAGATGGACATTCCAGATTAGAAACGCCACCTTCATTCTTTTAATGTTCAAAATGTCATTTGTCTTGACAACTGGCTTTGTGAATTGTACTTTTTACACTCAAAATTTGTAACTTGCAGATCAAATGCTAGAAATGTTAATTTGTTTTCATGTCATAATGAAATTTGAATGGTTTAATAAATAAATTGATATTTGTATATGAAAATAATGCGATATTTAGCCTAAGTGGAGCAACAAATTGCAGAATTAACATTTGAAATAATAAATTCATGGAATGAAAATTAGAAAAAGTAATTTGGAAATCGTCGGACAATCCCTTCCATGACTATGCAAGCGCATTACTAAAAACATATTTTGTGAATTAGTTAATACAAATAGTAAGTATGTTCCTATAAATAAAAATCAAGTTATCTTAGATGGCTTCCATTTGTTTGGCCTTAAATCGTACACTGTACTACTCATATCAAAAGAACCGGCGGCATTTGCGCTGTAATTGCAGTACTAGTTAGTGTCACGTGCATCCAGCAACTTGAAGAACAATTGGTAATTTACAATTGATAAAGTTTATTGTTATAAATGATAAATCATTATTTACAACATTTTAAAGAATAACATATTAAAATTTTTTGATGTTATTAAATTGGAAAATAATTCATGTAACACATATGTCAATGGTATTTAAAAAAAATTGTTTTATAAAATTAAAATTGTGTCCAGTAACGTATGTACCTTTTGTAATGACCAAGAAGAAACACTTATACACATATTCTGGGAATTCCGTTTTATTAAACCTTTATTAGAATTATAATCAATATTTTAAAAATAATATATGAGAAAGACATTGGTATTATGTTTATTAGGTTCTCCCAAAATTACAACTGCATAGGAAAGAAAATGATATTAATTATATAGCACATCATATGATTTACTTATATCTGTACATCTGTATAATGTAGGATTGTAAGCTGAAATACAGGTTGATTCCCCTACCTGCTGTCACCTTTGATAGGGATAAAAATTTTATTTCATTTGTTTCTTTGGGATAATAAAAGTTTGGTTATTTTTTTTTTTGATTTGGGCGACCATTTCGCCTTTGGATATAATAGCCCCCTTAATAAACAAAATTAACACAATTCGCGCCTTTTCTGCAAGTAATGAATCGTTGTCAGTAATATTTAGTTATTTAGTTCTGATTTCACTGTAATGTTTTGTTCAATCAAAGATAGCATTGCTGTTGAACTATACATTTGTTGCTACGAAACAACATTGGACGGAAAATATGATCTTCTATTGTAAAAAACAAAGCTGAAGACAACTTGCAGGTTCAGCACAACTGGTCACTTGCTCCTCTTTTGCAAACACTCAGATCATATTTAACATTTAACCATTTCACAATTACCATCTTTAACATTTAAACATATTTAACTTCTTTAAGGAATACGATTCACATATATTTTTATCAAAGGGTATTAAATACACTTTTGGTAATGTGACTTAAGGTTTATCTGCTTTCACGAGTTGTTCATTATTATAATAAATTGCAGCAGGGTACACAGATTTAAGGAGGACTTGTTCATTTTTTTTTTACTAACGCCCGATTGATATAATAAATCCATGAAGTTACGGTAACTATGATTAAATGTCTAAAGTTTGACTAACATCTCAATGAATTGAAAGCCATTGCTTAATCTAAATGGTACATTGTAACAATTTTCCGTCTCGGTTAAAAGAAAAGATAAACCTGAATTATCTTAGTTTGCTATCCTCTTTAGTAACACTGTAACGAATCTAAACATTAGTACCACTTGGTGGATCAAGATAAGGGGGAAATATCCAAAATTGGACTTTATACTGATGGGCAGCGGAAAGAGGTACGTGACTGTAATATTGGTACAGAGGAAAGAGGTGCGTGACTGTAATATTGGTACAGAGGAAAGAGGTACGTGACTGTAATATTGGTACAGCGGAAAGAGGTACGTGACTGTAATATTGGTACAGCGGAAAGAGGTACGTGACTGTAATATTGGTACAGAGGAAAGAGGTACGTGACTGTAATATTGGTACAGAGGAAAGAGGTGCGTGACTGTAATATTGGTACAGAGGAAAGAGGTACGTGACTGTAATATTGGTACAGAGGAAAGAGGTACGTGACTGTAATATTGGTACAGCGGAAAGAGGTACGTGACTGTAATATTGGTACAGCGGAAAGAGGTACGTGACTGTAATATTGGTACAGAGGAAAGAGGTACGTGACTGTAATATTGGTATAGCGGAAAGAGGTACGTGACTGTAATATTGGTATAGCGGAAAGAGGTACGTGACTGTAATATTGGTACAGAGGAAAGAGGTACGTGACTGTAATATTGGAACAGCGGAAAGAGGTGCGTGACTGTAATATTGGTACAGCGGAAAGAGGTACGTGACTGTAATATTGGTATAGCGGAAAGAGGTACGTGACTGTAATATTGGTATAGCGGAAAGAGGTACGTGACTGTAATATTGGTACAGAGGAAAGAGGTACGTGACTGTAATATTGGTACAGCGGAAAGAGGTACGTGACTGTAATATTGGTACAGAGAAAGAGGTACGTGACTGTTATATTGGTACAAAGGCGGAAAGAGGTACGTGACTGTAATATTGGTACAGCGGAAAGAGGTACGTGACTGTAAGGGAAAGAGGTACGTGACTGTAATATGGACAGGGAAAGAGGTCGTGACTGTAATATTGGTACAGAGGAAAGAGGTACGTGACTGTAATATTGGTACAGCGGAAAGAGGTACGTGACTGTAATATTGGTACAGAGAAAGAGGTACGTGACTGTTATATTGGTACAAAGGATGCAGCTGGAAGGTCTCATCTCATTCAGTCATGTGCAGTCAAGATAAATATCTATCAATTGGTACTTCCTGTCTGGCCATTGTTAACTAATCTCTATGTAACCCAAATCATTTATAGCTATAGTTCAGCTTGTTTACACAAGTTAAAGCATTTCCCTTAATGCAAAGTCAATCGTTAAAAGCGGACAAAAACTGAAATGGTATTCCTCGTATATGTTGTCTGTACATTCTTTTTTGTTTCAATACACGTTGTTATTATGTTTTGGAAGTCCAACCCGTCCATTTAACAATTCATCTTGCTACCGTATTCAAAATATATGCATTTCAAGATATTGTAACAGGTATGAGGTAATTGACTGTAAATAAGGCGTGCACTGCAAGAGCGGTTTTATAGTAACATATTATGTTTAACAACTTAACTGTTGTTTGCACACGAATGTTACGATGAAAGAGATGTGATAGATCTGGATTTTTTTTATAATTATAATATCAGAGTTTGTATCCATGTTTTCGCTCCCCACCCTACCCTCTCTCTGTCTGTCTCTTTCTCTCTCTCTCTCTTGTTGCTTTTTGCAATGAAACCGTCAAATAACCACATGATGTATTTTGTTCTTATCCGGAGCAAGTTATTTCATTATGTATAATAAAATAGAATGTGGCAAAGCGTGAATAAATTTTGCTATATATGTAATTGAAAATGTCGCTCAATCATCAATATTACAACCAACCATCCATTATTCTTTACAAACCATACCACCAATACAAGAAAGCAGCCATTAATACAACAACACATCCTCAAAATAAATCACACAACAACCACCCATCCATATACAAACCCTCCAACCAAGCCACACACCAATCCACGCATCCATATACAAACCCTCCAACCAATCAACACACCAACCCACCCATCCATATACAAACTTTCCAACCAAGCCACACACAAATCCACCCATCCATATACAAACCCTCCAACCAAGCAACACACAAACCCACCCATCCATATACAAACCCTCCAACCGAGCAACACACCAATCCACGCATCCATATACAAACCCATCAACCAAGCCACACACCAACCCACCCATCCATATACAAACCCTCCAAACAAGCCACACACCAATCCACCCATCCATATACAAACCCTCCAACCAAGCCACACACCAACACGAATTCGGATTTTTCATGTGAGGAAGGCTTCCAGCTGGCTTGCGGTAGGTCGGTGGTTCTACTCGGGTACCTATGTGTACTCGGGGTCTTCCTCCTCCTGTAATTAGCTGGACGTCGCTATATGATTTAAATACAAACGCAGCAACGGAAAACCTCAATACAACTACAACAACAACACGCCAACACATCCATCCATATTCAAACCAAACCACACACCAACCCACCCATCCACATACAAACTTTCCAACCAAGCCACATACCAACCCACCCATCCATATACAAACCCTTCAACCAAGCCACACACCAACACACCCATCCATATACAAACCCTCCAACCAAGCCACATATCAACCCACCCATCCATATACAAACCCTTCAACCAAGCCACATACCAATCCAACCATCCATATACAAACCCTCCAACCAAAACAAACACCAATCCACCCATTCATATAGAAACCCTTAAACAAGCAACATACCAACCCAACCATATACAATGTATATACAAACTTTCCACCGCAGCCACCCTTAACCAACAAACCATTATATACAAATACCGCCCCCAACACCCATTCATATACAAACCCTCCAACCAAGCCACACACCAACACACCCATCCATATACAAACCTTCCAACCAAGCCACATACCAACCCAACCATCCATATACAAACCCTCCAACCAAGCCCCACACCAACACGACTTCGGATTTTTCATGTGAGGAAGGCTTCCAGCTGGCTTGCGGTAGGTCGGTGGTTCTACTCGGGTACCTATGTGTACTCGGGGTCTTCCTCCTCCTGTAATTAGCTGGTCGTCGCTATATGATTTAAATACAAACGCAGCAACGGAAAACCTCAATACAACTACAACAACAACACGCCAACACACCCATCCATATTCCAACCAAACCACACACCAACCCACCCATCCAAATACAAACTTTCCAACCAAGCCACATACCAACCCACCCATCCATATACAAGCCCTTCAACCAAGCCACACACCAACACACCCATCAATATACAAACCCTCCAACCAAGCCACATATCAACCCACCCATCCATATACAAACCCTTCAACCAAAACCCTCCAACAAAACCAAACACCAATCCACCCATTCATATACAAACCCTCAAACAAGCCACATACTAACCCAACCGGGGTACGGACAAAAGCCCACTAGGACAAAAGCCCACTAGGACATAAGCCCATAGGCACATTGTAACGGACTTTGAGCAGGCATCGATTCGTGCTGTGAGAGCCATCTTCGGTGAACATGTAACTCATCGTGGATGTTTCTATCACCTAACTCAGAGTACGTGGAGGAAGATTCAAGATCTATCACTTGTGGACCGGTACAGGAGTGACGATGACGTGAAGCTCTTCTGTGGCATGGTTGACGGCTTGGCATTCCTGCCAGTTGAAGATGTTTGTGACGGTATGGACTACCTGAAGGACAACACACTGGAAGGTTGTGAATTGTTGGTAGACTACTTCGACAAAACCTATGTCACTGGAACATACAGAAGAATACAACCAGTTCGCGCAGAGGGGGATGACAACATTGTGCCAGTGAGAGTCCGCAGGATCCCACCTTTGTTTGCTGCATCACTGTGGAATGTTCATCAAACTACATTAGATGGCGAGGCTCGTACAAACAACATCTGCGAGGCATGGAACCGAAAGTTCCAAAGCCTCATTGGTCACAGTCACCCATCAGTATGGACTGCCATAGATGCCTTCAGGAAGGATCAAGCTGAAGTTGAGCTACAGTTTTATCTGAATACCCAAGGTCAGCCACCAAAGAAGAGAGTGAAAACTGTGACAAAGAATTTGCAGGAACGTCTTCGCAACCTGTGCTTAGACTATGTTGAAGGCAGGAAGAATCTTCAAGAGTTTTTGCACAGTGTTGGTCACTGCATTAGGTTCAAATGTTAATTGATTGATTGTGATTGCAGATCCTGACAGAAATGTAAATGAACTCTTACAACATTGTAAGTACAAAGATTTGATAAACATTGCAGACAGACTTGCAATGTATATTTATTATTGTAATGTTCTGTTCATTATGACTTGTATGATAAGATTAAGTACAAGTGCTCTTAAAATGAAAATTTGCTGGATTAAAATTATAATATTTATAATTACACCTGCCTTCAGCATGTGCTCCATTATCATGTGCAAAACTATATATGTGCTCATTAGTGTTAATACTACTGGAATTATTAAACATTTATAATTATATCTGCCTTCTTGCATTTCCGTGAGAGAGAGAGAGAGAGAGAGAGAGAGAGAGAGATGATTAATATCTCTAAAAACTTTAAATGTTTAATTATATACTGAATTATTATTAAAAGTGGGCTTATGTCCTAATGGGCTTATGTCCTAGTGGGGTTATGTCCTAGTGGGCTTATGTCCTATGGGCTTTTGTCCTAGTGGGCTTATGTCCTAGTGGGCTTTTGTCCTACACCCCAACCCAACCATATACAATGTATATACAAACTTTCCACCGCAGCCACACACCAACACCTATCCATATACAAACCCTTGAACCAAGAAATATACCAATCCAACCATATATATACTAACCCTCCACCCAAGCCCTGACCAAAACACCCATTCATATACAAACCCTCCAACCAAGCCACACACCAACACACCCATCCATATACAAACTCTCCAACGAAGCCACACACCAACACACCCATCCCTATACAAACTCTCCAACGAAGCCACACACAAACCCACCCATCCATATACAAACCCTCCAACCAAGCCACACACCAATCCACGCATCCATATGCAAACCCTCCGACTAAGCCACACACCAATCCACCCATCCATACATTACCCTTCAACCAAGCCACACACCAATCCACACATCCATATACAAACCCTCCAACTAAGCCACACACCAACCCACCCATCCATATACAAACCCTCCAACCACGCAACACACCAACACACCCATCCATATACAAACCCTTCAACCAAGCCACACACCAATCTACACATCCATATACAAACCCTCCAACCAAGCCAAACACCAATCCACCCATCCGTATACATACCCTTCAACCAAGCCACATACCAACCCAACCATCCATATACAAACCCTCCAACCAAGCCACACACCAATCCACCCATCCATATACAAACCCTCCAACCAAGCCACACACCAATCCACCCATCTACAGTCCAACCTCGCTATTCCGATAACCGTTGAACCGAAATCCTCTCTATTTCGATTTTTTTTTTCGGTCCCGATTTTTCTCCTATAAAATTCAACTAAAATAAAATGTTTAATCCGATTTTCGCTATTTCGAAAAAAATCCTATTTCGAAGTATTTTTTCGGTCCCGAAATCGCAATTTTTTTTTAAAAAAAATTTTCATCACTTTTCGTAAAAACAGACACGCTTATTTTGCGGCGTCGTTGTGAAAGTTCAGGTAGGTTTTTCACACCTTTTACAGGGGAGGGTACACTGTCGTGTGCCCGACTGGATATCTGGTTATTGCTAATTGATGCCTGAGGGGTTGATTAATACATCATAGTCAGGCGTCTGACACTGGGGAGGTGAGGGGGT
>CM037794.1:9555113-9605113 GCA_021229015.1 Solen grandis
AAATATCTTAAAATATTTTGAAACTGAAAATCCATAACAATAGCAGTATAAAGGTATGACAGATGCTCAACCGCCATGACTGTTTTCCCGCCCTTTCCGAGGCACCGCTGCTGTTTATGTAAAAAACATCTTTTTGAAGTTATCATTTTCATAAAAATTGTCTTCATCCCCCATTTTGTATCGATTACCCGTTAATTATTCTTCTCCACCTTGCCCAATTAAACATGCTCAGTGACTCAGAAATTGGAGAAAAACAAGTACTCCTGCTGCAGCACGCGCATTTTCCCGCCATTTAAAGCGCGTGCTTCGCTATGTCGGATATTTGGTGGCTCGTTTTTATTTTTCAGGAAACAACTGTTTTAAGTAAACCATTTTCAGTTATTAAGCAATCGATACATTTATTTCAGCGCCAAAATTAGAAAGACGAGCAGAACAATGCCTGCACGTGGCAGAGCGCATGCTGGGTAATTATTTTCCTTGATCACGGATGATTATAAAATATCCATCGACATTTATAGTCATCCATCACGTTCGTAGACACGTATGTATAGAGAGTTTGGAAATATAAAACGGGCTATATCTATTTCTCATAACTACGTATAGGATTCTTTAATACATTTCTACAAACAATAGAAGACAGATTTATTGTCTCGAGATTTTATCCGACTTTGATGTCACCCTAAATTTGTGAAACATTTGATTTGCCAAAAACATCGCTAAATTTTGTACACGGGGAAAATAGAAAGTTGTTCTATTGATACATTTTTAGAGATTCCGATTTCCCACAAATTTTGAGTGATTTCTAGATATAAGTTCAGTTGTCTTTAAAACATTTTGCTAAGCTAATATCGCACTATGTCCCTGGTATATGGAATTAGTGTCACCTGCTGTGAACAGAGGTGATGCATTGGGATCACGTTTTCCGTCGTCTGTCTGTCAGTCTGTCTGTCTGTCTGTCCGTCCGTCACATCTTTTCCGTCACGCTTCAGCAGGTGACACATGTGTTCCAAAGAACACTCTTTTGTTTACTTAATGTCCAGAATATAGTCTTATGTTAAAACATTATAATAAAATTAGAAGAAATCAAGACACCTTCATGTTTTAAATACTGAATCATCAATAAAAGCGTGCATCGCGGCTTAAAAACTGGGTTATTAATATTAAATATATTTTAAGGAAGTTAAGGCTTGGATATTTTTATGTACCGTCCCCGGTGGCCGAGTGGTTAGAGCGCCCGCCTCGGGAGCGGGAGGTCGTGGGTTCGATCCCCGGTCGCGACATACCAAAGTCGTAAAAAATGGTACTGATATAGCTCTCCCTAGCTTGGCGCTAAGCATATAAGGGTAGTTCCAGGACTGGTTGGCCTGGTGTCAGGATAATGTGACTGGGTGTGGTATTATGCTACATGTCTACGGCGTGATACTGCAGTGTGGCAGCACTATATCTGTCTCAAGTAGACATCGTCTCCAAATGACTGAAATACTGTCGGTGGGACGTTAAACCCAACAAATAAACAATATTTTTATGTTCTTTGTTTCATTAATGAAGCAAATACTTAAGAGGCCAGGCTCGAATTCCACCAACAATGCTTAGTGCTAAGTAATACTTAAATTCTTAAACTGAGTAGAAACGCATTCCATCATTCCTGTTTTAAGAAAGATTCAAGTAAATAGCTAATCCAAAATCAATTATTACCTTTAAAACTAACAATATTTGTTAACAAATGAAATATTTAGGTATATTTAAAAAGAGAAACAAGGATAATGAAATTCTCAATTAAGTATTTCAGTTTTACTTAACGCTAAGAATTGTTGGTGGAATTCGACCAAGGTTATACAGAGAGAATATATACTTAATACTTTTACTACACTGAGGGGGTGAATGGATAGACACTATTCCAAAATATATATTTAACATATATTTTAATACGTTTTCATGTAATATGTTCAACAGTACAACCGTATCTTTTACATTTTTTGTCACACGCACAATGCAATGCCCCCCCCCCCCCCCTCTCTTTTTGTGACACTTTTTATTACACATGCATTTCACAAGCTTTCAGTTCTAAACTTATTTATTTACGTTGATTGAGAAGCAAGTTTTTATACTACTCCCTCTTGACAGTACCTGGATCGTACCAGTACTTCGAGCCTGGGTTACTGGCAGATGATTTAACTAGTCGGCCGCCGGGACCGTCTTGAAAACGTTGCTATGCACCAGAAATAAAATGCTGGAACAACAAACTGTGGCATCGTAGAAAAACAAAAAGAAAGACAATATATTATAGCACCAATCAGATGAAAATCGTGTATATTTAGGATGACCATTAGAAAATTAGTGGAAACAAAACAGTTCAGAGAAATCGTGATCTCCACGTGGATATACATGAAAAACACGAGTTATGTAAGTCTCTGCATGATGCTCACGTGCTCTGTTGAATTACGGTCGCCTACACCGTTAAGACCGAAGCATGTTTCGCGTGATGTTCACGTGCTGTTTTGAATAATACTGACTTGAGGAAAATGTTAAGAGCGGATACAAAATGCGTTGCAATATTCTCTCTTTATTTTGCGTTGGCGCATCAGACATTAAATTTGTCAGGTTTAACGTCCCACCGACAATATTTCAGTCATTTGAAGACTATGTCTATTTGAGACGGATATATTGCTGCAACACTCCAGTAGAAAATATTTTTTGTCCAATAAACCTGTATAAGTAAGACCTATCTCCAGTAAATTTTAGTTTAATTCGAACTTCAAATCATGCATACGGTAACTGATAGAGCTAAGATAGCTAACTTAATATGTGATTTTCTAAATACTTTCAATTAAGTCTTGTTACCAAATTTTGTATTTTTTGGATATTGAATAAAAAAAATATATATATATCTACACATGGTCTCTATGTTAATTACAGGTATTATAAACAAATAATATGGAATCACAATTCTTAAATGTATACAATAAATACTTATATGTAACAACATTTTTTTTAAACAAACGTCTGTCTGTCTGTCCGTCACGCTTCAGCAGGTGACACGTGTGTTCCAAAGAACACTCTTGTTATCTTTCGGCAATATAAGAGATTCCACATTTTTTTACTCATGTCTGGGACCCGAATTATAGGCAGAAATCCTGCTATACAACCATTCAAATAATAAGTGTCATAGACATGCAACAGGCAAGTTACCATTTCACCCAGACAAATGCTAATATTTTAGGTTAAATTAGTCAAATTAACCCTTTCCCTCATAGAGGAAACCATGAAAAGACCTATGCGAACAACATAAAACCAGATCAGCCTGCGAGTGATCAGGTTTTATGCTGTTCGCTGCTCCTCAGTGGTCTGGAAATGAGGACTTTATAATTAAATTTGGTAAGGTTTAACTATGGTTTTCTGCAGATCAGGCTTATGTGGTACCTATTGAGTGCGTCAAAATGAGTCTATATGAGGGAAGGGGTTAAAAAAATCCCCATATTTCAGAAGTTTGTCCTTTTTCGGCTTCAAAATTATTATCTTATAGGAGTGATCTTCATATTATGTAGCTTCAGAGCGCAAATGGACCCTAACTGAACCCCATTCAGTAAGTCACTATTGACTTGACTATTTGAGTTTACTGTCGCTTCGACAGTATTTTAGTCATATAGCGACGTCCAGCTAATTACAGGTGGAGGAAGACCCCGAATGCACGGAGGCATCCTGGTAGAACCACCGACCTACCGCAAGCCAGCTGGAAGGCTTCCTCACATGAAAATCCGAATGACCCTGCCGGGACTCGAACCCACGCGGTGAGGGGCTGAGTGAGTGTTAAAGTCAGCGACTTTACCCTCTTGGCCACGGAGACCCAAAGTGTAGACTTTGGATGGATAAGTCAACTATTTAAGGACTTTTCTGCGGGTTACCATTGATTTTCTTATCATTATTACTTTTCTTTTTTTTTGAATTTCTCATTTGTTATAAGTAGAATGTTTAAAGTTAAAAAAATATTTTTCATTCATATAATAATATAATATTTTTTAGTTATAGTCTAAAAAACTTATGTGCAAAATGAAAAATCTGTCCGCTAGCAAAAAAAAACAAAAACAAAAAAAAACTTCAAACGCCTTTAATTCAAGAAAACCACCAACCTGTTGCCACTTCTTATTACAATATGCATAGAATAAACACGTTTAAGTACTTAAATTCGTTTTTCTATATCCTTTGATATTATAAAATTTCATTTGACTTAAATAAAACACCAGGGCGATTGTTTGACTGTTAAAATCTCTCATTTTCTCACGGATATGGTGTGACCTTAAATAAAAAAAAACGCCTTCCTACAAACAGGTATGACATGATAAAAGCAGACGACATGCGTGTCAATCTGCAGTTCCGGGTCTCAAGTACCTACTTTGACGTTTGAGGGTCATATTAAGATTTGTTTCGGTCATGTATACATTAATATGTTATATTTGCTTGCTTGTGTTTAATGTCCCACCAACAATAGTTAAGTTGTCTTCATAAGACAGACACAGTGCTGCCACATTTCAGGACCATGCCAGAAACAAGTGGCATCGGTCACATTATCCTGACAACAGGCCCAAAGTTCTTGAAGATATTAAAACTCGTACCCCTACCTAAACTCAAGACCTAAGTACGATTATAATGCCCAACTAAGTTTGATCAGTGAGTGATCAATAAGCGGTGTTCTAAGCACATTTTCCGCTAAGTCAAATTTCGTACTCAACTTTACTTGAGACAGTGTTTGAGAACACTCCATATTACTCAAACTTAAGCTTGCATGATTTTTGAGCAAGATTTTTCTTTTTTAGAACATCGCTAAAATAGCATTATCAAGCTGAACTCAAATTAGAGCAGATATGTAAGTATATGCCTGAAATCGTACTGATATATTTTTCAAGGACACAGGGATGGGTCAACCAGTCCGTAGTCCAATTCCACCAACAATACATAGCACTAAGTTTCTTAAATTAGGTCATAACTCACTATATAACATTCCAGTTTTGTGAAATATTGAAGTGAAAACTAAGTCGACATAAATTACTACTTCTGTTTGTTTTGTTGGGTTTAACGTCCCGCCGACAGTATTTCAGTCATTTGGAGACGATGTCTACTTGAGACAGATATAGTGCTGCCACACTGTAGTATCACGCCGTAGACATGTGGCATGATACCACACCCAGTCACATTATCCTGACAACACAAACAATGTCATGCCGACTATTGTTGTTGTTGTTGTATTGGGGTTTACCGTCACTGCGATAGTATTTCAATCATATAGCGACGTCCAGCTAATTACAGGTGGAGGAAGACCCCGAGTACACAGAGGTACCCGGGTAGAACCACCGACCTACCGCAAGCCAGCTGGAAGGATTCCTCACATGAAAAATCTGAAGTCCCTACCAGGATTCGAACCCACAGTGGTGAGGGGCTGAGAAATTTGTAATCCACGACTGTAACCGCTCGGCCACGGCGGCCCCGCTGACTATTGTAACATCCTTCAGAAAATCAAACTGTAACTCCTTTGTCAGATAAGGAATAAAAAGTTGTTTGTTTCCACTAATATCTCCAAACAAACAGGGTCGGTAGGTCGACAAAACCCTTTTTTTCTATTTGTAACTTTTTTTCTTATTTTTCCTTATTTTTTTAAGAGGATATGACGAAAAACAGCGTTTTGCAACAGTGATAGCGCGAATGTTAGGGGAAAAAAGCTTTGGGTCGCAACAAAAATATAGAGTCGCTCGGGTTAGTGGAATCAAGTAACTTTTTTTATTACCCTAATGCAAATCAAATTGTCCTACATCTATCCATATATAGTGATAGTCACACACAATTCCAATGTCTAGAATTGTTTCTTATATTATTTGCAAGTGTTTAAAAATGATATTTACAAAATGATCTCAAGCGTACTGCAAAATCAATTTTCATTGACATTAAATTTCGTGGAATCTGTAATAAGTCGACTTGTTTCGGATTCATTTTCTAGAAAACTTGAGGTCTATTAAATAAACAGGTTTCATGGGGATTAATATTCGTGGATAAAGCGGTCCAAGAAATCAACAAAAAATAGTTCCCAACAAAAAGTGATGATTTTGCAGTAATTTAAACACAACAAACTGTAGAATAATGATTTTATTGAAAATAAGACTGGTTCACAGATATATAAATATATACAGATATATATTCCAAAAAAGTGTTTTTGTTGTTTTTTTTAAATATATATATAAAAAGAAACAAGAGGGTCATAAAGGCCCTGAGATCGCTCACCTGAAACCATGTATTAGTTGGAGGAAAAGGAACAGCTAATATTTTGTGGTATTATGGAAAATGTGCTCTGCCTCATGCCAGCCATATTTTTGGATGGATCCAAATAATTTTAACAGTCTTGATAGAGAGTGGCTCAATAATTCTGTGTCAAAATACTTTGAAATCCAGCCAGTTATTAAGGACAAGAAGACTTGAATTTTTCACGTTTTTTCCACTTTCAGTTGCCATGGCAACCAGATTCTTGCATGGAACAAAAACGATAATATTCAATCTCCTACCATGCATGATATGATTATCTTTGATGAATATTCCTTTGTTTTTCGCTCACTAACATGGAAAAGAACCTGTTATAACCCTGACATACCTACTGACTGTGACAAGAGACTAGAACTATCACTAAAGGTAATAAATTCACCCCCAAAATCCCTACATGATTCCTTTTCAGCACTTTTTTCTATACATGAGGGCATAAATATAATCAGTTGAGAATAATAAATAGAAAATATTTGTTTGTTTTGAGTGGATATGGCATATATCTAAACAGACTTATATCACTCACACTGTGGATTATCTTTATTTCGTCTCACTGATAAAACGGCATATTTCATCAGTTAGCATAAAATTAACTCCAAAATATACGCTATAAAATCTAAACCAACATAAAGTCTATATCAAAATTATACCAACAAATATTGTACGTGATTTCCCTGCTTAACTCAAAGTATAGAAGTATAGAAGCCAGTGTACATGATTAAAAGCTTTAAAGTCCAAATGAGTTAAAAAAAAACAAAAAAAAAAACAAGGCACAAAGTACTACTCCAACCAAGTAACTGACACCAGGGTCTCTTTACTACTTGTATATAGTGATTGGCTGATTAATCCGTTTGTCGATGAATCACTGACGAAGACCATGCTGATTAATTGTCAATGATCATTTCTTATTCGTCAAAAATTATGCATTTTATGATTTCAGGAAAGGTTGCAGTTTTTTTTTTTCTTTTTTGGTAGTTCCAATTAGTTTAAATATCAAAAGATATATTTTGACTTGTACACTGTGAAAATGACCAAATAATACAAATGATAACAAAGCAGTATTTATCCAAAGTAACACAAGCTTTAAATTTTCAATACAGTTTGCTATTCTGTATATAAAAAAACAGTTTGCAAGTTTTAGTATAAAGGTCACTTATTTGTCATTAAGCAGTCAGAAAGACGGACTGATTCATCAACATTTTTTTTTTTTGAGCGATTCCCAACAATACTAGTATTTAAAGAGACCCTGCTGTCATATAGAATTTAATATATTTAACTGGTGTTAATAGTTATGATGTTAATAATGTTATATAATGTTAAAAGGAATAATAATAGTGCAATAATAGTGAATTGAGATCAGCGTAATGCAAAACACAGCTTTGTAATGATGTTTAACCCTTAACGTTTGGACCACTTAACCTCTACCAAGATAACCAAGGTACCCTAATGAAACATTAGGAAACCTTGGTTATCTCCATGAAAGGCCATGAGTTCTGAAATGTAGCGGAACCATTACAGGGACTTTACCTTAATATTCATCAAGTCAAAAATTTGTAAATGAATATTCATGAGGTAAATGGTTAATGTCATCATAAATAACAATTTTTGACATTAGCTACGAAAAACAAAGTTTATAATGATGTTCATAGGATTATGGAGGCAAGAAGTCAAAGATGTGCTATGGTAGACAATTCATCAAGTTCAATTGATATGAAACTGCGAACCATTGCCAGGACAGTATTTCACATTCAAGGTCATTGTGACCTTGACCTTTGACCTAGTGATACCAAAATTAAAAGGGGTCATATACTAGTCATGACCAAACACACCATCAAATTGGAGGCATGTGAGCTCAAATGTTTTTAAGTTATCAACAGCATATGATGTCCACATTCAAGGTCACAGCTACCTTGACTTTTGGCCTAATGACCTTAAAATCAATCAGGGTCATCTACTGATCATGACTAAACAGCTATCAAATTTGAGGAATATAGGTTGAAGCTTACTCAAATTATCAATCGGAAACTATGTGGTCTGCAGGGGGTTTCTTAAGTGGACGCCCACTTGCCCCCGCCGGGTTAAAATCTCTGCGGGCAAGCGATTTTTCAAAGAAGATAGCCCGGCGGGCAAGTTTATTTATGTAAAATGAAATCTTTTGTGTTTTTCATTTTCTACAGTATATCAGGGGTAAAATGCTTGCAATTGTGTTTGATACATATTAACTAAAATCCACCTTAATATTGCACATATTTAGTTTTAAACATTAACAAACACCAACTAACTTAAAGACTGGGCAACCTGTTTTCGCTAGGGGCAAGTAGATGTTCAAAGTAACTTGCCCCCTGGACAAGAGACAGTCAAATCCTTAAGTAAACCCCTGGGTCTGCTGACGAACCAACTAACAGAAAGACCATCTGACAGACATTTGCAAAACATTATGCCCCCCTCTTTTTTGACTGGTAGTGGGGGGGGGGAGATAATAATAAAGAAGCATTCAATGAAATAATATCTCTGCTTCAGAAATGCAACAAATCTGATAAATATAACACACATGTAGACCGATATGAAACATGCAAACATCCCAGCTGAGGTAATTAATTTGGTCCAAACAAGAGAGACTAGAGTCTTCATCCCTATCATCATAAAAAATATCACAGAAGGTGTCTGATACTCCAATACACCGCTAAGACAAAGAAAAAGGGCTATAATTTTTACAAAATCCTTGACACAGTTATCTGCCCTTGTCTTCTAATCTATCTTATGAAACATCATTATTTCAAGTTTTATCAACAACAGTAACTATCCAGAACTTCATGTATTGCCAGTGTAAGCCGTGACTGGCAAGATTTCAATATAGTCCTATGAACACGAATGAACAATGGACAACAGTGGTCGTCAAGCGATTAGAATCTGGAGACATCCCGTCCAAAGAGTAACGTCTTGGTCCAGTCTAGGGGCACCTGCATCCTCAATCTCCAGCTGCCCAGTTTGGTCAGGTAGGCTGACCTCCATAGAAACCAGGAGGGGAAACCTGCCAGGGGAGAAAACTCTAGTTTGTATCCTTGTCAGACCAACATGAGTTACCTATCCTGAATAGCTTCATTTTTATCATCTAACAAAAAATCTGCATTATAATTTAAAGGTCTTTTAATTATAATGCTTTTTTTAAAGACAATTTAAACTTCTTGCATATATAATAAGTGCTCTAGTAAAATTCAAAATAGGGAACTGCCTGACCCTTATTATATTTTCTTACCAAAATAATTTGACCTCATTTGACCCATCTGATTGATCCCTTAATCATGTTTATTAAGATATAATGTGATCAATAAAAAAACATTTTCAAAAATATTTGAAAAAAAAAAGTGCTTTTCTTTAAGTCCGCAAAGGTCCATAATTTCAAACATTTAACGCCCCTGAAGTACTGAATCAACAAGTAAGACAAATGCCGAGCAATAATTGTCCCCTACCGGAAATAGAAACAAAAAATCAAATATTGACAATAAGTTTGCTGAAATCAATAGTTTGTTGTTAATGATACATGAAGGTGTGTTTTGTATATAAAAGATTTTCATGTGGACAGAGATCAGGTACTGTGGTGGTCAGAATTATGTCAATATAAGGGAAAAAGTTATGGAACTTATTGTGTAAACTAATAATAACACCATTTAAGTTTATATACAGTTTCGATTAAATGCATCTATAGCCTATAGGTTCAAAAAAATATTCATGGAAATGTAGATTTTTGGGAAAATTTCAATGTAAATAAGGGGGATAACTTTGTTTTAATCAAAGGTCAGAGTGATGGGACATGACGTGTGAATTGGTCTTTTGAGTCTCAAACATGTAGCAAGTTTAAAATGGATATTTATTGGGCTTCTTCATTTTTGCAATAATTCAAGTGTATCTGTTGCCACAGCAACCACATTTCTCAACATAGGGACAAAATAACATAACCTCAATTTTGCTATCTATCCATGTTTCCAGTTTCATGAAAATATTCCAAATTCTTTTGGAATTCTCGCTGGATCCAATTTTTGCGGATGGACAGACAGATGGACTGAGGGCAAACCTATAGTCCCCTCCGGTGAAACAGAAAGGGACAAATAAGCATAGATAGTTACTAAGATATACGCATGATAGAAAATTGCATGCAAAACCTAAACCAAGGTGTGAAGCATAAATGAACAAGGAACAAATAAATGAACAAATATTGAGATTTATAGTGATTCAGACTCACCTCTCATTTTGACCTCAGGAAGGTCCGTCACTCCCTCGTACCGCCCGATATAAGCCAACATGCCCGCGCTGCTGAACTTGAAGTTATCCTCTGAGGGCTGGGCTAACTGCTTAGAGAGCCAGCGACCTTGTTTCTCTGCTACCTGCAAACAAACATTACTTGCCATTGACAAGCAAGCAACCAAAATCGAAACATCCCACAAAGAACTCCAGCCAGGATTTGAAAAGGGCAGAGTGCACCTAAAGTCCCGAAGCGACAAGAAGGGGTGGGTGCGAGATGGGGGGGGGGGTACCCCCTCCTGAAAGGGGGGTTTTGGGGATCCCCCCTTCTACTTTTTTTTCAAATTTAGACCCTAAATAATTTGTTCTTCTTCCAGTCAGGAATGCATTATTTATGTTGAGTTTTGATCAGTTGTTTTGAAATAAGTAACCAAATTCTAAACATCTCCATTGGCGGGCCATCCCTGCAGGTTTACCAAAGGTAACTGCACAATATAAACTATTAAAAGAGAAGGTCTGTTTACATGTCCACTTTCTATTGAAGTTAAATACAACTTTCCTCTTGTCTTATATTTTATTAAGGCCAAAAACAAAAGAGGGTCGGCAGGTATGGATATGTTGTTTTATTTTGTTGTTTTTTTCCCCTCCGAATGATGCGATAACTAAAAATACAAGAGGGCCATGATGGCCCTGGATCGCTCACCTGGTATCATTAGGCTATGTAAAATCAAGTGACCCCTGGGGCAGAGCCAATTTTGACCCCAGGGTCATGATTTGAACAAAGTTGGTAAGAATCGACTAGACAATGCTACACACTACCACACTCTACTTGGTAGAGGTCTATTAGCCCATGTTACATACCAAATATATAAACTCCAGACCTTGAAGATTTTTCTAGTTTTTTTTCCAATATAAGTCTATGTAAAATCAAGTGATCCCTGGAGCGCGGGGCCAATTTTGACCCCAGGGTCATAATTTGTAGAATCTTGGTAGAGATCAACTATCAATGCTACACACCAAATATCTTAACTCTATGCCTTGTGGTTTCTGAGAAGAAGATTTTTCAAGTTTTTTCTATATTAGCCTATGTTAAATCAAGTGACCCCTGGGGCGGGGCCAATTTTGACGCCAGGGTCATAATTTGTACAATCTTGGTAGAGAGTCATAAGATCATGCTACATACCAAAAATCAAAAGGCTAGGCCTTGTGGTTTCGGAGAAGAAGATTTTTCAAGTTTTTCCTATATTAGCCTATGTGAAATCAAGTGACCCCTGGGGCGGGGCCAATTTTGACCCCAGGGTCATAATTTGTACAATCTTGGTAGAGTCATAAGATCATGCTACATACCAAAAATCAAAAGACTAGGCCTTGTGGTTTCAGAGAAGAAGATTTTTTAAATTTTCATTTTTAAAATCTATTTTTAGCTCCTGTGACCTAATTATGCAATGGACCAGAACCATTTATACAACTTTAGTAGAGCTTCATCCAAGGAACATTCCTGCAAAATATTTTTCAAATTGGCCAAGCCGTTTAGGAGATGTTGTTTGAAGCAATTGTTGACGCCGGACGCACGCACGCACGCACGACAGACGCTGGACAAAAGGCGATCAGAAAAGCACACCTTGAGCACGTTGTGCTCAGGTGAGCTAAAAAGTAAAGAAAAGATCCTTTAAAGGCAGAAATGTAAAAAAAACTGTAGGGTCGGCCGTAGAAAAAGAGGGTCAGTTGAGCGACCAGAAACAAAACTTTTTTTAGGAGTAATAGGACCATTGTTGACGTTTTTACATTTAAAAAAGAAAAAAAAAAAATTTCATTTTGAAGTTCACTTTCTTTTTATCCCTTGCCTTTCCTTTCAAAAAACCATGAAAATGATAATAAGATTCTTGACTAAAAAAAAAATTCCAGAGTTTGAAAACATGGTTGATTATATGCTATATATATGAATAAATATCTCACTGGACGTTGACAAGTTGTTACTTATTTTGACCAAATGAGATGTATTTGCTTATGATTTTTAGGCAGAATTATCCCTGCTCTACATACCAAATGCCATGCAAGGGATACACAGTTGAACCTGTATTAGTGGCCACCTGTATTAAGGGGTCAACCTGCATTTAGGGGTCAGTTTTAATATTAACAAACTAGCATTTTGGTGTTATATTTAACCTTGATTTAGCGGTCATCTCTGTTTAGCAGCCACTTTCTATTGTTCCCTTGATGGACCACTTAAGACAGGTTCAACTGTACACAAATAATATTAACTTCTTTCGTATGTTGTAGTCAGGGATCAAACTTACAGCCCTCTGGCTACAGGATGGACGCCGTAACCACTCGATCACTGGGATGAGTTGATTATTTTAGCAAAACAAAACGACACAAAGAGTCAAAATACAGTGAGTATGAATGTGGATGGATCAGAAAAGAAGGAAATAACTTAAAAGCTCCATGGTCCATTGGTTAAATACCCAACTGCAGATCAGAAGTTGTTGGTTCAAACCCCATTGTGGGCACAAATTGTTCATGACCTTCCCAGGTGCAAAGTACTGGTCCAACCAAGGAACCATTGTGAGGGATTAGTGTATAAGTTGTAAGAACTTGATCCCAAATGATTGATTTGATTTGAGTCTTCCGTTGATGCAACAGCAATTCAGTCATATGGCGACATCCATCTAATTAATGGTGGAGGAAGACTGTTGAATACTGAGGCATCTGGGTAGAACTACCGACCTACCACAAGCCAGCTGGAAGGTTTCCTCGCATGAAAATACAAATGACCCTGGCAGGACTCGAACCCACGCCGTGAGAGGCTGAATGAGTGCTCAAGTCAGCAACTTTACCCTCTCATGCCAAGGAGGCCCCCATTTCCCAAATGACTTAAAATAAATAAGTTTACACTAAAGAAACAACCTACCTGAGCAGTACAGGGTAAAGGATAGTCCTCAATTTCTGCACAGTCCCCGATAGCGTAGGCACTTCCTGTTGGGTCCCCCAGTATCTGTAGCTTGCCTGTGGTCAGGATCTGTAAATATTGGTGAAAGGTCAAGGTCAAAGATTTCAAAGTGATTTCATTGGTCAGATTCTCAACCCTTTTACCTCATGAATATTCATGTTCAAATTCATGACTTGATGAATACAAATTTCCTGACCTTAAAATAATACTAGTATATGAAACAATGCTATGTAGATTGTATATAATCAGATACAATATTGTATGAGCAAACGCTACAATATTGTATGAGCAAATGCTACAATATTGTATGAGCAAATGCTACAATATTGTATGAGCAAACAGAAAATCTTATTCAGAAGGAGCTTTCTGAACTGGCTGACTAGACTATTTGAGTTAACCGTCGCTTCGACAGTATTTCAGACATATAGCGATGTCCAGCTAATTAAAGGTGGAGGAAGACCCCGAATTCAAGGAGGCATCCGGGTAGAACCACCGACCTACTGCAAGCCAGCTGGAAGGCTTCCTCACATGAAACTCCGAATGACCCTGCCGGGATTCAAACCCAAACATTTGTCTATATGAGATGAAGGGTTAAGATATTATACTGCTTGTCCAAATATTTTGCATTGCCTTTCATCCATCTAATAAACTAAGTGATTTTCTAACAACACTGTAATCAGGTACCTGTCCCCTGCTATTTAAGGGCGTGTCCAGGGTTCGGACAAAGTCCCGCGGGGCCAGTCCCGTGCTCCACACCACAAGCCCACACGGCAATTTTCCGCCTGACTTGAGTTCCACATGGTCTTCAAACACGCCTGTCACAAAGTCTCGTTCAAGTGTGAACCCTTTCCTCTCTTGAATTTTCTTTTCAGCGTATTTCCGGAGTCTGAGATCAAACGAGGACAAGATTTGGTTCGACTCGACCAGAGTAACTCGGACATCTTTCTCCTTTGCCTTGTACAGTCTGCTTACATCCTGTGGAAAGTAATTTGATGATTTGTTAGTGTTTAGTCCCTTACAGCACAAAGAATGTCAGTGACACATAAGTTTGATAATAAAGCAGTCTTCTTATGCTACATTGTCTTATATACACATTCTTTTACATATATTTGCTTGAGTTTATGTTTGTTTGTTCGGTTTAACATCCCACCAACAGTATTTCAGTCATTTGAAGATGATGTCTACATAAGACAGATATAGTGCTGCCACACTGCAGTATCACGCCGTAGACATGTGGCAGGATACCATGCCCAGTCACATTATCCTGACACCAGGTCAACCAGTCCTGGAAACCACCCTAATATACTAAGCGCCAAGCAAGGGAGCTATACCATACCATTTTTTACCCTGTGATTTTCAAGGGTTTTTCAAGACTTGTGCAAACGTTTAAACTGGGCATTTAGGTGGTCCAGGCAGCGTGTGGTTTATAGACTATACAAGACAATTTATGGTGATGCCTCTCTGTAATAACATGCCATAAACAATGCATGATGCCACACATTAATCCAACACTGGGCCAACCAGTCCTAGAACTACCCTTATATGCTCAGTGAGAGACACGCACAATAGATATGCATATAGTGGAACCATTTTTATCATCTTTTAGATGTTTGGATGCAACTGGGAATCAAACCCACGACCTGCCAGTTAAGAGATGGATACTCTAACCACTTTACCACTGGGGCTGGTATGTCTTTAAAAAAGAAATTGCTACAAATCACCCAAAGACATGAATAATAAGCATACATATAGTTTGTTTCATTTCATAATCATCTGGTATTTACTAACATTAACAAGGGACTACCTACCGACTCAATGAAATCGTAAATTTCTGCTCCAAACTCCACCCCCGTGGGTCCGCCACCCACTATGACGATATGCAAGAGACGTCGACTTTCTTCTGGTGAAATAGTTGGCTGTGTGGCCAATTCAAAGTTGCTCAAAATTCGGTTTCGAATCCTTCTAGCATCTCCAACTTCCTAGACAAGATAAATACCTTCATTTATTGCATGGCATTCCTTAGATACCGATCCTATATATCTTATGTTACTGGTATAATGTCCAATACATTTCCTTTTTGTCTTTAAAATACTTAAACAAATGTCATATGCAATATAAGTTTAAGTTTAAACTGATTTATTTTACAATGACTTGGAAATAAGTTTAACCCTTTCCCTCATATAGACTCATTTTGACACACTCAGTAGGTACCACATAAAGCCTGATCTGCAGAAAACCACAGTTAAACCATACCAAATTTAATTACAAAATCCTCATTTCCAGATCACTGAGGAGCAGCGAACAGCATAAAACCTGATCAGCCTGCGAGTTACTCGCAGGCTGATCTGGTTTTATGTTGTTCGCATAGGTCTTTTCATGGTGTCCTCTATGAGGGAAAGGGTTATACTAAATCCTCTTGACAGTACCCGTGTTGGACCAGTACTTTGCACCTGGGACAGTAATGAAAAATCCTTGTCTTCAATGGGGCTTGAACCGAGGACCTCTGGATCCAAAGTGGAGTATATAACACCCTTAAATGTGTCACACAACCTTTTTTTTGCTTTTTATGTAATTATTCTGACAGAAATGGTTGTGTAAAACATTCTTTGATGGTAATTAAAGGAAAACCATGACGTCATGACATTACTTTTGAGATCATTTTTATTTTTTAATTGAAAAATGTCATAACTACCAATAACCAATTGTCAAGCAGACTGTGTAGAATCTGATTTACAATATTGTATGTGCAAACAGAGGAAACCCTGATCAGACAGCACCTCTATCTCCATCCCCCACCCTCCCTCAGTGAAATTCAAAACAGCACAACTGATTTCAATGCAAAAATCTGTATTAGGGCTGGGTATTGCAGGCTAAAATGATATTCCAGTATATTGCGATATTTGAAACTGATATTGCAATATATATATTGCCTAAAATCAAAACACACATAAAAGATGTGGATGCTTCTTTTAAGTTATTTTAGGGTATTTTCATATTTTAAACTTTATGTATAAGGCCAAAAAAATTTTTGCCTTAACTTTCAATTTTATTATGTTATAACTTATTTTACCATTTAATCATAAAAGCTTTTTTATGCTGCATAACCATTGTGCAACTGGTTTACTGAAGTTGTGAAATAAAATTTAGAATAAAAATATACATAAATTTAATATTGTATAAACATAAATATTGTTTACTCTTTGTTCATTTATTACCAATTAATGAATAATTGAATTAATTGATAATTAATATATTGGTAGACAAATGGTACTGCGATATATTGCAGCTTACTTGCAATATTGCGATATATTGGTAGACAAATGGTACTGCGATATATTGCAGCTTAATTGTAATATTGCGATATATTGGTAGACAAATGGTACTGCGATATATTGCAGCTTAATTGTAATATTGCGATATATTGGTAGACAAATGGTACTGCGATATATTGCAGCTTAATTGCAATATTGCGATATATTGGTAGACAAATGGTACTGCGATATATTGCAGCTTAATTGTAATATTGCGATATATTGGTAGACAAATGGTACTGCGATATATTGCAGCTTAATTGTAATATTGCGATATATTGGTAGACAAATGGTACTGCGATATATTGCAGCTTAATTGCAATATTGCGATATATTGGTAGACAAATGGTACTGCGATATATTGCAGCTTAATTGCAATATTGCGATATATTGGTAGACAAATGGTACTGCGATATATTGCAGCTTAATTGCAATATTGCGATATATTGGTAGACAAATGGTACTGCGATTTATTGCAGCTTAATTGCAATATTGCGATATATTGGTAGACAAATGGTACTGCGATATATTGCAGCTTAATTGCAATATTGCGATATATTGGTAGACAAATGGTACTGCGATATATTGCAGCTTAATTGTAATATTGCGATATATTGGTAGACAAATGGTACTGCGATATATTGCAGCTTAATTGTAATATTGCGATATATTGGTAGACAAATGGTACTGCGATATATTGCAGCTTAATTGCAATATTGCGATATATTGGTAGACAAATGGTACTGCGATATATTGCAGCTTAATTGTAATATTGCGATATATTGGTAGACAAATGGTACTGCGATATATTGCAGCTTAATTGCAATATTGCGATATATTGGTAGACAAATGGTACTGCGATTTATTGCAGCTTAATTGCAATATTGCGATATATTGGTAGACAAATGGTACTGCGATTTATTGCAGCTTAATTGCAATATTGCGATATATTGGTAGACAAATGGTACTGCGATTTATTGCAGCTTAATTGTAATATTGCGATATATTGGTAGACAAATGGTACTGCGATATATTGCAGCTTAATTGTAATATTGCGATATATTGCCCGCCCCTAATCTGTATACTATATAAAATATACACAAATATACAGTGTGAGATCTCACCTTTAAGAAAAACGCATGTTCGTCCACTCCTGGGGTGTTGAATGTGTTGCTAAGGGAACCAACTCCAATTACAAGTTTATCGTAGTTTAGACTGTACTTGGAGCCAGGCTTGAGGACACTCTCGACATTGATGACTTTTTTGTCGAAGTCTATCCCTGTGGCATGGCTCAAATGAAAATGATCGGTCTGCCGGAAACCGGTGTTCCTTACAGGTTCAATTATGGATCTGCAAACAGAGATAAACCTACCTTAAGGGCGAATACTGTATATAAGCTAAACTCCAAACAGCAGTTACTTCTAAAAATTTTAAAGAATTAATTCCTGTTATTTCTTCATGATGAATATTTTATATATTTTTAAAAAAAAATAATGAGTCTTCATTAAAACTAAGTTTTAATAAGGACATTTGTTTCTCAAAAACAAAGCTCACTCTATAGATCTGTTATTAGCCTAGGACACTTTTCCTATTTAGTGGCAAATATAGTCTAAAGGCTGATCACAGCAAAGACTGCAAAATGTAGCGCTTGTGATAGTGAATAAATATGTGAAGTTTGATGATAGAAGGTTTAATAGTTTAGAAGTTATAGCTAAAATTAAAGTTTTTCACCATGATGATGCCAAAGACACCAGAGTGATGACAATACCTTGCCTTTTTTTAAAAAAAACAACAGATGTGCTAAAAAATGTCTCTAAAATTAAGTTCTTTACAAAGTCTACAAACCTGAACTCCAGCGTGCCCACCGTGGTGCTACAGAGAAGAGGCGTGAAGAGGAAGTGATTTCTCGGACTGACTACTACCACATCGTAAAGTTTCTTGTCCACGGACTTCAGGACACTAAAACTGCCCCATCCTGTCCCCAGCACTACCAGTTTCTTTCTCCCTGTCTCATTCGATGATGTCCATCTTAAAGCCTGGATACTCCGACAGTTTGACTTCAAAATTTCTTCGCAGCAATGTGCTGCTAGTTGTGTAACACAGTATCTTTGAATTCATTTTGTTAATCTCGCACTTTTCATACGTATTCCATATGATACTGACAGTTTAGTTTTGGTTCAACAAAGTCAGTAGCTATAATGAGTTTTTATGTTATTGTACTCAGCAATACACACTTCCTTATAAATTTACAACCATGTAAATCAATAAATCTGAAACAGACAATACACACACCCTGTCAGAAAAAAATGAAATTATTCCTACATACAATCTCTGAAATATTCTTAACTTAATCCTTTGTTCATGCATCAGATTCACCTTCTGTCTTTACTTTTTCTCTTCATCTCAGGAGCATTTGTATTCTCTCCCTTGTAAAACTCCTTCAATATATTCACAGCTCTCTCTGCCATTACCCCACCCACACACTCAAGGGGAAGCCCCAACTCAGGCAGCGTATCCGTGGCAACTGCCATAACCGACCCACACCCACCGAAGCGCTCATTGCCACATCCGTATACAACTCTCCTAACCCCCACCTGTCGCAGGGCACCGGTACACATGATACAGGGCTCGACTGTAACATACAACACACATTCCTTGAAGACATCAGCCACCACTTTGTCATTCTTCTGACACCATGCTAGGACCTGATCTATGGCAACTATTTCAGCATGCCTTGTCGCGTTTTTTGTCTCATTGACTTCATTCCTGCCTGAAGCCAGCACTACATTTCTGTATACTAGTATACAACCTACAGGAACCTCCCCCTTTTGCAAGGCTTCCTCTGCATACTCAAACGTTTTCTCCATCCACTTTGAAATGGGTCCATCCTCCATTGCCATACTGCTGAAAGTAAATGATGATGATGATGATGATGATGATGATGATGATGATGATGACAATGAAACAATAGCTTACAATCATTGTAGATGAAGAGGATGGAAGTGAAAACATGAAAAAAAAAAAAAAACTATACAAGAAGCAAGCTATAAATGTCATACACCATAGAAAATACAATCATTTATTAGTCTGTTATCTGTATGACATGTTAAAACTTGTAAAGAATTGTCAACAGGCACAAGCTTTTGGCACATCTGTACCCCAAGAACCCATTTCATATATATATAGGAAATGAGTTCTGGTACACAAGTGAGCTGATTGATAAATGCCTGTGCTCTGGCGCCACAATAATTTATTTTGCCATATTTTTGTTGACATTTTCACTCACACTGAAGTATGTGTTCTTTATGGCACATCTTTTTATTCCAGTTATCTATTGCACTGTATTCCGCAGAGTTTAAACATTTCAGTCGGGATCATACTTATATATACAAAAAAAAAAAAAATACCGAATGCAATAGTATGCATTATGCAAGTAACAGTAAAATTGCATTTGCATGCTAACGTGACATGTTATTGACGAAATTTTCATTGTCATTTGCGAAATTGTGAAGCCTTTCGTTCAATAAGAGTTAATGTATATATACCATTCATTCTTTACTAAGCATGGGATTAGAATGATAGATGTTAATGAATAAACTGAGTTAACCAAACCTTCAAAATTTTCAGTTTACTTTACACCGGTGTTTCGTTAAATTTACACAATCGTAAAAATTGCAATTCCTTCTTCTTAAGACACACTTAAATACCAGATCATGTTCGCCCGATTGTCCGTCCGAAACCATCCTTAAGAATTTGGTTTAACTTTCTGCACAATAAATATCTGATGCATTTTTATACGCCGCCGGAGGCGGTCGTATATTGACGTCATCTTCTCCGTCTGTCCGTCCGTACGTCCATATCTTGTGAACGCAACTCCTCCTACATTTCTAAATGAATCTTTTCAAAACTTGGTCAATGTCATTACTATAATGGGTAGATATGAATGAAGTGGCGATTTTCCGGTCCATTGATTTTTACAAGATTTGTGTCCCTTGAAACTTAGTCTCTGCAGTGTAGCTGATTGATATTGCAGCCTTGTGAACGCAACTCCTCCTACGTTTCTAAATGAATCTTTTCAAAACTTGGTCAATAACATTACTATAATGGGTAGATGTGCATGAAGTGGCAATTTTCCGGTCCATTGATTTTTACAAGATTTGTGTCCCTTGAAACTTAGTCTCTGCGCAGTGTAGCTGATTGATATTGCAGCCTTGTGAACGCAACTCCTCCTACGTTTCTGAATCAATCTTTTCAAAACTTGGTCAATGTCATTGCTATAATGGGTACATGTGCATGAAGTGGCGATTTTCTTTACAAGATTTGTGTCCCTTGAAACTTAGTCTGCAGTGTAGCTGATTGATATTGCAGCCTTGTGAACGCAACTCCTCCTACGTTTCTAAATGAATCTTTTCAAAACTTGGTCAATGTCATTACTATAATGGGTAGATGTGCATGAAGTGGCGATTTTCCGGTCCATTGATTTTTACAAGATTTGTGTCCCTTGAAACTTAGTCTCTGCAGTGTAGCTGATTGATATTGCAGCATTGTGAACGCAACTCCTCCTACATTTCTGAATGAATCTTTTCAAAACTTGGTCAATGTCATTACTATAATGGGTAGATATGCATGAAGTGGCGATTTTTCGGTCCATTGATTTTTACAAGATTTGTGTCCCTTGAAACTTAGTCTCTGCAGTGCAGCTGATTGATATTGCAGCCTTGTGAACGCAACTCCTCCTACATTTCTAAATGAATCTTTTCAAAACTTGGTCAATGTCATTACTATAATGGGTAGATGTGCATGAAGTGGCGATTTTCCGGTCCATTGATTTTTACATGATTTGTGTCCCTTGAAACTTAGTCTCTGCAGTGTAGCTGATTGATATTGCAGCATTGTGAACGCAACACCTCCTACATTTCTGAATGAATCTTTTCAAAACTTGATCAATGTTATTTCTATAATAGGTAGAAGTGCATGAAGTGGCAATTTTCCGGTTCATTAATTTTTTTTCATTAAGATTTTTGTCCCTTGAAACGCAGTCTCTTTAGCTGATTGATATTTCAGCTTTGTGAATGCAATTTCTTGTATGTTTCTGACCTAATCTTTTCAAAACTTGGGCAATGTCATTACTATACTGGGTAGATATGCACAAAGCAGGGATTTTGATGTTCATCAATATTTGCAATAGTTATGCCTTTCTAAACATGGTCTCTTGAAAACACAACTCAAGTTTCTAAACAGGTAAAAGTGCATAAAGGATTCATATTGATACTATTATTTGACCTATTGTCATATTGGAAGCATTTTTAGGGTTCTATATCTGTTCAGCTAAATTAATTGGTCTTACAGACTTCATTATGAGCTTATGCTTACAGAAATGTTAAAAGCAATAATTAAAAGACCCCTCTTGGTCTTTATATTTTGTGGCGGCGTATATTGTGGCATCACTGGCACTCTTGTTATGGATTCGAATGAAATGCAAAATTGATATGCACGTATAAAACATTCATGTTATTGTTGCTACGTGAAGTTTTGTCAGTTTCAATTCAGACATACAATTGTAATTGCATTAAAATTCATTAAATGCAAGGGTTTGGACACCCAGAGATATTCCTATAAAATCTATGAATAAATCAAAAGGAAGCAAATGCAAATTAACAAACGCAAAATTATGGATGTATAAAAACTAGTATTTAAAACATTTTAAATATACATATAGAGACTAAGAAGTTCCAAAAATATTTTTAAAATACTTTATAACTGCACTGTGTTATGTTTAAAACAACTTGATCAATACTTTCATTCTTTAACTTATGTATGTTATTTCTTATTTATCTTTTTTTTATTTCTTTTGAAAAAGAAATTGACACAAGGTTTGGACATATAATAAAAATAAGAATTAAAAACAAAGCAAAAAAAAAAAAAAAAAAAACTGTCCCAGGTCGGTAATAGAACTCAGGACCCTTGCATAAGAAATCTGAGCGTCTCTCTTCCCGATTGAGCTAATTTAAGGATTCTATATACATGTATATATAATCTCTGGCTAATTCCACAACTATTGAACAAAGGTGCAATTGAAGTTATTTATTTTTAACTGTATCAAAAACAACAGCAGCACCAAACAGTTCGACAGCTCACTGCATTAACTTCATTAAACGTTCATTTTACGGTTGCATATCAAGCAGATAAACATTGTACGCATTATTTATCCCACAGATCATGTTATAACAAACAACCATGTATTATTACGAGCACAATATAGTAGACATAATGTCCATTGCCAGACCGAAAATTGAAGCTATATGTAGGTCAGACTAAATCAGGACCTATATATTTATTTATAGAATATCTCCTGCCTACATGTATAAACATCATTAAAATAACTTATTAAACAATCACACTCGAAACTATTGAAAACAAACACAAAACATATATTTTATCACATAGATCACATAGTAAATTATCGCTCACTGAAAAGTATTTCATTCACAATTTTACATTCGACTGCAATACCAATTTGCACATGCGCAAACGGAAGTTAAACCCTATTTTAATTGGACATATTAATATATACTCGTGACTTAATGACAGTAATATATATATACAGTATTGAATACGGTCCAGAAAAAAGAAAGAAAGAAAAAAAGCCAACTGTCGATGTCACTAGACCTATGTGCTGGAGACGTATACCGTAAATTTCTGCTTGTGTAAATTTAAAAACAAAACATCCTCTTTTACGCGTATCCGAAGGCTTACGTACGTTATAAAACTCACCGGCTTTAAAACGCATAAAAAATGTTCGAAATGTTTGGAAAAGGTTTTATCTCTTACACTCGCTCGCCACATTTTATGAAAATGGAGACTACAAACATTTGTATAGAAAATGAATTCTCTTAGAAAAATATATAAAATTATCGGACTTGCAGTGAATTTTCCTATATAAGGATTTTTGTTAGAGCTTCTCTCTTCTCCGATAAGACGCTCTGGAAGGACGCACGAGGAAATAACAAAACAAGTCATGCATCTGTTTACAGTTGTAACTGCACTACACTTGCTTGATGTGATGGTAAAACCGTTCTACTGAGAAAGTTGGTCAACCGTCGTCTGAATTCAAACCATGTTGTAGAGGTTTGTATTTTATACTTAGTCTTTCCTCATCATCATTACCATCGTCATTTTTTAAAGTTATATATAATAATAATAATAATAATCGGTTTTTTTTGCAAGTAGACTATTCAAGAAATAATGTTTGATATATTTTTTTCAAGAAGCTACATTAGATCTAGGTAATTCAAAATTTTAAACGGATCCACATTGTACTAATTTGGCAAGACCGTAGATAGAGAGAGTGCCGTAAGTACGAGAGTTTCTATTGGTCCAAATATCCCCACTACCTAGCGGGGTTGAGAATAGTGGCGCGGCTTTCCAAATAATCGCTAACGTATAATCCCACGGGCGATGTATGGAGTAATGGAATGAGCGCTCGTGGGATTCCGACACTGTGGTCCATATTACTCAGACGGAACATATCAAGTTATAATCTTTATACAAGACGAAACACGGTACATACTTTTAATGTAGAATTGTTAGATTAAAAATACAACTTTAGTTTTAAAAAGGCATTTTATTGTAGAAGTTTTCAAGGCACGATATAGATACCAAAATGTAAGATCTGATTAATTATCATACTTTTTTTTTCCAACAATCATTTCTTTATATATTATTTGTATATTACGGTAATACATCCATCATTAAATTGTGATCATGGTCCATCAAGCGATCGTGGGATTTCTTTTAAATGTGAGCCCTTTTATGATTAAGATCTTTTGTAATATCCTAACATTGTGGCTAAGTGGAATCTTTCTAAACACCCCTTTTCAACGTTTTAATGAAGAGTATACATGTATATATACATGTATATGGTTAGGGCTAGGGTTTTTTTTTTTTTTTTTTTTTAGATACTTCTGAAGTTTAGATGCAAAATGTTATTTTGTGTGGTGTTCTGAACTATTTTGAGGGCTTCAGTTCGGCATTAGTGTTGTTGTTGTTGATATTTTTATAATTGTTGAAGTTTTGTAGGCATCCTGAATTATTCTGTGATACAGAAGTTTGGCTTTTTTTCCAGAAATTAATTCATCAATGCTATATGACATAGACCATAGACATAATGCAGTTGGTTAATAGATCTATGCATTTACTATAATTTATATACTAAATATAGACTATAATACACTAAATATAGACTTTAATTCATTCACTAAATATAGACTATAATTCATTCACTAAATATAGACTATAATTCATACACTAAATATAGACTATAATGCATACACTAAATATAGACTTAAATTCATACACTAAATATAGACTATAATTTATACACTAAATATAGACTTTAATTCATACACTAAATATAGACTTTAATTCATACACTAAATATAGACTATAATTCATACACTAAATATAGACTATAATTCATACACTAAATATTGACTATAATTCACACACTAAATATAGACTATAATTCATACACTAAATATAGACTATAATTTATACACTTAATATAGACTTTAATTCATACACTAAATATAGACTATAATTCATACACTAAATATAGACTATAGTTCATACACTAAATATAGACTATAATTCACACACTAAATATAGACTATAATTCATACACTTAATATAGACTATAATTTATACACTTAATATAGACTATAATTTATACACTTAATATAGACTATAATTCATACACTAAATATTGACTATAATTCATACACTAAACATAGACTATAATTCACACACTAAATATAGACTATAATTCATACACTAAATATTGACTATAATTTATACACTTAATATAGACTATAATTTATACACTTAATATAGACTATAATTCATACACTAAATATAGACTATAATTTATACACTTAATATAGACTATAATTTATACACTTAATATAGACTATAATTCATATACTAAATATAGACTATAATTTATACACTAAATATAGACTATAATTCATACACTAAATATTGACTATAATTCATATACTAAATATAGACTATAATTCACACACTAAATATAGACTATAATTTATACACTTAATATAGACTATAATTTATACACTTAATATAGACTATAATTTATACACTTAATATAGACTATAATTTATACACTAAATATTGACTATAATTTATACACTTAATATTGACTATAATTCATACACTAAATATTGACTATAATTTATACACTAAATATTGACTATAATTCATACACTAAACATAGACTATAATTTATACACTAAATATAGACTATAATTCATACACTAAATATAGACTATAATTCATACACTAAATATTGACTATAATTCATACACTAAATATAGACTATAATTCATACACTAAATAAAGACTATAATTCATATACTAAATATAGACTATAATTCATTCACTAAATATAGACTATAATTCATACACTAAATATAGACTATAATTCATACACTAAATAAAGACTATAATTCATATACTAAATATAGACTATAATTCATTCACTAAATATAGACTATAATTCATACACTAAATATAGACTATAATTCATTCACTAAATATAGACTATAATTCATACACTAAATATAGACTATAATTCATACACTAAATATAGACTATAATTCATACACTAAATATAGACTATAATTCATACACTAAATATAGACTATAATTCATACACTAAATATAGACTATAATTCATACACTAAATATTGACTATAATTCATACACTAAATATAGACAATAATTTATACACTAAATATAGACTTTAATTTATACACTAAATATTGACTATAATTCATATACTAAATATAGACTATAATTCATACACTAAATATAGACTATAATTCATACACTAAATATAGACTATAATTCATTCACTAAATATAGACTATAGTTCATAACAGAATAACTATGGTATGTTTTTGGTAATCATTGTATATGTTTTAACCATCTATTTGTGTAATAAAAATGTTGTCTTGTTAAGCTTTTGTTCAGTTTTATTAAACATTTAATTCTGAACATTGGTTTCAGATGAGAATTATTAGAGTATATAAGGAAACTAGCCAGCCCCACTATATGCCTCATTTTCAAGGGATAAACTTAAATTTAACAATTATGGTAGGCAGCCATGAGGTGAACAGTTGTGACAAACGAAAGTAAAATTTGACTTTTGGTTTCAGAGATTAAGATTTTTCAAATTGTTGTGATTAAAATTCTGTTGGTTGCCATGAAAACCAAAGTTCTGCATGGAATATTTCAGCAACATTTTGTGAAATGCCACCCAAGGATTACCCATGCCAAGTTTCATCAATTTCTACCCCTGGTTTCAGAGATATCTTTTAAAGCAAAATGTTGACAATGGACAATGGGCACAGGGTGATCAGAATAGCTCACCTTTAGCCATTTCCTTCTTTATATTTCCTATTTTTCTTCATTTTCACTGTCGAAAATATCAATCTAATAAAACCAAACAGCAGGGGCACCAATAGATAACTGTGGTGACCTTTCTAGTCTAAGTAGAAAAATTCAGCTGGCAGTATATACTTTTAGGTTTTCATTACAGTATTCTCAATAAATTAAACAAATTGACAGCATAGTAGCCTAATGGCAAGGTGCACAACTGGTGTTCCAAAGTTCTGATTTGAACCCCTTGGGAGGCGTGACCTTTCTAGACACAAAGTACTGGTCCAACCTAGGAACCATTGAGAAACATTATTATATAAATTTTAAGAATTTGTTTCCCAATTGATGTTAAACAAACTGGAATAATCACTGAAGGTGATTAATACCCCCATACCGATTTGACACAGAAAAAGGGCCATAACTCTTACAAAACCCTCGACAGTAATCTGTACTTGTCTGCTGGTTGGTCTATTCATGATTAATCATTATTTTAATTTAAAAATTCAAATATATTTTAAAACTGTTTTATATACCTGGCTTAAATTATTTGTTAGAATTGAGACAATAATTTCTTTATGCTAACCCTTTACTTCATAAAGACTCATTCTGATGCATTGGCAAACAGAGTAGACCCAGATCAGACAGCTCCATTAGGAGTTGTATGATCAGGGTATTCTCTGTTTGCTCATACAATATTTTAGCTCAGATTCTACACAGTACGCATGGCAAAGAAAAATCCATTATTTCAAATATTTATAATTTTAAGTTCAGTTAATTATTATTCATCAAATCATAATAAAGACATGAATATTCATAAGGATCAAAGTCATGAACACCATACTCGAATCCAGGCTGATACGTTTATTTTCTCATTCAATAACAATAAAAGTAAACATATTAAATAATGTAAAATAATACTACTTTAAAGGATGTAAAAATAAAGATAACAAAATATTTAACTAATGTCTGAAAGATAAAATGCACTAGTATAAAAGTGAACAAATGAGTGAACGCCATAGAAATATAATGCTTAAACAAAACATTTGCAACATATAAATTCTGAATGTGTTCAATTTGTTTTAATGTCATATATTACAGTACAGACTTATTTTAAGAACATATCAAAGCACATTTATTCATAAACAACCAGCAAGATTTTGTGTAGCATAGCAAATTTACGTAGATGGGGGTTTCACCATTTGTAAATATGAGACAAACTTTGATGTAAATATTTGGATATTTTATTCTGTGTCCAACAGTCACATGAATTAAAATAAAAATATAAAATATATTAGTAAAAATACTTTCTATAACCAAAGTGGTTGCAATTAGTTTACCCTGAAACAGTTACAGCTGAGATCTTGAGTCATTTCTCAGATTGAAATGAAGGCAAATATCATAGGAAAATATTCATTATTGTCAAAAATCAATTTCTAATTTCAGACATATTTTGTTTTAAAAATCCTCTTGAATAAACTAACAATAGATAACAATTCATCTATTATCTTGTATTTGTATTCACTAAAACATCTCAGAACTTTATTTTTCTCATTTTCCAGGTGAAATTATCCAATCGAGTTATATTCTGAAATATGAAATTTACATATTCATTAGCTGATTTGCATGATATTAAGCATCCCTATTGTCTACACATTGTAAAATATTGTTTGAATATTTAGAAAATGTCAAGCAGAAGCACTCCTTAACTATTTCTTGTTTTAAACTACACTGAAAGGTTTAAAGACCCTAAATTCAAAATCCTTACTATGAAAGACAAAAATTGAGATTCATGAAATATGTAACAATTTTATACAATGTTAATCCATTAACTGTGATTTAAAGCAATTCTAGTTGTACAAAAAATAAGAAGAAAACACAAAGATTTGATCAGCAGTAAATCAAAACCAGTTCAGCATACATGCACGTCATTTCCTAAATAGCTTTTGTATAATGAAAGATTACCTTTATAGTAAAAAATTAAAACCATTTCAGCATGCTATGTAATTTTGTATTCTATTGGTTGTTAACGTCATTTCCTAAAACAGCTTTTGTGTAATGAATTAAAGAATATCTTTGTGATCATTATAATTATTTGTAGATGACTTAAAATTTAAGACATCTGATTTAGTTCACACAAGACGGACAAATATTTGTTTTCATGATGATATAAATATATCACAATATAATAAAAGTAAAAAGTTTATATCCAAATCTGTTCTAAAAAATGTAGTCTTATTGACATGGAATGACACTAAATTTTCCGTTTAATCAAAGCTGGAGACGTCGCGTCCAAACAGCAACGCTTTGGCCCAGTCCAGGGGCACCTGCAACCTCAGTCTCCAGCCCAGCATGGACAGGTAGGCCGACCGCCATAGGATCCAGGAGGGAAGACCTGACAGGGGAAATAACTCTGTATTGCATAGCTACTTGGAATATTACATCAGTTATCTACCCTGGCCTGTGTTTCACAGATTTTCTTCAACTTAAAATTCACAGAATCTTAATCATTATGTTTTTGAGATTTTGAAGGAAACTCAAAAGGAAAGAAAAAAAAGTTTACATTCTAATTACCTTTAAAATTTCAAAATCGTAATGATTACTGAAAATATTTTTTTCTCTCTCTTTTGGTAAGAAACTTGCTAAAAAAAAGGATGCATGCTAGTTTTCTATTCTTTAATATGTCTCTGCATGAAGGAGTACTATACAAGTATAAAATTTTGAATTGAGGAAAATCTGCATTTAAGAATTCTTGTAAAGTACATATTCACTTAACAAGGGGTGAGAGCAAAGCTAAGCTAAGTGCATATATGTATATAAGCACTTAGCCTAGTTTTGCTTTCACCCCTCCTTAGTGATTAACAGAGTTTAACATTTATTTAAATTCCTTAACATTATACAAAAGATTACATCAAATATTTACATTGCCCTTGTATTTCCTTGCACATCTTGCATGTGCACAAATACTGGTTGATATTACAGAATACAGTCAAACACTTACTGGTTTTATTTGTTGGCATGTGAAATTTGTTAATGATTTAAGTAAGGCCAATCATAAATGCTAATAAACTGCTTAAGATTAATTTCTATAGATGCATCTGAATCATAATTTATGTACATCTTCTTATCAGAAACAGATTAGTAAATAACAATATTTATTATGAATAAATATTTATTAAAGTCAAGAAAACAAATTTGAAAAAAAAAAAAAAAAGAAACAATCAAATGACATGAAACCAGGTTTTCAAGTGTCACCCATGGCAAGCAAAGCTATTTTTAATAACAGTGACCTTGACCCTACTGACCTGAAAATCAATCCAAATCTTTCTCTTCCAATAAGGTATCTACCAACCAAGCATGAAAACTGTATCTCTACTCTAACAGAAGATATTCAATGGAACTGCCAACGTACCCCATTCTAATAACCAGGATTTTCGTTGAAAACTGTTAAAATGAACAATTGTGCTTGTGTGATCATTTAGTCAAGCACTCACCTCTCATTTTGACCTGGGGAAAGTCTGTCAAGGCCTCATTCTTCCCGATGTAGGCCAACATCCCAGCACTGCTGAATTTGAAGTCCTTTCCATTTGGGTTAGCCAACTGCTTGGAGAGCCAGCGACCTTGCTTCTCTGCGACCTGTAAATTCAGAGTCCATTCAAATGTAATTAAAAACCATACTTTGCTCACAGCAGCAGCAGCATTTAAATGTATACATGTATATATGTTAAAATGTATATATAAGAATACATTTTTCATGTAAATGAAAAAATAATTAATGTAAACTGAGCAACAACAAAGATGAATTTACACATATTGCCATTGAAAGCCAGAATTTAGGGTCCATCATGAACAGCAAAAATAAAGAGAAGATTGATGAATAGATACCAGTTGTGGGTTTCTGTTTACTTGAGTGAGAGGGATATTTGCATCATGTTTTCTTATTCTATTGGGGGGTGGGGGGTACAAAATTTTGTTTTTGTCCATTCATATTTTAAATTTCAATCTTCCAATCATCCTGAAATATTGCTGCACCAAAAAAAGACATTGTGTAGTTTTGTACCATAGATTACAATTTGAAATCCAACCAGTAAATTCAGAGTTACTGCCCCTGACTTTGTGAGAGAAGATATAAAAAGTTTCCGACAGAAACCCACCTGTGCTGTGCAGGGCAGAGGATTGCCGTCAATGTCTGCACAATCTCCAACAGCGTAGGCACTTCCTGAAGGGTCCCCCAGTACCTCTAGTTTGCCGGTAGTCAGGATCTGTAAATAATAGAAGAATAATTCTAACATGATCAACAAAATCTGCTAAATGAATATAGAGGGAGTGCAGCATGCATTAATTTCCGATACATGTATGACAGTATTTTATTACAGTACATATATATTAAGATTATGGTCATAATATGAAAGCAAAGGTCAAAGATCAAGATCATATGCCAAGAATAAATGTTTGCTAAATCCAGGTGGGAGGTCAAATAACAGAATCTGAAATGCAGGACATATATAGGTCCAGTGATTTTTTTTGGATTTTTTCCCACTACCCATGCCCTGTTAAAGGGGAAAATAAGCGCAACAACCTTTAAAAAGGGGAAATTTATAAATAGTAATGATTATGATATTCTAAGTAACTGTTGTTCATATTTGTTATCATGAATTGAATAAATAAAAAAAAAAAACAGCCAATTTAATTTAAACTTATCTTTATTTTTTTTTCTTCAAAAAACTCATGATACAATTATGATAGTTCATGTTATTTGTATATCATAATTGCTATTAGTCAGACATCAAATCCCAGAAAAAAATGCCCTCACACTGACTATAAACATGATCATCAGACAGTCAAGTGACTGTTTATTTAGTTACAGGGCAAGTTTTCTATGTTTCTGGCCCTTAAACCTTAAAACTTTGCACCGTCAAATTTTCTTTCATTAGAACTTGTCAGAGAATCAGAGTTTTTTTTTTTTTTTTTTTTTTGTTTTTTGTTTTTTTTTTGGCAAACTATCAATTTCCTCAATTTCCTCTGCCTCAGTAGAACAAGGGTGCTCACCATGGACTTGTACATTAAGGGAAGGAGATTGTAATAATTCAACCCCAGCAGACGAACTTTCACATGTTTCAGTGTTCGAAGTAGAATTTGAAGTAGTTGAAGGATTTTGACAATCCGGTGTTGAATCCGACGGTGGTTTAACTTTTGGCCTTAAAAATGAAGAAATTTTAGGGAGGGATGATAAACTTTTTTTAGTGATGCGTTTTGTGTAAAATTTTGAGTTGTGCGACATTGTACATTACATCATAAATCATCTGGGCGGTTGACTGTAATAAAATACACGTACCGACAAGCGTCTACGATCGAAAAAAAAAACGCTTTTTAAATCCCGGATACATACCATAATACCATACATACGTATTTCACAGGAGTTTGAAATTCTCAAATAAATTTTAAAAAATCGAGTCTGTGATATTTTGCCCCTATACTATAATAAAATAGAATAGGGGCGAAAAATCACGGACTCGATTTTTTTAGTCACTGTGTCGGGCTTGGAATTTTTTAAATTTACCGCATTTCTGGCGCGTGCTATTTACATAAAACAGCCAGTCTGGTTATCTGTTTATCGGTGTTTATTCGCCTGCAGCTACACTGCGTTGATAGAAAAAATCGATTACCAGTCTGTGTAACCTTCACCTTGTCAGCTTGTGTAACGGGTTTACACAGTTAGGTGTTTTCGGCATATTCGACAGATTATCGGCTAATTACAGTTAATATACAGAGGATAAATTCACACCGGTCATCTTTTTTTTCTTTTCTTTTGAATAGCAATGGCCGATAGCATATAAATTCTGCGATTGAAAAATCGTTTTACAGGGGAAAATTTAGTGCAAATTAGGGGAAAAATGGACACTTTTTGCAGAGGGGAAACTGCCGTTATTCGGCAGTAAAATCAGCCAAAAAAAATCACTGAGGTCTATGTTGTATTCTGTTAAACAACGGCGAATTCAAGAGCACCAAACATTTGTTGCAGTACAAAAACAGAAACGTATACAAAGTAGTCCCTGAAATCAACACTTACCTGCCCCCTGTTATTCAAGGGCGTGTCCAGAGTTCGGACAAAGTCCCGTGGGGCCAGTCCCGTGCTCCACACTACCAGTCCACACGGCAACTTTCCGCCCGACTTGAGTTCCACGTGGTCCTCAAACACGCCTGTCACAAAGTCCCGTTCAAGCGTGAATCCTTTCCTCTCCTTAATTTTCTTCTCAGCGTATTTCCGGAGTCCAAGGTCAAATGCTGACAGGATCTCGTTAAACTCAACCAGAGTAACTCTCACATCATCCTTCTTGGCTTTAAACAACCGACTTACATCCTGTGGGAAATGAGAAAAGGACACCATTCATGATAAGAAATGACTAGGGCTGTCTCAATTAATAGACTTGAAGCATACTACAATATACTGCAATACGTAATGAGCGTATTGCAATAGTACCACAATATGTTACCATGTTTGTTGATATAATTATATAATTAGGACCTATTCTAAATAAGGTCTTGTTTTGATGAAATAATAAGTTGAATAATCAACAAATATTCCTGTGAGGAGCACTGCAGAGTACACTGTGTTCCTCGAATGACTTCAAATTACCTCCCCTGATATGGATTTGATCACTTTCTATCCATATGTGATTCAATCTCTGACTTTTGATGGCAGCAACAAAACCGCAAAGGATATTGGCAAAAAATAGTATGTTCAATATGCATAGTGTTACAATATTGAATTTAAACAAATTCCACCAATAGCACTAAAAAGTAATACTTAAATTGACTAAGAAGCACTAAGTAATATTCAAATTCTTAAATTGGGTGTAGGAACGTCTTTTAATATTTCTGCTTTAAGAAATATTCAAGTACATGTCTCTAAGATGACATTATAAAACAGACATCTTCATAACTACAAATATTTGTTAAGAAATATTTGAGTATCTATATGTGAGAAATAAAAAATACAAAAAACAATTTATGAATATTACTCAGTACTAAGTTGGTAAAATTGAGGGAAATAAAAAAAAATCCAAGCTGAAAGGCACAGAATTCAAAATAGATTTAAGGTCATTCACCTATCATTAAATTATAATCATGGTTCTCCAGATGCTTAAATAAGACTTCAGTACAGATGCAAGCATTCATTGACTTAGATTAATGGGATATTTTGCTCTAAGTCCATAAAGGCTCCCATTTACTTTAAAATTCCCATGATCACTTGATAGACCATGATCTCAATTAAATGATGGATGGATTACCTTAAGTCAACTAACCACATCTACCCTTCCATATTCTTACCGATTCAATAAAATCATACATCTCCGCTCCAAACTCCACCCGTGGGTCCTCCTCCACTATGACATATGCAAGAGCCGTCTGCTTTCCTCTGGTGTTACGTTAACCTGTGTGGCCAGCTCAAAGTTGCGCAACATCCTGTTCCGAATCTTCCTTGCATCCCCAACTTCCTGATTACACAGATAAATTATCTTACATATAAATAAGTTTTATCAAAAATGCGGGTTTGAACCCTGTCAGGGGCAAGGATTTTTTATGACCTTAGGCACAAAGTACTGGTTCAACCCAGGAACCATTTAGAGAGATAAGTTTAAGTTGTAAGAACCTGTTTCCCAAATCTATGAAAAATTCATCAGTTTATAAAAGGGGGAAAAAACCCAAGCCTTACTGTTTTAAATGAAAAAAGGGGACATAACTCTTGCCTTTAACCCTCTTTTTAACCCTTACTAGATGCTAAATTTCTTAATATACCATGTTCTTTATTCATTTTGGTCTGTACCATTAGTTATATATGGGGGTGCTTGATAAAACTTTCTTGAGTGAACAGCAAAAAGTGCAGACAATTATTGGACTGCACAAATGTGCAGGCTGATCTTGGTCTGCACTGGTTGTAATGACAGTTACAAATGACCACAGCATTATAAGGGTTTATTATAAGCCCCACTGAAGCACCATTTGCTAATTTCCCAAATTGCCACATCCAACAGACATCCAATCACAGTACAGTAACTAAGAGAAGCAGCCCAAATTCCATCGTTGGACTTATTCTGTTTTACCTGATGACATTACAGCAGTCAATGACTAAAATATTGACCAATGAATATGTACCTGTCCATTTTTCAGTCGCAAAAATTTGAGTGCTGCAATTCCGATTCATGGCTAGGTAAATTGTTCATGAACAGAATCCTAAACATAGCAGATATTGAATAGCCTGCAAGTCATTCTTAAGGTATTCCCATCCTAATAGCGATCAATTTCATCAAAGCCATGCATATAACTTAACAATACACATGTATATAAGATTTTAAAGTGACAAACAATGGTAATCTTAGGGGCAAACTGACATGTAATGATAAGTGACAGAAGTTCTTTTATTACCTCCCCTCAATTATTTTGTTGCCATGAGTTATCTCCCCTGAAAACTAAAAAAAAGTGTTTTTCTCCATTTTTTTGTGGTAAAGTTTAGATTTTTTCATGGAAATTGATACAAAATCATAAAATGCATCTTTCTACCATGAGTTTTTCTCATAAATCAAATTCAGTTTTTTATATTCATAGAAAATACATATTTTCCATAGGCTTCAATGTTAACTTATATGCGGATTATCTCCCCCAAATTAGATAAAACTTGAAAAAACTCTTGGTGAAATATTTTTATTTTTGAATGTCTTCAAAGTGACAAAATTTCATAGAAATATAACCATCTAGTGGCAAGATATGAAATATGGCTATTAGGATGGGAATACCTTAATGCATGTTCATCTCATATAGATGTGTTCAGTAACACAGGTGCTCATCAAAGTTCACAATCATTTAGGTGCTTTTTGGTTCATTCCCGCACCCTCTACAATAACATAAATGGTAAAAAGCGCCTAAAAGATAAAGACACCTGAGGTGCATTCAACAATTCAAGCGCTTTGAGCGACAGTGAGCACTCTCTATCTGAACGTAGTGCTCGCTTGCGCTCGATGTCATACTGTTTAGGTGTTATGCCAAGCTCCACATATGACAACTCCTCTATCACTATTTGAAAAATTGCTCGCATAAAATTGGGTCTCAAGTCTGCCATTGTTGAGATTGAACGCTCACTCTTGTTCAATAGGACATAATCTACTATATGGCACTTGCAATGGGGCGCTCACTTTATTGAACACTCTACTGATGGCTTGGAGCGTTCAGTAAGTGCTTGTGTTTATCAATGAATGTAAACATAGGAAAGATCCATTGCATACATGTATGTAATAATTAACTCACCTTCAGAAAAAATGCATGTTTGTCCACCCCAGGTGTATTGAATGTGTTGCTCAGGGCACCAACGCTGATGACAAGCTTGTCGTAGCTTATATCGTAAACGGAGCCCGGCTTGAGGACACTCTCAACATTGACAACTTTTTTGTCAAAATCTATCCCTGTGGCATGGCTCAAATGGAAATGATTTGTCTGTCGGAAACCAAGGTTTCTGATTGGTTCAATAACGGATCTATAATCAGAGAAAAAAAAATTAATCTAGGTATGAGAATGATATATAGAGTATACTGATAAAACATACTGTAAAATCTTTAATTTTTGTTCACTTTAGATTTCATTAATGATGTATTGAACGGAATTTTATGGGTACATTTATTCATTGATTCATGCATTTAGAAAATGTCATATCTATATATAGTTTTCATGAGGATTAATATTTGTAGATAAAAAAAAAAACTCCACAAAATAGATGAAAATTAGAGTCCCATGAAATTTAATGATTTCACAGTGTACCCAATACTTGATGAATATGCATTAAATCCATAGCCCAGAATTGTGTGGCAACATTTTTTTTTCTGACAAAAAGATTTGACTTCATTTGGTTTAAAGTAATTGATTTTGAGCCACATGTTATTTTGAATTTTCTGCATACTGCCTGTCATCCAAATAATTTTGTGATCTTGTAACTAATCAAAAGCAGGGTTACCACTGTGTTTAAAAACTGGGGCTACAATTGTTGTTTTTCCTTATTAACTTTGCACCAAGATAGCTACAATTTTGTATGTACTTGGCCATATTTGGGGAAAAGAAAACTCTCTACGTGAGCAGGGTTTTCCCTCGAAAATTAATTTTGGGGGTCACAGTGTCCCCCTTACCTATTAATTTAGGGGTCATTTTTGAAAAGGGAGAGGTCAGGGGGCATTATTCTGCAATTCATGTTAGTAAAGGGGGTGTATATAAAATGGGTTTGTTTTTTTATTTTAATAAGTACTTATATGAAAATGCACAAAATACAAAATATATTAGTACTCAATAGAATCATGAATGTACTACTACTTCAGAAAAAAATCAGAAGAGATAATTAGGAATACTGAAAATTTATTTTGAAGTAAATGGTAAGCATAAAATCATCAGTATATTTTGTGTTTCTGTAGCAAGGTATTAATTAATAAATATAACAACACATACAGATGTTTTTCTTTTTTTTTTTTTAGATTTGGCTGTGGAGTAGAGGGGTCATTGGGGATTTTAAACATTCAAAATTTCAAATATATTGCTGAAAAACAACCAATGTTTATGCATTTTTTTCCAAATGCTATTGATCAGCAATCATTCATTAATGAAAACCCTGTATAGGTTCTGACCTGAACTCCAGCGTGCCCACCGTGGTACTACAGAGGAGAGGCGTGAAGAGGAAGTGATTTCTCGGACTGATCACAATCACATCATACAGATGCTTGTCAATAGTCTTCAGGAGGCTGTAGCTGCCCCATCCGGTTCCCAGCACCACCAGTTTCTGTCTCTTTGTCTCATTTGATGTCTCATTCAATGCTACTCTCAATGTCTGGACGTTACGACAATTGGACTTCAAAATACTGCGCATAACGTGCTGTGCAACACAGTATCTTTGAATTCATTTTCTTAATCTGCTCTCATATTTATCAAAGAGTCTTTTCATGTAATGATATGGAATATGCTGTTTCTAGTGCATCAGGTCTTTAATTCTTTAGACACTTCACATTATAAGCATGATTAGGATATAGTAAAGATGGCTGAAATCTGAAATAAATAAAATCAGTCATGGAATATATTTTAAAATAATGACGGATAAAAATTCCTTTTACAGGTCAGTCATTCTATTCTTCATCTTCTTCTTCCTACTAATATGCAGGGCCCACTTAGGGGCATTGTCAAAAATATGTTTCCTGAGTTGGACCAGTACTTTGCGCCTGGAGTGTTCATGCATGATTCTAAGTTAACTCTGCATCTTGCAAGACTATTCTGCACTATATTCAGAAATATTTCCTTGAAGTTGTGAAAACTTTTGATAATCAGATTTATGAATGGATTGAGAATTCATTTCTGTATTTCATTAAAATACTTTTGATCCATGCTTAAAAAGGGGTACTAGTGTATATACATGTGAAATACTGTAATAAAATTATTTAAATAAGTTCAGTCAAATAATATTCATTTACAAATTCGGACAAAATAAAGTCAAGGTAGGATATGAATGGTTTTGTCTCTATGAGTCTGAAAGACATTAAGCTTTTGGTGATTTAGTTTTCTTATAACCGCCTTTGATAGTGTAACCCTGGTTTAGATTAGTGTTCTCAATAGTATTACCTTTAGCTTGTGGCAGCCCTGAATATTATTCAAACTACATGTGTACTCATGCATATCATTGACCATTCCATTGTTTTGGTATGTGTGGGGTGATAAACCTGTTTGTGAGTGAGTGGTCACTTATTTCTATTAATAAAATTCTCCCAGCTTTCCCTCTTCCTTCCCTCCCATGATTCCTTGCCTCTATATAAACCCACCCCGCCTTTTGCACGAGCACTTTCAAAGAAGTCTTATGAAGACTAAGGTTAATGATTCTAAAGAAATGTTACTGTCTTCAATTAGTGCCAACCTGGCTCTCTACTGTCATTCAACTGTGGGTCAATAAATACTTATTGAACTTAAAGAACTATTAATTGTGCTTTATCCCATGGGCTACAATTTGGCGACCACGACGAGACCACAGTTGTTTATAGAGCCAGGTTTGGTCGAGAGAGGACCGTCCACAGGTCGAGAGGACTGACTCAAGGGCGTGGCCGGCGGAGGATTCAACCTCAAGGGCTATCTGAGATGTTGTCAGCAGTGAGGATTCACCAGCGTGTTTTCCAGTGTTTTTCAGCGAGGAGGATTCCCTAGAGTGTTTCACTGTGTTTTTGTGTGTGTCTGTGTTTTTTTTCAAGCATGCTAACTTTCATGGCCATCATTTTACAAGAAATGAAGTGCGCATCTACGTTGGAAAGGAGCAGTAACTAACTTTTCAACGCTGGATCTGTTTGAACTACCCTCAATCAACGTTGGAGGACATGTGTAAACTGTGATATTTTGTGTTTTTTATATTTGGAATTGGACTAGGAAAAAAAAAATGTGTAAGTAGCACATTTATTTATTCTTTGTAAGTTCTGGCATCATATGTTTATATCATTTTTCAATTTCATTTTGAAGGAAGTAAACATATCTATTTTTAGAAATTTTTGGAATGTTTCTACTTTCATTTTGCTATATTTTCTGTAGATTGAGAATTTTATAAGTTATGGTTAAATTTTGATTGAAATTTGGTTGATTTATTCCAAATTTCAAAGTCAAACATGGAGGGATTCTTTGATTTTGCTTAAATTTTTGTGTATCTTTCATATCTTCAGTAGAATTTTGTTCTATTTGAGTTAACCAGAAGTATTATTGTAAATTTGACCTTCACCTTGTAAGATCAATCAGCTGTTCCCTGTGGATAGAGAGAAGAATGAATAATTTGTAGATTTTTCATAGGAGATGCCAGAACAGATTATTTTGATGCATGTCTTGTAAATAGATAATTTTTATCAAAATGTTGACTCACAGTGGTGCAATAGTGTTCTTTATCAGTCTATTTGTGTGAAAAAAAAATCATTTGAGCCTTGTTGAAAAGTGAAATAATGACTTGCTTGTACATGATTTGTCATTTTTAATTTATGCTTATTTAGAGATATTATTCATTGATTTATTTTGTCAGAAATATCAAATTGGTCATATGTACTCTCTTTTTCACCCTATTTCTGCACAGATTGCTAACTTTTTGTACTAAAACTTCCAGATCACGGTTGAGAGAGCGGAGGAAAGAATGTTTATCATCATCATATCATCATCTCATTAGATCTCATTCACTGTTTGAACTCTTGTTTAGATGACTATTCTTTTCAGCTGTTTTAGGAGGAAAGTTTTGTTATTTGACAATATATGATACACACTATTTATTTATCTAGTGTTGAACTTGTGAGAGACCAGTTGGAGGTACAGTGATAGTTTTTTTAAAAACAGATGTTTTTCTTTCAGAGTGCTGTGATGATGTAGCTTGTACCAGTAAATATTTTCTCTATTGCAGTATAAAGACAAGTTTATCTTTAGTTAAGTACCTATTCTATATTTTGTTAATATAGAGACTGCATCATGGAGGGTGCTAGGGCCAAACAGCAGGATTCTGATATGACTACACCCCGTGTTAGTATTGGGCGTGGGCACTCTATGTCTACATCAACACCCAAACAAGTTCAAAATTTGTCAGCCCTGATGAGTGTTTCTTTACCCAAAATACAGTTACCAACATTTTCAGGTGATGAACCTCTACCTAAGGGTGAATGCATGTATAGTGAGTGGCGTTTTGAAGTAAAATGTTTACAAAGTGATCCTGATATGACAGATCCTATTACTTTACAGGCAATTAGGAGGTCACTGAGGGGAACAGCAAGGAAGCTGATGATACCTTTGGGTGAGCATGCTAGTGTTTCTGATATTTTAGACAAATTAGATGCTATGTTTGGTGATGTTTCCACCAAAGGTATGATTATGCAAGAATTTTTTAATTCTGCACAGAAACCAAATGAATCTGTCACATCTTTTGGCTGCAGATTAGAAACTTTACTGCAGACTGCTATTGATAATGGTCATTTAAGTAAGGATGGCAAAAATGACTTACTTAGACATAAGTTTTGGACTTTTTTTTGGAAGTCCAAACCAGGCACAAGTATGACCAGATTACTGATTATAATGTACTTTTTAGGAGATTAGGTGGTAGAGAAAGAGTTGAGTATGTTGCCCTGTACTGACAAAGTTCAAGAAAAACCTTTTAAGAAATGTGATGCTAAGGCAGTTGTTTCTGAGGATCCTTTCACTGCTTTGGAGACTTCTTTGAAGAAAGAAATTTCCAAAGTAGAGTCTCGCTTGGAATCAAAGTATAATTCCAAGCTGGATCTGATTTTACAACAGTTGGATGAGCTGGGGAGGATGCCTCCTAAGCCCACCCAACCGGTACTGTCCAATCAAAATAGAGGTCAGTATAGAGGTCAAGGTCGACCTTTTAGAAGTTTCAGAGGTCAAAATAGGTCTCAAAATACAGATCATGTGTCTTTCAAGCCACAGTATCAACTGTCAAAAGAGTAACCACCTCTACTGTTGGCCAAGCGGAGGTTGGTGATTCAAATGGCCATATACATAGTCGACTTGTTGGGAGCAGCAATTCCTGTGATATCTCTTTGAATGGTCAAAGTTTCTTTGCTCTGATAGATTCAGGGGCAATGGTTTCATTTATTTCAGAGGGAATTTACAATAGTTTGGATCCTAGGCCTGATTTACTCTCTTTAGATGATTTTGGTCTAGAATTGTCTACAGCAGATGGGTCAAAGCTACATTATATGGGTTATATTGAGTGTAGTGTTGGAATTCCTTCAATTCCAAATAGTTTTGAAGTCCCCATTTTGGTTATACCAAATTCCAAGTTCAATGGCTCATGTCCTGTTGTGATAGGTACAAACATCATCCGTTTGTTTCGTGATTTTGGTTTGTGTAACTGTTTGCCAGACCAGTTTCAGTGTGCTGTAGACAGTATGAATTGTGTTTCTTATAGTGCAAATTTGCCAGAAAAGAAATCTTTTATTTTAAATCCAAATGAGACTATCACTGTGAATTGTGTTGCTCGCAGAATCAGTCATGACATAGCTCAGGTGGTGACTGAAAACCATCCAGATGCTAACCCAGGATTTTTAGTTTGTCCTAGGGTTTTGAACCTTAGGAAACGTGGTTCATTTACTAAGGTTCCAGTTAGAGTTTGTAATCTAACTTCTAAACCAATTAGCTTTGCTTCAAAAGCTCAGATATGTCAGCTGACTGAGGTCAAGGTTGTAGATGATCTTTCATCTCACACTCAGAGCAATCAAAACAGTGGCTCTGCTGTGAGAGTGAAATTCCCCCTCATTGTATGAAGAAGTTCGGCAGCACATTAAAGAGATGCTTGATGCTGGAGTCATTAGAGAGTCTGAGAGTCCCTGGTCTAGTAATGTTGTACTAGTAAGAAAGCGTGACGGGTCTTTGCGGTTTTGCATTGACTGGCGCTTGCTCAATTCTAAAACCAGGAAGGATGCATACATGCTTCCTAGGTTTGAAGACATCAAAGACTCTCTGGTGGGTTCCAGCATGTACAGCAAGCTTGATCTCCGTTCCGGCTACTGGAATGTCGAGGTTGAGGAGGAAGATAAGCCCAAAACTGCTTTCAGTGTAGGAAATCTTGGGTTTTGGGAGTGGAATCGGATGGGCTTCGGCTTAACCAATGCGCCTGCTACATTTCAGCGGCTAACTGAACGCTGCATGGGCGAGCTTAACCTCAAAGAGTGTCTTGTATTTTTGGATGATATTCTTATATTTTCCAAAAATTTTGAGGACCACATTCAACGTTTAGAGGCTGTTTTTGGCAAGCTTGAGCAGCATGGGTTGAAGCTCAAGCCCTCTAAATGTGAATTATTTATGACAAAAGTGACTTACCTTGGGCATGTGATCTCTGGGCAGGGTATTCATACTGACCCTGATAAGATCTCAGCCATTAAGTCATGGCCATTCCCTAAGAATGTTAAGGAGTTACGTCAGTTTCTTGGCTTTGCTGGGTATTACAGGAGGTTTATACCTCATTATGCTTCTCTGGCAGAACCACTTAACTCCTTACTCAAAGGTCACTGTACTGGTCCTAAGTCCAAGTCCCGTAAGTTGACAAAACTCAAGAAACCTTCAGATTGGATCTGGGGTGATTCCCAGCAACAATCTTTTGAAACCATCATAGGCAAACTCACATCTGCTCCAGTCCTGGCATTTGCAGATTTCTCTCTTCCCTTTTCTCTTCACACGGACAGTTCTGGTTCTGGTTTAGGTGCTGTCCTTTACCAGAAGCAAAACGGGAGGGAGAGAGTTATCGCATATGCCAGTAGAGCCTTAAGGCCTAGTGAAAAGAAATATCCAGCACATAAACTGGAATTTCTTGCTCTTAAGTGGGCTGTGACTGAGAAATTCCATGATTATTTGTGTGGAAGCTCTTTTACAGTTGTTACAGACAACAACCCACTTACATATGTCCTGACTACGGCCAAATTGGATGCCACAGGTCACAGATGGGTATCAGCGTTAGCAAATTATAACTTTACCCTACAGTATAGGCCAGGAAAGTTAAATGCTGATGCTGATGGTCTATCTAGACTTCATCAAGTTTTCCCAGATGTTGTCGATGCAATTTGTCAAGCGATATCAGCTGATATTCCCTTGGCAGAGAGCATTGTGACTGGGGTCTCACCTCCATCGGCCGAGGAGGTGCCTTCTCAGTCACTCAGTTCTGACATTAGTTGGGAACTTGAGCAGGGCAAGGACAGAGCTATTGCCAGAGTAACTGACCTTCTGCAAGGTGGTTTTCGCCCAAGGGGGGAAGCACTAAGGTCTGAACCCACATCTGTACGGAAACTCCTTCGGGAATGGAATCATCTATTTGTAGATGATTCAGTTCTGTACAGAACCACTTTGCAGAATGGTGAACAGGTTAGACAGCTTGTTCTACCTGAGACTTATCATGAACTGGCCCTTAAGGGTGTTCATGATGATGTCGGTCATCCTGGTAAAGAGAAGACCCTCTGGCTAGCTAGGCAGCGCTTTTATTGGCCTGGTCTGGAGCAGGATGTGAATGCCAGGGTTGAGCATTGTGGGCGATGCATTCGTCGTAAGGCTAAAATACCAAGAGCTGAACTTGTATCGGTCTCTACTTCTAGGCCGATGGAGCTTGTCTGTATGGATTTTCTGTCTCTTGAAGCATCCAAAGGAGGTTATGAGCATATACTGGTCATAACAGACCACTTCACCAGGTATGCACAGGCCATACCGTGCCGTAATCAAACTGCTCATACTACAGCCAAAGCCTTATACGACAATTTCATCCGCTACTATTCATTTCCGGAGAGGTTACATAGTGACCAAGGTAGGAATTTTGAGAGTCGGGTTATTAAGGAGCTTTGTAGGATTGCCGGCACTACAAAGTCTCGAACCACTCCCTACCATCCGATCGGAAATGGATCCTGTGAGCGAATGAATCAGAGCTTGCTCAAGATGCTAGGAACCCTGGATGTAAACCAGAAACATGACTGGAAGTCATATGTTGGACCTCTAGTCCAAGCGTACAATTCAACTAGGAGTGATTCGACTGGGTATTCACCACATTTTTTGATGTTTGGGTGGCATCCCAGGCTTGCCATTGATGCATCTTTGGGCACAGGTCCCAAAGATGACAGTCCAAACAAACCCACATATGTCAGCAGACTTAGGCAGCGTCTTAAGTATGCTTACGAAAAAGCTGCTGAGGAGGCTGACAGAAATGCAGCAAAGAACAAAGTTCTATATGACCAAAAAGTCACTGCATCAAAGCTGGAAGTGGGTGATCGGGTTTTGGTGAGGTCAGTTGGGCACAAAGGAAAACACAAACTGAAAGACAGATGGGAGGAGACCCCATATTGTGTTTTGCAAAAACCAAATCCTGACCTTCCTGTGTTTGAGGTTCAGAGAGAGGATGGGTTAGGTCCACGGCGCAAACTCCACAGATATATGCTCTTGCAGTTTAGCGCATTGCCCATGGACCTACCTCAATCTGATATAGTCACAAGTCAAAAGACTCAGACTAATAAAACCAGGACCAAGCCTGTGGAGGTAGATACCAGTTCTGATTCAAACTCCGATTCAGACAGCAACACTGTTGAGACATATATCATCCCAATGAGGCGAGGTGTGAGAACACCAATAAGAAACAGTCAGCGAGCTGATCAGGATTTTACAGCTCATAGTACTGTTCCGCCTTCAGTTCATAGCAGCGATATGTCTGCTAGGGAAGATGTACCTTCAGACTTCAATTTTTCAAGGTCTGTGGAATCTCCATCTTTTGAGCCGTCCATACATGTCAGACCTAAACGCAATGTAAGACCACCAGTTCGGTATGGGGAATGGGTTTCTTCCATACAATTCCAGAATGCTGAGGAATATTTTGTCTGATTGACTATTTTTGAAATAGATTAATATATCAAACTGCACACTATGTAGTAGCAAATATTGTATCATGATTTTATTATTGTTTGTTGCTATGTTTTATTTTTGTCTTGTTTACAGGACATGAGAAGAGTTATTTCATCTAGATGAAGTGACCATGTTGATCAATGAAATTAAGATATGTTTTTTTTTAACCTGCCATGAAGTATTAATATTTTTATTGTTTTCTTTATAATTGTCGTTATATTTAACTTTCAGAATTATTAAAATGTCAGGAGCCATTTTCCCCCTGGGAGGGAGTATGTAACCCTGGTTTAGATTAGTGTTCTCAATAGTATTACCTTTAGCTTGTGGCAGCCCTGAATATTATTCAAACTACATGTGTACTCATGCATATCATTGACCATTCCATTGTTTTGGTATGTGTGGGGTGATAAACCTGTTTGTGAGTGAGTGGTCACTTATTTCTATTAATAAAATTCTCCCAGCTTTCCCTCTTCCTTCCCTCCCATGATTCCTTGCCTCTATATAAACCCACCCCGCCTTTTGCACGAGCACTTTCAAAGAAGTCTTATGAAGACTAAGGTTAATGATTCTAAAGAAATGTTACTGTCTTCAATTAGTGCCAACCTGGCTCTCTACTGTCATTCAACTGTGGGTCAATAAATACTTATTGAACTTAAAGAACTATTAATTGTGCTTTATCCCATGGGCTACAATAGCATACGGCATAAATTGAAGACATGCTTAAAAAGTGAAATAAAAAAAAGTTAGAATAGCAGGCATTATGATTAAATAGATATTGAAAATTAAATAAGAGCTAGTGTTAAAGTGTCTCTCCTGCTCTTGTTTGTCAAGATATTCATTTAAGTATAGAGAATATATAATTCCATTTATTCCCGATTTAATGCAAAAAAGAAAACTATAAAATGAATACATCTCATTACATCATGTTTTCAAACTTACCACTTTTCCCTCTTGTTTACTTTTAACCGTTCACGGACATGACGTCACTTCCCTTGCATTCCAATCGGAAAACATCGTCATCCTTCATGAAGCAATTATCACCGAGAAGTTCCGATTGATTTCAGGCACGGGAGGCTGACAAAGTTATCAAGTGTGTTTGTTATTTTAAGGTTTTTGGAATTTGACTTGTACGTATAGGGAAGGATCTAAACGTGTATTTTACGTATTTTATTATTATTTCAGTATCATTATTATTAAATGGAATATTTAATTATAAATGCGCATGTATTCTTCTTTCGATGTGACATAATGAAAAAAAAAACACGAAAAAACAAAACAAAAACAAAACAAAAACAAAAAAAAAAAAAAAAAAAAACTCACAAGTATGCACTATTTCTTAGCTTTACATCTTTAAATTATTAAATTTCGCGGGGGATTTTCCCCGGATCCCCAGCCTGTCCAACCAGAACTATTACATCCTTTTTTCTTTCATTCTTTTTCCCTTTTAAAATTAGATATATTTAATTACTCATATCAGATAAGAAAGAAATAAGTGTTTCTTAGCTTTTTTTTTTTATTTTGTAACGTTATATTATAGCTATTTAAGTATTTTAGGTTCAGGTTCCAAGGTAAAATTTTAGATATATTTGCTCCACTTACTGATAATTACATATTTATTCAACAACAAAATGCTACAAATTTTGAAGCAACTCCGGTGATTGTGCTTACAAAAGTACGTGTTAAAAGATTCAGTATGTTTATAAACATTGCTAAAATAAACACATTGTGTACGCAAAAATATAAAAAGAAAAGAAAAAGAAAGATAAAACAAATGGGTTTCTTCTATTCAGCCCTGCTTCTGTATAATATTTAGAATCGTTTAGGCCAATTTTAATAAATAATTTAGGCCTAACATTTCAACAAAAAAAAAATGTATTTTTGTACTATTTGCCCTTTTTGTTTTTTTCGGCGCCAAGCTAAACATAATGGTTCAAAATAAAAATGTCATAACTTAGATTACAGAGGGTAGAAACCATTAAAATTAACCATTGTTTGTCTTATTTATTATACTTTCGATATATTTTTTTTTTTTTGTGTGTGTGTGTGTGTTTTTTTTTAATATGCATCATTTTCCCAGAACCTTAAAACAAAGAAACACTATATAGTTTCTATCTTCTAATATGTCATTTTTTTTTCTTGCCTCGATTATTTACGAGAATTCCAAAAAATTTTTATTATTTATTTTTTTTTTTTATTTATTCACTTATTTAAAAAAAATGATAACCAGTAAATGAAGATAAATTCCTAAATTAATTGCTGAATTCTTGACCGAGCATTTGCTAGCGTGTGATAAATATTTGAAGAAACAATACAAACGGTTTTTACTCTCTTTCCCAATTGTAAAGAAAATGACCCCACCCCATCTTCTAAAAGAAAAGCCTGAACGTGTTTTAATAAAAATATGAACATACAAAAAATGAGTAATATTTCATACCCGATTTTGGACATAATTTAATGATTAAAATTGTTTTCATTGGATATGCATTATTTTATTAAACATCGTATTGTAAACATGTTCTTTTCAGTATATGGTAAATATTAAGAAAAATATAAACATACCTAAATTTCAGACACAAGTTGCCAGACTATTAAAATATGTAACTCCCAATGAAATAATGTTTGCGTAAGTAGTTTCAATGATAGTCCGACAGTGCAGCTGGTATTTGATTAATTCTACGTCTACGAATTTCATTTTTCAATATATATATGTATGGTGACAAAAAAAAAAAAAAAAAAAATTTAAAACAAATACAAGTACGGAAACCTATAAGGACCATGCACTTTGAAATATCGAGTTTGTTTCAATACCGAATAAGTCGACAATGCGACGATGCAATTCGAGTACACGACGGTACTGCACGTGAGCACAACGGTACGATACAATATCACGACGATACTTTACAAGATCACGACGGTACGATACTAAATCAAGACGGTATGATACAATATCACGACGGTACGATACTAAATCAAGACGGTACTTTACAAGATCAAGACGGTACGATACAATATCACGACGGTACGATACTAAATCAAGACGGTACTTTACAAGATCAAGACGGTACGATACAATATCAAGACGGTACGATACTAAATCACGACGATACGATACAAGATCAAGACGGTACATTACAAGATCACGACGGTACATTACAAGATCACGACGGTACGATTCGAGTACACGGCGATACCACATAACACACGACGGTACGATTCGAGTACACGGCGATACCACATAACACACGACGGTACGATTCGAGTACATGAGGGTACGATAGGAGATCACGACACCATGGAACTAGTGCCGTAGGTCGACTCATAAACGCGACGCGGCGCGATGTCGTATCGTAACGTTGTGGTCTTGTATTGGTTGCAGCTGACAGATCGACGCACGGCAGTACGATAGCGACGGTACGTTACAAGACCACGATGGTACGATATGACATTCCGACGGGTCGTTACGAGACCACGCTGGTACGATATGACATTGCGACGATGCATTACGAGACAACGATGATACGATATGACATTGCGACAGTACGTTACGAGACCACGATGATACGATATGGCCGTCACTTAGATTGCCGTTCGTCACGTTTACAAGTCGACGCACAGCATCTTGGTGTATCGTATCGTCGTGATCTCACATCGTCCTATCGCCCCATCGATATCTCACATCGTGCGTCGTATCGAACCGTTGTATCGCCGTTTCGTTAAAACCGATTTATTCTATTCTTTGGTATTTTGAAGAAAAAAAAATGCGATATTTCTAAGTGACCCTAACTGAACTCCGTATACAAATTGAATTGCGTATGTTTATCATTCTGATTCATATCGGATACAGCATAATTCAAGATTCGCGGTTTTATTCGATAAAAAGAAATGCCTTTTTAACCATAGTATCCGTATATAGCCTCTCCAATCCGGTATTTTTATGACGAATATTTGAACGTTATCAGAAGATCCGTGAGCAATATATATTTTAACATCTTTATAATATACATGGGGCGATCGAACCATCGAGAGGAATTAGTAGGCTGTAAGTTTTCTAAGAACGTCTTTCCCAATTGACGCCTTTGTCCTATATAACACACGTACCCGGACATCGTATTTCTCGTAAATCTTATTGCTTTATAATTAAAAAGAAAATATTTTCCTGTGTATTTTATCAAATAAGTATACCTTATTTTACATTGAAGATGATAATGTGGATATAGATGAAACACGAAACGAGACGAAAGGCGAAATGTCTCGCATAAAATGAATCATTTTCTTAAATAAGGGGAAGCAATGTATAAACTCGAGGTCTTTACAAACGCCCAATGTATAAT
>CM037794.1:9605213-9630670 GCA_021229015.1 Solen grandis
CCGAATAGTCCTGTGTGGATTGGCCTGCACGACTTGAACAGAGAAGGTTTCTATCAATGGACGTCAGGTAATAGTATTTCTCTCTGATGCCAGTAGCAATTTTCTCTGAAAAAAATCACTCTTGAACAAAGCTGTTGATATCAATTTGTAAGATGTCCAATGCATATCTAAGTCACCGTAAAGACATCCATAAATGGATAAATGTAAATGTGTCGAAGAGTCTTGTCAGTTTCGTAAGCGCTCCAGTAAACTGACTTGCTATACCGTCAAATTCGTTAGTGTCTTCTTGGGCGTTTATCACGAGTTCTGTTACTTTTGGAAGTTTAAGTGCATTATAGGATTCCGGTGATAAACGATTTAACACAATTTATTTAAATTACAAAATATATAATAAAAAATGTAATCATAATAATAATAATAGTTGTAATTATACACGCAATAAAAATAAGCATTTTAAAATCGGTATGTTTGAATGCATTGCTAAAAAGAACTTTTTTGCGCTAAAGAAATTAAAAAAATGTCCACAGAAATGTCTGTAGATCTATATCGGCTTAGGGTTTTCCTGCATTGCTTGATCAGATTGAGAAAAGTATACCGTATTACGGAGACCGCATGTGTTCTTTCTCAAGAACAATCTTTTCTCAATGGAAATCCTTACATTTCGGCAAGGTTTATTTTGGCAAGGGAAATAACCATATCATGACTGTATCAAACTTAAACTTGTAGTTGTCTCCCTTACACCATTAATTTATCTCACTCTGCATTATACATTACATTGTTCCGGTATAATAATTATGTAAAATTAAATAAATGATTAAAATAATTCTAACTTACTTTATTTTCGTGAAATTATTATGTTTTAAAATCATCTCTTACTTAACATTTAGGAAAATTTAATATTGTAAGGGAGTTCACCCCTTGTTGACTCTAGAACAATTCAACCCGTAGTTGCCTCCCTTATTTCGTTAATTAACTTAACAGTGTACCGGAATATAAAAATAGAGATAAATTATATAAACTTCTAACTTCCTTATTATATGTAAAAAATGAGATTCACATGTTTATTGTGTAGGGTATCACGACTATATATTCTTAAATGCATGAACAACCATTAAAACAATTAAATTTAATACAGGAGACCCCGTTCATTTCACTAACTGGTTGCCAAATCACAAGACATTTGACCTTTATGGAGTGGACGACTGTGTTGTGTTTCGGCCTGACGGCTACTGGGATGATGTACGATGCTGGGATACAGCCACGCTTAACCAACCCGTACAAAGCAAGCCGATTGAAAGACACCCGGTTCTGTGTGAATACGGTTAGTTAGGCGTAATAAAAAAAGTTACTTGTTTCCACTAACCCGACCAACCCTATTTTTTGTACCGACTAGACTTTTTCGTAGTTTTCGGGCTATTACGGTTGGAAAACGCTGTTTTTCGTCAATTTCTCTATAAGGTAAAAATGGAAAAAAGTTAAAAAAAAGTTTAGCAGGCCTATTTTTTCGGAGATGTTAGTGGAAACATTTTTTGCCTTATGTCTATTGGAAACAAGTTCCTTCAACTTAAATTTCTATCGACGATTCCTGGGTTGGGTTGTACTAACCGTGGATAATACATGCAAAACGGGGTTCGAACTTACAACCTTAATTCGGATCGTCCATGTACGCTACCACGGGACCAAGATGACCGTTGCCTATATAAATTAACTGCATTGATTAGACTTATGCGCTTTGATGCCCGTAAATCACTCCAGTCAACAGTGGTATGCTATTATGAGTATCCATGGCTGGGCTATGGATACATATTTTTGCGTTCGATTCTCGCTTTGGCTGACAACTTATCAAAGTCTTTCTCAATCGTGGTGTATTGGCCTGCCAGGGCACCACTGTGAAGAATTTAAAAGTATAAGCCGCGACACTTGTTCCTGAATCTTTTTTTAACTTGTTTGTTCTACTGGGTTTAATGTCCCATCGACAGTATTTCAATCATTTTGGAGACTATGAATACTTGAGACAGAGAAAGTGCAGATCCGTTTTTAAGAAATTAATTTTAAAAAAAAGTATATACCGGTAATGGTGGGTCTGAATAATTGCTCAGTGATGAATTTCAATGGTATTTTGTAAGAGTATCGGAGAGTCCTTGCATCTTTATCTTGTCTAGGATGGATGTATAACCTGAATAAATTATACTTATGGTTCCGTAAATTTGATCGGATAATTTTAGTGATAAAACTTGGAGTAAAACTGTTGTAAAATGTAAATATATTGTTGTAAACATAAGATGTTCACACATTGGACACACTGTATTTATTGCAAGGCACTCTCTAGTTACCGTATTGATACACGGTAGGTATTGCGTGGATACACGCCAGTTACCGTGTTGATACACGGTAGGTATTGCGTGGATACACGCCAGTTACCGTGTTGATACACGGTAGGTATTGCGTGGAAACACGCCAGTTACCGTATTGATACACGGTAGGTATTGCGTGGATACACGCCAGTTACCGTATTGATACACGGTAGGTATTGCGTGGATACACGCCAGTTACCGTATTGATACACGGTAGTTACCGTGTTGATACACGGTAGGTATTGCGTGGATACACGCCAGTTACCGTGTTGATACACGGTAGGTATTGCGTGGATACACGCCAGTTACCGTATTGATACACGGTAGGTATTGCGTGGATACACGCCAGTTACCGTGTTGATACACGGTAGGTATTGCGTGGATACACGCCAGTTACTGTTTTGGCATTCAATAGCTAATGCGCGAGCACACATTTGTTTCCATGTTGACACCCTGTAGCTAATGCGTAGGAACAATTTAGTTACCCAATTGGCACACGATTACTATATCGTGGAAACGAACTATTGCGTAGGCACGCGATATAAAGTCCCGTCTCCTTTATCCTATATGTATATTCACCATCATTTTTATGTTTTTAATTTCAGACATGAATTATCAGACACCGGTGTTGATTGGCTAGAGTCCCAGCAGCAATATGCCATATATAGTTAATATATACGTCTATTTACTTTTTTTTACATTTCTGATTTTGTAAACAAAATCAATAATTATAGACATAAATCTATATAAATTCATCACATACGTGCACTTTGTTTGATAGATGTCTTTTTTTATTATTTTTTATTCCTAAAAATAGTGATTCAATGGAAAATGACAGACAATGGACTCATCATCGAGTTTATTTACACTGATCTTTACATGAAAATAACATAAGTACATGAAGTGAAAATAAAATCAAAACACTGACCAACTTTGAGCTTCATTGTACGGTTATGTAAATGAAGAATCTCAAAATATTGGCAATAAAATTAACTAGTCAAGAATAAAAGGAGATATTCATTATGATGTATATGTAGATATAAGGGCAGTTTTAAGACTGAAACAAATTTTAGCGGCAATAAAATAACGTACAAAATAATTTTAGAATTAGAATGCCTTTTTTTCTAATAAACATGTAAACATGCTATCTTTTTTTTTGTCTTTAATTTTCATTGTTTTATTCTGTATCTGAATAATATTTCCGCGAAAATCTAATGTTTAAAGAAAAAGAAGGTAAGATAAAAAATAATTAATTAAAATTTAGTGTATGTTAGTCAAATAGCACGAACAATGCGTGTATTTTAACATATTCTCTCAAATCACAGACGGATGAATAAAGTTGAATATACTAAAAAGTATACCTGAGTTATAAAAATATGTATATCATATTTAAAAAAAATCTGTATCAATGTAGTAATATATATTTGAAAATATATGTTAATAGTTAAAAAAAAATCATTGTAAATATATATATATATGACTTTTGATTTTTCTTAATACTTTCAGTATTTTGAGCTTCAGCAATTTAACCAATTAACAATTAGATAAAATTTCAAAACAAAAGCTTACAACATTAAACTACGCCTCTAAAGCAAGCCCTCTCCTGGTACATGTCTTAAAATCATGAATTTCATTTTCTGGACACAGTAACTTCTTATTCTATGTCTTACTTGTAATATAAGTAACTCAAGTATTTTACATTACATATAATCGCCAATAAACATGAACAAAACGATTTGATACCTATTATAATTTATGATGTATATATTCTACGACAAAGTAGTAACTGGTTGATACACTATGTTGCAAAAAATTTTTTATAAAGTACAGTCAAATTTTTATTAGCAGTCAACATCTAAAAAAAACAAGCAACCTTTGAACAACGTCCAGTGACTGGATTCCCTGAAGAAAAAAAAATAACTTCTGAGTAATAGCCACCTCTAGAAAAGGGCCAGTTTTCAGCTGCCCTTGAGTGGCCTTTGTTTACAGGGTTTGATATGTAGCTGCTAACACAGACTTACCTGTACAGGTATATTATAAATTGTCTGTTTTGGTCATCTTAGCTGTACGTCAGTTATTTTCACGTCATACCTATGCACCGGTACTTATAATGAAAGTTACAGATCTATAATCAAAGGTTAGATCCTATAAGTTTCGGCTATATAACCAAAGACCTAAACCCAGGTCTTTGATATAACTAAGGCTATCGTGTTCTAATTATTAATCCGCATGTGCCGAATTCGTCAACAAAAAAAGGACATATTTACAAGACTGGCATCTGTATATATGTAATTACTGTCTTTAAAGTGGCTAACATAAAAAAAAAAAAAAAAATTCAGTCGTAAAAATAACGACTAGTAACAATCAACAAATAATTTTATGCAGTTAATATAGATACTTCCACCGTGTTCTGCAGGGGAAAAATCAAATCGAAAGTTTTCTTTCATTTTTGGTGTCTGACAACAGAGATGAGAAAACCATCTCATCCTTGAAAGAAGAACTGTTCTTTAATTATCTTTGTTATTATTAGATTTTTGTGATTATATATACTAAAAGATATTAAGAGATTAAAAAAAAACCCATAAACAGCACATATCTATCTATCACAGAAATATGTTTCTATATAAAGAACATCGACGACTGAAGACTGTTTGAACATTAGCCAAATATAGATATACATGGCAGTATTCTACCTGTTTGAAACTTGAATAAGTGAAATCAATGTCTATATAATTAGACATATGTTTAATTATATTTAGAGCTGGTCCCTAGAAAATACATCATGGGAGTCACTGATTTCGACTGGGTGCAATTCGTGTGAATGACAAGTCATTATTTTACAAATACAAATGAATAGCTGCAAACTAACACCAATCGTATCTTCTCGACAATCTTCAGCCTCATCCGGTAAACTGGTTGGAACACTCGGCCATAATCCCGATACCTAAAGGCCAAAGTGTTCCGAATGGAATAAAAATCGCCGAGGAAATCCGAATGCTGTAGAGTATGTTGCAACAGTCGATAATGCTGTTAAGTAATGTGGAACATATCGGCCGGATGACGAAGACTTTCTCAGGCAACAGCTTCCTCAAGATACTTCTTTCTTCTTTGCAACCTGTAAGGTAAATTTATTGAGTTTTAGGGCCATATATTCTTTTTTTATTAACTGCCTAAACTTAAAATTTAAGAGATTTATCGCCTGACAAGAGATATACGTGCATGGTGTTTTTGTTTTTTTTTCACATTACAATATTAAAATTAGTATTACACGATTTTCAAATCTTATGAATCCTCATCTTCCATTTTGTCTTGTAAAACGGAAGTTCTAAATGTTTTTTGCTTACAACAGTATCAACAAAGCTCGTGTAACGCGGGACGTTAATTAGCATCTCCTGAAAAAAATTAAGAATTTAATGTGTTGAGATTTTTTTTATCCCAGTTTCGACAATTTGGCAAATATAAAACAAGCTGTGTTTTTTTGGAATTTCGTGTTTAAATATTGTATTAAGTGGAAAAAGGAGGCTCACTTTGAGAAAGACTATACTTTGATAATGCCAATCACTGCGGGTTTCGTTGAAACAAAAAAAATGTAATTGCATTTAGCTGTATAAAATTCAGTAGCAGTTCTACAGAAAATTGCCGAGCATTCACACAAAAATAGCGTTTACGTAAATAGATGCCATTGTTGCAGATGACACGCAGAAAATAAACAGCAAGGAACGTCAGCTTTTGGTACTGCTATTCAGACCTATCACTGATTGTGATGAGTGCCGCCGCACACAGCTGTGTTCCAGTTTACACCGTAAACATCCATCGCCAGTTTTCTATTTTTAGTAGGTGTGACCCTAACCTTGACACAACCACCCAAAATAAATCAACAATCTACCCACTATAACCCTGAAGTATTGTTCAAAATCTCACTTGAGCATATTGATCAGGAGTATTGCATAGACAAATAGTTGTCACGTACGTGTAGCATATACAATGATAATACTGGGGAAAAGTGCTTAAGATGGCGTCTAACATAGAAAAATTCTATCTTTATTAGAAAAAATGCGCATAAACACTCTCTCATACCTCCAAAATATAAAAACGAAACAAAATAAGTTTTTTTTCTCATCTTCGAGAAATACGAAATATCTATTTAAAAACTGAAAACCAGTCACAATGTCCATCATTTTTGTTTGCGATGTTACTGCAAGGCAGCCTTGAAGAGTAGATCCTCTTGACTTGAACATAAGGTTGCATTTATACATAAATGGAAAACTACTTTGAAACTATTTGGACGTCTTAGTCTGTGTGACGCACCAAAGTAAACCGAGTTGCTTAAGTTAAGGGGGCTCGACGAGATACAACGTGTGGTTCCATGATGGTCCTGCTTCACAAAGTGAGACGGTGTATAGTTAATACATGCTATTGTACTGTTAAGGTAATCCATCTATCATTAAATTATAACCTTATATATAGTCCTTTAAATGCTTACAAGGTATTTAGTACAGATGCAAGCATCCACTGACTTTGGGTTAGAAGCCATTTTACTCAAAGTCACAATGGTTGCATATACAATAAATTACCATGATCACTTGATGAACCATGATCCGAATTTAAAAGGATGGATTACCTTAATACTAGGTATCGTATTAAAGTGCCTATAAATGAAGCGAGTGATATGAATTCTAATAAAGAAAGCTGCCAACGGTTTATTCAGACATTTAGAACTAATACAAACTTGATTTTCCCTAAGCATTAGTTGAAATCTGACAATGATTTGGTCAGACATTTCGATTTATACACATTTGATTTTCAGTATAAATGTCAATTATCTTGGATGGTGACTGTATTGCTATTAATATTTGTTAACAAATTCAACCATGTTTTGTTTTAAATGCAGTATGAAGTCGATAATTTAGTGCAGTTATATAAAGAAAAAAATCTGAAAAATTATATAATAAATGCACTTTGGTGAGAGATTGTCATTTTTTTTTTGTAGATGTATTAATCCTTTGTTTATCTTATAAAGACGTGTCTTGACGCCTTGGCAATAAGACGAACCCAGATATGATAGCTCCTTTTAGGATTTGTCTGATCAGGGTCTCCTCTGTTTGCTCACACTATAGTATAGCTCACATTAAAAAGTCTGCACGACAAAAATAAAGCTGTTTCATTTAAAATTCAGTTAATTGATATTCATCATATCATTTTTAAGTCATATTTTTAATACATATTCATGAGGTATAGTGGTATTAGTATTGTATACTTCTGTGTAAAATTTGTAAAACTACGGTGACATGAATTAGTAATGAAATTACAACATGAAAATAACACATTACATCATCATGCAGGGAAATCTATGTATCTCAACACAAAAACATTTGATAATTTACTGTGTCTTCCTGCAAGTCGAACAAATATATTTAATAAACTGCAAACCTGAAGAGGAACAGCATAACTGCTAATTTTACATATTAAAAAAAAAATGCTGATCCAGTCACTTCGTCATACTAATTATCTGGACTCTTAGACTTCTCTAAAATTCGTTAAATCATTTAAAATAACTAAACATTTTTAATATTTACACAAATATGTTGTTTTTCTTCATCTTTCTTTTTACCTAATACATGTGGAGAAAATTAATGTTTCACCGATTGGACCTTGTAAATACATTAAAACTGTCCTAAAATTAAGACCGAAATGAATTAAAGAACTTGTCCTAAATACATGGAATATAATACAGTGAAAGTGCGATTTCAGACCAAATGTAAAATTGGAGTTACATGTTTATTCCCACTCCAAATCTCGGAAAAAGGAAAGAGACGGGGAAATGGAAACTGTGGTTTGTATATCGAGTCATCCGATTCTCCGAACATCGCAGTTTTCTCAGTTAGGCTCGAATTCCACCAACATTATTTGGCGCTATGTAATACTTAAATACTTAAGGACAAATTTCACCATCTTGTTTATTTAAAGAAAACACCCGAATTCTCCATTTTTAACAAAAATTGTGTGTTATTAAGGTAATAATTCATGTTAGATTAGTCATACACTTGAAGATTTATATGACAAAAATGTATATCTACCTAGTTTAAGAATTTAAGTACTACTTTAGCGCAAAGTATTGTTGGTGGAATTCGCGCCCTGCCTCGTATAGCGCTATATTACTATACATGTAGATTGCTTTTCACAATAGCGAATAACTACTCTAGTGAACTCTACGTAATGGTATCCGGCAGTGCAACTGTGGCTTTATACATATATAATACTTACAATAATCAATTTCAGTACTTCAATACCTGGTTATAGTGAATTAAACATATGAATGCTTACGATACACCTTTCTGCCATTACTACAAGGTTGCACGCTAAGTAACATTAATCAGGCATCAAACACATTTGTAGTTCTAAACTCCCTAAGATTTATAACCATTGCCACCGAGTGAATTATTTAAATACAGTCATGCAGTTTCAATGATTTGTTTTCCCATTTTAGACTATCATCAAGTACATCTGTGGTTACAATGTTCTCATTATGACAGTTTCAAGGTATTTGAGAGGAGTACGCTTGCTCGATATTTTTACAAAGCTTTATTTTCTTTCTTTCATTTTATCACAAAATAGCAGAAATCAAACACCATACATAACATTGTACACCGAACATACTGCGATTCAATAATATTTTACAAGATTCAAATCATGTATATTTTTTTTTCGCTAACAATTCGGACGGAACTTTCTAATGAAATTTGATGGATAGTAACCACTTTAGTTGAGAACTTATGACATCATAAAAAGTTTTATGACGTCATAACTCAATATATATAATTATTTATAACGTCATAATTCAATTTAAAAAAAAGGTAAATCACTTGAGAAACAGTTAAGTTTTTTAAAAACAATGCTTATATTAAATATTCTATTCAGTAAAAGAATTGATATGAATATTTTGAAAATACAAGGGTATCGAGGGAAAATTATGTGAATATTGAGAGGAATATATAATATATATGGGCGCCAGCGAGACTTTCTTTCGTCATAGCTGGTGCCCCTAGATACAAAAAGTCCCTTCCCGTATCGTACTCATAAAGGCTAGTTAAACTAAGAATTGTCTTATGACTTAAATATACTATAAACTCACGTGCTCATCATTGGCTGGTTCCTTGTCCTGAGGGTCATAGTGTCTGTATATTCGCTGTAAGCCGGAAACTTGTTCTTCCGATCGCGTATTTCCGCTGCTTTTTGTTCCCGAATGTGTTCGTACTCAGCAATTGTCTTTGGTCTAATATCTTGTAATATAGTGGTCCGGTTCAGAGGTACTGATGAGCCGAACCACGTGGTTGAATCTATAAATAAAAAATATCAATGTTAATACATGTACTTGAAAAGAATCAGTAAAACTAATTAATAAATAAGAATTACTTATAACTATATATTTGTGGGAGGAATGGAGAGGTAAATCATTTGGTGTCTTACCAGTACAAATAGAGTTACTTAATTCAATTGAATCTGTCGTAGTATTAAAAATATAAAATAGATATATGTTATATATAACAGTGATACTTCTACTATAGCGGAGAGACCCTGGTTTCGGCAAACAGCTCCAAAATAAAGACGAGACTGTGCTATCATACCCTTATGTTTTGTAGTGCAGAAAAGAGATCAGGACAAAACCATCCCATTTGCTCAAATTGAGAATTTACCAGTGTCCCGTGAAAGCTTTAAGATGAAAGAAGCTGCATAACTGGCTTAAATTTTTACCAGGGATATATCTCTTAATTTACATATTTTAATGAAATTATGAGAGAAAAAAAACATAGAGCACAGATCTATCTCAAATTCTCACTCCTTGATTATTCGTATGAATACTAATATTTAACCATTTCAATTCACATACTTGGGTTTCTTTGAGCATAGTAGCCCTCTGATGGGCGCCCATAATCATGCCAAACTTCGCCGGGAATGTTCGTCGGTGGCCTTCGATACACTTCCGGTTTTGTAAAGCGTTTGGAATCTTCTGGCTGGTTAAAATGTTGATTAGTCCTTGAACCTATAAACATGTACAAAAACACTCATACGCTAGATACTAACAAACTCAAAGTTTCTCCTAACTATATTGTATTTAAGGTATAATTCAGGCAAGACGACAAAACACCGATCATTAAAATGCAAATTTAACTTTGTCACAAGGTTTTGTACATTTGATTTCGATCGGAATGGTCCGTTTTTCAATATCAATTCATTAATCATTAAGAAGACTGCATGATGTACGTCGATGTATAAAATTTCAATGACTGTATATGTTGTGTAGACTGTTCGTACATACATTGTAATTAATAATAATTTTACTTTGTTTTCACTGGCACAGAATACTGAATTAAACCGGCCAGTGACTCTTCAAATATAAGTAGATCTACATTGCAATATATTTGATTTCCACACACATACATACATGCAGTATATTACTAAAAAAAACCCCCCAAAACAACAAAAAAACGAAGGAATATCTTTCTTTTATAACTTCCTAATCAATTGTATCTATTTTTTTTCAGGCTGAGTTATGAATTTTTCACTAGGGAAAAATCGAGCATCCCAGATACCCGAGCATTCGAAATTACTGTTACCCACCCACTTTATCCGGGCCCCAACGTTCAGCGCCCCCTAGGCGTGCAGTGTTGTACATTTCTGGTGGGTCACGCATCCACTGTGTGTCTATCCAACAGAAAGGATGGGAAAGCGGTGGGCCCCGCAGTAAATACTGGTTTGTGTTGGTCGCATAGCGGTCTCGGTACCAGCCCTTTTTCCGGATATGGTTTGTCGGGCTTACTGAACATGAAGAAAGCACCAGTGTCCTGAAATTCAGTCATAATGCATTTAAGAGCCATTAGTGTTAAATTGGAGTTAATAGTCTTTGCATATATTTCAAATGCTTAATTTTAACGAGATTGACAAAATATATATATTCACATAGAGGGAATACACACAGCGTATATGCTATGCAAGGTTCAAATAATTAAAACAACAACACAAACACGAACATGAGTCCTAAAGCAAAGACGAAATAAAGGTACTTTGATCAATGTCAAGGTCAATGTTTCCTAAACTATATTTAATGGCACACTGCCTAAAATTGCATATTGGACGTGCATGCCTTATTTATTATAAACGATGAGAAAACCAAAAGAAATAAAGCCATCCTTCGTATATATTCCCATTTCAAATAGTACGTTAATCATTTTTAACCAATTTCTTGCTTTAGCTGATTAAATCTTTTTCAAAGTTTACTTTTCAACAGCTCGACAATTACCCTGATTATGGATAATTTAAACGGCATTTAAATCTCCTGGCTTGATCGATTTATAATAAGTTAACCTGACGAAGTGTGGAAAAAAATCAATGCTGGTATATACTTGTTATAATCTAAATCTACACTCGACACAGTTTGAAGGTAATTCGAATGAGCCTTTATTTTAATAAGCATTGGGCAGTAAGCAGACATGTACATACACTTATTTCTAAAAGAACATATGCACTTTCAAATTTTAAATCTTCTAATATTTAGCAAACATATCAGTTTCAATTTTCGCACACTGTATATGTTGTCAAGTGTATATTTGTCATCGACCTAGCCAGAAAAATCTTTCCTTGGTACAAATGCACACGAGATATAGTGTGCGAAAATGAAACTGATATGTTTGCTAACTACTTATAATAAAAAATGCACGCTTTCTTTTGGAACTGAGTGTATTTATGATTGAGTTTGCCTTGTTGATAATAGAAATAAGAATAAAGTGTGTCAGATTTGACAATAAAAAAATTATATAGATTCAGCAAAATCATCTGGCGTGAAAAGGGTATTTTTCGACAACCGATGGTGGAAAATATAATGTTCGGGATAATCGCACGATTCGGACTACCGAGAGTGCTTTTAAATCATTCCCCCACGTCTTCTTTTCTACTGTAAAACTAAATAGTCCTCATAGGGACCAAGAGTAAGGGTTTGACAATCACAATTTTACTGTACATACAGTCATACTTATACTTCGTTAACATTAATGTAAAGTTCCTGTAATGGTTCCGCTACATTTCGGACCTCGATGCCTTTCACGGAGATAACCAAGGTTTCCTAATGTTTCATTTAGGGTATTTTGGTTATCTTAGAAGAGTTTAGGTGGTCCAAGACATAGCGGCACCATTAGAGGGATTTACCTTATGAATACTTTCCACGCGTTTAGTTTAAATTTATCTTACGTCGACTGGAAACTCAGAAAAACAAGTCGCTAATCTCAGCGGACCCTGTGTTAGAACTGGGGAAGCCATGAAAAATGCTTGCCTCTAACGTAGTTACTCACAAACTGGCCTGTAGTCATGTAGCTTCAACCTGACCATAGCGTCAAATGCTGCAGACTTCAACAACAGCTTTAGGATTCGGTTTTGTAAACTGACTTGTATAATGACGTGAATCAGTTACCTTTGGTATGTTTTTCTTCTGTATATCCGTCAGCGTGGTGTACGGGTCGCGTGGCGTACGCGGTCGCTTAGTTATCATGTCCATCCCGAGATCCGGTCGCGACGCCATCTGTCAGCAGAATAAAAAAAATACATGTACCCGGCTACATTTGCAGTAAAACTTAAAGTGGCGTCCATCCGTACTGGGAAGTCAAATTCGATAAAGTGATCATCGACAAAAGAACAACAACAACAACAACAACACATTATTTTACATTTTGTCTACTCTTAGAGGCCATGTAGTCATTCTTAGAGGCCATCTAACCATGAAAGTATCTTTTTTCTTGTTTCTCGGCAAAGATTTTTTTTTTTTAGGGAAAATGACCCATACCTTTGTAACTCGGAATTTTCACACGAATATCGACAGTAAACTAGACATTAAATTATAGCAAATCTACGGAAAGAAAGTAAATAATATTTTATCAGTTTATGAACAACTAAAAAGTCTCTAATTTTCGCTCTCTCTTGCTCTCTCTCTCTCTCTCTCTCTCTCTCTCTGTGTCAGATTGAGCCTTTTCCCCCCTGAAGATTCACTAGGAATGTCCATACTTTATGGTATACGAATATATAGCCAAACACCGCCAAAAACTTTTTTTTTGGCAATGCAAATCTATGTACAAGTCAGGTATTGTTACAGTAATGTACACGTATTTTTAATCTTCACCATTAGTAATACATTTATTTTTATTTTTGAGCAAATGCGGTATGATTCATAAAGATTCATTGAAAAAAAAAAATGAAACGTATTTGAAATGGATACTGCATATTCCATTGCAATTTGAAACATCACATTATAAAAAAAATGTGTGTCTTGTTTGTCCCCATATCTATATACTTATCTAATCTAGAGTTACTTACTTTTGCTTTCTAGAATGTCAGATTAAACATGACGAAAGTGCATTTTTTTGTGTTCCATATTGATCAAGTGTGTTTACATAATTATTAATGTAATCATATTCTATTTGCAAATTTTGAATTCCTATATACACATTATCCACATATAATACAAGAGCATACAGATATAATACGGTAAGTTGGTTAATCGAACACTTAATTAAGGCTTTCCCAACGTGTACAATTGGGGTTGAATGTAAGGCCATGGTGTTCTATTACACAGTGAATAAAAACTTAACTTGAAAAGTACATGATTTATAAACTGAAAGTAATCGAAACTTGCAATTATGCAGCAGTTATTTCAAATAAAATGCGCGAGAGTCGTGTGTGTGTGTGTATTAAATTTATTTATGCAAATAAAATGCATTTACTCAAAGATATTAACTTGAAGAAATAGGTATGTATACATTATGTATATATGCTAATAGTATTTCTAAAACTAGTTGGACTCATGGTCTCTAGTAAGTCACTATATAACTCAACAACTTTTCTAATTGGTCACCCTTTGATTTTGATATTTTTCAATACTGGTGAATATATTGATGTTAAACCATCACAATTGAGTTACCATGAACATAACCTTGAGTATACATGGATTGCCAACAAAAATCGTGAATTAACTATGATTTCTATTTGTAATAAACAGTTCTTTAATTTAAATACATTAGATTTTCATACACTTATTCCTGTGATATTTTGATGAAATTATCAGGTGACCAATTAGAAAAGTTGTTGATATAAACATAGACATATGCAGTGAATATGTCTATGATATAAAGAGACCATGGTGGACTTTACTTCAGAAACTTATAAATTAAGTTATTTTCTTGATAATGAATAATATCAAATTAATGTACTCTAAAATTCCTGTAAACATGTAATTATCATGGATGCATAAAATGTACTGGTAATGATTTTAAAATGAAAAATATATTTGCAATTGTCTCGAGACCCTGATTAGATAGAGAATAATATGCAAGCATTACGAAACCTGATCAGCCTGTCTGTGCATGTTTACCATGTTTTAAATCATACTATTCACAGCTCGCCAATACCTTTCAGATTAGACCGAAGCTAGGTTATACCCACTATACAACAAGCAGGCCAAGACTGAAACATTGCTCCACCACAGTGTGATCTGGGTTATTATGATCGAGCATACAGTATAAAGTTGCTTGTCCGAGTGGAAATGACGCAGCTGCAACATTTTTTTTCCACGGCAAATTCATACGTTTATACAGACATTGTCTCCTGACAAGATATACTATGTATACTGTAATGTAATCCTCTGGCCCATGTAAATAAATACGAGGTCATTGCAAGTATGTTTTAATTGCACTCAATTATCTGAGAAATTTCTATATATTTTTAATGAGATAACATATTTTTCCCGACGAAAGACTCAACGAATAAAACAATGTAATACTTTCAAATTAATTTTGAAGTTTAAAACTAACACTCTTCCTTTTCAGTTAGTTACATTCAAAACAGGATACTGTTGACAGCTAGATCTATCAATTTAGTCCAAGCAGGTGCCCTTCGAATGATCAATTTATATTCCTTTAAAGAGTCAGTGATCAAAAAAGAAATTTAATCATCATTTATTCAGATATTTAAAACCGATAGTGAATCTTTCAAAACAGATGAATATCTATTTACCTTTGATGAATCTAGATGATACAATCCCGAAATATCATATAATAGTCATCGATTTTAATGGGCAAGCAAAGTGATCTCCCTTGTTGCTAAAACTTTGCAGACGTCTTCATAGCAACTACATTAAATGTTGCTGTGAAAATTTTAAGTAATCAACAGGAAATGTTTATTCTTTACAAAACATTCAAACACATCGTTATAAAAGGAAACTGTTCTAAAATTATATTTATGTAATGTATTTTTTTTTCGTAATGTTCACTTCTTTCCTGATATCCATTTCCGCTTCCTGTTTCATTTGTAAATGATATTTTCCCGCAAATCCACGACATTTAACACAACAAATCAGGGTAAGTGGAAAGTATTATTATGATTCCATGATTACTATGTACAGTTTGTGTAAAGTTATTTCATAGGCAAGAAGGTACAAGTGATGTCAAAAGCTTTGATGTAAGATATACAAAGTTGAAGGTTACTTTATTGTTACTGAAATGGGTGGAGTACGTTTTTTTTTTCTTTCACAAGTCAAATGGGTACAGGAATTGCACGTGCGCACAATTAGTTAAATCACGCTTGTGTTTGATCGAAAATGAAACAGATGTGGCACTATTACTATAAATTATATCACACCAGCCTTTGATTAAGCATGTTTTACGTTTGTTTATAAGTGAGAAATTCATTTATATTAATTTTATGATTTCTCATGAATCTAGATTTTTTTTCTATATAATTTATAATGCTTATATTTATAGGATGGTCAGGAGCAGAATAAAGGCAGAAAGGGTCAAAACCAAAAGTCTTGTTTTCTTTCAGATAATCAGCTTTTGAATAGGGGAAGAAAGAAAGTGGGTCATAATTTTGGCATTGTAGCGTATTGAAACTAAAACCTTTAAATGGTTAAAAAAAAACAAGCGTTTCAGTCAAGCAACAAAACATTCAGTAGGTGTACTTCTTTGATGGTTGGCTCCATGCCATTGCCATAACGATGGCAATGGTGGGATGGCTTGTTTCTCTGATTCTGTGATTGAGGGGAAGGTTAGCATGTGAGTGAGACTGGCAGGTAATGTGTAGGATGTTACATTTTCCACATCAAGTCTTCAAATTAAAAAAAGGGGGGGGGGGGCTACCTACGACCCATTTTTTTCCAAGGCTGTAACCAGAAACAAGACTTGTTTTATGCCTAGATGATAGTAAATATATATGTTAATAAACGTTTGTTTTATATCATCAAAATGATTTACTTGCAGGGTATGAGTGAAGAAGGGCAAGAGAAGGCAGAGGTGAATGGGAATGGAAACAGTCACATTGAGAAAGTTGTCATCCTGGATGCTGGGGCACAGTATGGGAAGGTTTGTTTGTAGCTGTCAGACACTTGCCTTATTAAAGAAGTGTCAATTAAAGCTTGATTTATAAGTAATTTTGAATAATTTTACTCGAGGCCAAAGAGTGACATGAATTTTTTTTGTGCTTGTTGAAGATGACCTATACTGTACTATTCAGATTCAGATTTTTTGTTGGAATTTGGGAAAATTAATCAAGAAATTTCAGCAAGTCTAATGATGAGAGTATATATCAAATTTTTCAACAACTGAGGATTTGCCATTTATAAGCTGTCTGTGTGGGAGAAAAAAGATGTGTAACTTTTGTAAATTTTGGCCTAAATGGACAAATATATCGGGAATTTTTACATTTAAATTGAGAAATGTATCATATTGTCTGGAATTTGAGTATAGCTGAAAAATGGCTATAAAAACAGGTCCCTGTTTTGATAAACTATTCTATTTTTTCTTTCGAGAAGTGGTTCCAGATAGGTCTCTAAATTTGCAATTTAAAAGATACTGCTGTGATAGGTATTGAATTCTATTATGATCAAACGCAAAAACTCACTCCTTTGAGACTGACTTTGCTGATTACTTACTACTAGACCATTTAATTTGATGATGTTTATTTGTCTGTACCTTGTACCTACTGTGTGATGCTACAGGTGATAGACCGGAGGGTGCGTGAGCTTAATGTTGAGTCAGAGATTCTACCTCTAGACACACCTGCCTTCTCCCTAAAGGAGAAAAATTACAAGTAAGTTTTAGTGTGACATTAGGCAAACATTTCAAAAAGTGCCTGTCTGTCTGACCTGACAGGTGATTTTTATTTAATTTTTCGGTCCTGTGAATAATTCAATATAGTCTAACCGAATGTCCAGTAGATTTTCTAGTAGCAATGCTAACTATATACATTTATGAGTATGACTGACCTAAGTGTGGAAATTTCATCAGATTAAATCAGGAATCTATAAAGATATGGTAATTGAGTGTTAAAAACAATGTAAGGAAATAAATGATAAACAATAATGAAATCTTGTTATTTGAGTTTGGTTCTGTGAAGTTAATTTTGGTCCTGTGAATCTTGTAAAATTACAAGACCAAGTGTCCTGTGATCCCTGAAAACTTTTTGGAATATTTGCTTCAAGTAATCTTTTTGCATTTTTTCTACAAAAATATGTAACATACTATTTTAAAGTGATATCTTCGAAATTTTCGGTAAGACATTTCTTTTAAATGTGACTATGGCACAGGGCCTCTTCCTTTCCCATGTATGAGATCATGCATGTTTTCATCTTAGTAATGATAAATGATAAATAAAGATGGTAAAACCTGTACTCATTACCATTAAGGATAGCTCTTATCTCCATTAAATGATGACCATTTTAAAATTAATTAAAAAGATTAATTTTTTATCTAAGTAATAATTGTTTTATTCTGGTTTATTTTAACAGTTTTGTCTGCTTTTTATGTCTATGAGAAATGTTTCATGTGCTGATCAGTTATGTATATCTTTCTGACTTTTTATTTTAAATGAAAAAAATATGATTAAGCTTTTTTTTTAATATATGTTTTTTTTTTGTTTGTTTCAGAGCTATTATTATTTCGGGAGGCCCTAGTTCTGTAAATGATGAAGATGCCCCTGTGTATGATGCAGAGATATTTCGTATTGGTTTACCAGTCCTGGGCATTTGTTATGGACTTCAGGTGGGTACCCTCAACATCTTGGGTTTCATACCGTCAGATAGGGGATCAGGTTCTTCTGACAGAATGGTATTAAGTGGTATTCATTTACTCAGTCTGTGCTTTACTCATGTATATATAGGGTCCAATTATGGGGGTCGGCTTGTCCCCTATGATTAATATCTGGGGTTCAAAACAAGTTTTCAAGGATTCTATCATGATATGAACTTTTGAAATGGTAAAACCTTAATAAAAACAGACATTATTTGCATAAGGTTGTGAGAATGCTTAACTAGAGCTATCACCCTTGATCATTTTTAGCTTGTCTGTTTTTCAAAGAAAAAAAATGAGGTATTGTCATCACTCTGAAGTTGTTGTCTTGAAAAACTTCATTCCTGACCATAATTTCTTAACTGTTAAATTGATATCAAACTTCACATACTTGTTCACTATTTTCAAAAAAGGCCATAACTCATACAGGTTTTATTTTAACCATTTTTGAAACATGACCTGACCCCCACAATTGGGAATTTTTCACATTGTTTTATACAAAATTGGGAAAAACTCACCATATTGAATATATCAAATAAAGCAAAAAAATAAAATATTTGGTTCATTCAACCCTTGTATCATTTGGACGCGTTACTTTCAACCCCAAACACATTGTAAAAATGGTGATAATCTTTTTTTGTTCCCTTGAATTGGGGAAAAAAGCATTCTTTTTGTGATTGGGAACACAACCCAATATCAATTGTCAAAACGGGCCAAAAAACCCTGTCATAGGTCCATTTTGACCAAAATTGTCTCCCTTTTTGTGTCATCTGCTGCAAGGTAACACATAGGGATCACTTTTCTGCTGTCTGTCCATCCATCCATCTATCTTTAACACTTTTTCCATTATGCTTCAGCAGGTGACATGTGTTCCAAAGAACACTCTTGTTTAAAAACAGAAATACAGTGAAAATTTTAACCTTGGCCATAATTTCTAAACTATTAAACAGTCTGTCATCAAATTTCACATACTTGTTGACTTATTATCACAAGTGCTACTACTTTCTCATAAAGGTCCATAACTCCATTTTGACCAAAATTATCTTCCCTTTAAAAAAAAATACTAAAAAAGAAGAACATTGGAACATTGGTATCTGCATGCGGTGCTCTTGTTAAATTGTTGAATTAAGGCATTTTACTGGAGGTATTAATCATCTTCATTGATTGCTCTTAGTTTTCTCTGATTTTTAGCACAGATATAATGGTAAAATGGAATAAATGCACATTTCAGATGATGAATGTGTCATTTGGCGGGACAGTTGAGAGGAAGGAAGTCCGTGAAGACGGCCAGTTTACTATAGAGGTGGATCCAACATGCTCAGTGTTCAGGTACATTGTTGCACATTCTAAGAGTTATATTACAGGTGAGAAAAAATATACACCCAGACTGAAGTAATATACTTTCAAGTGGGGAATTTTGACCTCAGACTTCATTTGAGGGGACGAAAGTATCTTGGTTGGGAAGAGCGGCAAATATTTAACTACAAGTTTGGCATATCAAAGATTCTACGTGGTTGAGATTTTGATAGATTTGCTCTATATTTTGCTTATCTCATTGAAATCTGGTAAATGAGAAAAAATCCCTTGTTAAAAATGTAAGCCAGTCATATACACATGACCTTCACAATTCCGTGCACATGGACAAGTTTTTCTGAAAGGATCATCCCTGCAGAATATGTCTATATATAGTGATGTTGATCTATCAAATCCATGCGAAGCCTGTTTGTGTTTTCCATGAGAATCTGTAGCTGGAAGAAATAGTCATCTTTTTAATATGATTGTTGTTTTTTTTTCTCAAAATTTATTCAGTGCATATTTTACATATTATGTTGTCTGCTATAAATATATATGCAAGGATGGTTACCTTAGAGATAATGATGCATGTATTCACAGGGACCTGGAGAAGTCACAGGAAGTTCTGCTGACCCATGGGGACAGTATTGACAAGGTGGCCGAGGGATTCAAACCTATAGCCCACTCTGGATCTTTGGTGGCAGGTGGGACACTTTTGGAAAAATATTGTCTTGCTCTTTTCTAATTGGATATCCCCATGTTATGTTAACCATAAAATATTTCCAAGAAAACTGGAGCAAAACCCTCTGTGACATAGAACCTTGAACCATGTTTTGCATATTTGCAATTATGTTTTCTATTAGATTGATTGATTTATTGAGTTTACTGTTGCTGCGACAATGCTTCAGTCATATAGCGACGTCCACCTAATTATAGCTGGAGAAAGACCCCGAATGCACTGAGGCATCTGGGTAGAACCACTGACCTACCGCAAGCCAACTGGAAGGATTCCTTACATAAAAATCCAAATGACCCTGCCAGGATTCGAACCCACATGGTGAGGGGCAGAGTGAGTGTTTAAGTCAGCGACTTTACCCTCTCGGCCATTTAGGCCCCTCTATTAGATTGAATCAGTCCTGGGGCTTTGTGGTATTAGCATCCCATCCTGTGACAGAAGGGTCTTGGGTTCAGTTCCCAGCTGTAAAAATCCTAAGTCATAAAAAGTAAAAACATGTATATCTCCCTCGCTTGGCATTCAGTATTGAATGGGAGCTCAAGGGCTTATTGGCACCAGTGTTGTGATATCATTTCACTTTTCTATGTACAATGAGGTCACTATTAATGTATGCCTTCAGTGTTAGTCTTTATTTCAGGCCACATGTTCCCAAAAAAGAAAGAGGTACCCAAGTATGATTTTCAAGCTCAGTCACAAACTATGCCCATTTGTGTCAGGAGGGATTTGAGAATTACACTCAAATTTAAGCCTGAAACCATATTTAAGTATTTTCAAGAACACAGGACCTTGTCACGACTTTAACACACAGAAGTAAAGACTAGATCTAATCTTGAGAATTAACTTTTTTAAGGTTTTTGAGTTTACTTTAAAGGCATTGAATAAATTCTGTCCAGGTATCTGTGATGAAGAAAAGCATCTTTTTGGAGTACAGTTCCATCCTGAGGTTGACCTGACACCAAATGGTATCCAGATGATACAAAACTTCCTGAAGGTGGCTGGTTGCCATGGTACCTATACCATGGCATGCAGAGAACAAGAGTGTATTGAGTATATTAAACAAACAGCGGGGGATCACAAGATACTGGTAAGCATTGTTTATCTGATAACCCACAGGCAGTTCTCTCTCTCTCTCTTTTGGGGAACAGTGCCTCTACCTTTGTTCATTTTCCCTTGTATGGGGAATTAAAGGCAATTTTTGCTGCACATACATGAAATAATTATATTAATAAAATTGTACAAAATATTTTCTGTATAATGGTTTTATTGGACAAAACAAATGGAAATTAAATAGTACACAGTACAACAAGCAATGACTTGACCATTCTTGTAATTTATGTAAACTCTTACATTTTTCGATTGCAGGGGGGAATTTTTGCTTGGAAATGGGTGTAAAAAACATACTTTTGGGCTGGGGAATGCTTCCAAAACTAGGTATGGAGATTGAAAGATTGATGTGAAAGCATAAGAATGTTAATCCATTAAAAATAATTTTTATACCCCCGAAACGAAGTTTGGGGGGTATATAGGAGTCACCCGGTGGTCGGTCGGTCGGTCCAGCGGTCCGTTGCATTATTGGAATTCAATACAACTTCATGCAATGATCAAGCACATGGAGAGGAAGTGCAGTGCACAAGAACCATAACTCCATCTTGACTTATTACAGAGTTATTGCCCTTTGTTACTTTTCCTTGTCCGGAGCATAACTTGAAAAGTACAAATTGGATTTCAAAACAATTTCATACACTGGTCAACCACAATATGAGAAAGTGCAGTGCACAAGAACCATAACTCTATCTAGAGTAATTACAGAGTTATTGCCCTTTGTATTTTTTCCTTGTCCGGAGTATAACTTGTAACCTTGTCCGGAGTATAAGTTGTAAAGTACTGATTGGATTTCAAAACAATTTCATACAATGGTCAAGCACAATGAGAGGAAGTGCAGTGCACAAGAACCATAACTCTATCTATAGGAATTATAGAGTTATTGCCCTTTGTTACTTTTCCTTGTCCAGAGTATAACTTTTAAACTACTGGTTGGATTTCAAAACAATTTCATACAATGGTCAACCATGATATGAGGAAGTGCAGTGCACAAGAAGCATAACTCTATCTATAGGAATTACAGAGTTATTGCCCTTAGTTACTATTCCTTGTCCAGAGTATAACTTGTAAACTACTGGTTGGATTTCAAAACAATTTCATACAATGGTCAACCACAATATGAGGAAGTGCAGTGCACAAGAACCATAACTCTATCTAGAGTAATTACAGAGTTATTTCCCTTTGTTACTTTTCCTTGTCCATAGCATTACTTGAAAAGAACTGGTTGGAATTCAAAACAATTTCATACAACTGTCAACCACAATAAGAGGAAGTGCAGTGCACAAGAACCATAATTCTATCTATTGTAATTACAGAGTTATTGCCCTTTGTTACTTTTCCTTGTCCGGAGCTTAACTTTAAAACTACTGGTTGGAATTCAAAACAATTTCATACAATGGTCAAGCACAACCTGTGTAACCCGGCCAAAAATCTGGAAAAAAAACTAATGTAAAAATGTCTTTTTCATACTCTTCTTCTTAATCCTAATAACTTCATCATTTCTAAAGCAGTATTGCGGGGGTATTAATCACATTTAGTGATAGTTCTAGTTCATCTAGTATTCCCAGATACCTCATATGGGTGTATATTACCCTCTAATTAGTCTTCAGTACCCCTGGTTTGAAGAGTTTTGTAACAAATCTTACAGAGAGTGTACAAAAATTCAAGACAAGCACAAATTTAACAGCATGCTTTCAAATCTTGGAACACTGTTAACTTTGCATCATTTGGAAATATGCTACATTACTGTTACAATCTTTACTGCAATCAAGGCCCATATTCTTCAATATAAATAAGGTATTGACATGATTTTCCTGATCAGAAACAAAGTTTGACCATTAGATTCCATATAAGGGGAGTTTGGTTTTTGAGTTTCCCCCAGAGTTCATAAAGTATTCTACAGGAACTTGGGTCAGGGGTGCTGTCAAAAAAATAAATTGATTTTGCATACATTGGTAATTAAATCTATTCAAGAAAACTCTTTTGGCATTGATTTTTTGTCAGACCTCAGATTATCACAGTTGTTCTGTTTATTTAATGACAGAGGGTCTATGATCTGTGAAATGCCTAATTTTATCTCCCTCTTAAATTGTTCCAAGATTTGTTGCCCCTTTCTACTTTGGGAATTATTTTGTGCATTTGACTATTTTTTCATGCTGTTGAACAGAGGGCCATTAATTGGAGTATGAGGTAAAATACCAAAAGTAGAAGAACAGTAAATACTCAACTTCATACATTTATACATTTGTATTAATTCATCTGAGAAAAGTATGTAGGGTAGATGCTCAAGTTACCGGATGTTTTACCAGCTCAAGGCTTGGTTGAGTCAAGGCAGGAGTATTCATCACCTTCAGTGATAGCTTAGGTTGTAAATGTGTAATTGATGGACAAAATTTCCACAGATGTTACTGAGCGGAGGTGTAGACTCAACCGTATGTGCAGCCCTCTTACACAAGGCTCTGCCGGAGAACCAGGTGATCGCAGTTCATATTGACAATGGCTTCATGCGAAAACATGAGAGTGAACACGTGGAAACCTCACTCAACAAGATGGGACTGCACGTGAAAGGTAAAACTTTATGCTATTAACCAAATTACACAGAAATAAAAACAAGGTAATTAGTAATTGTAATACATCATAGAGTCATTATAATGTGCTAAACACCAAAACCAATATTATGTGTTCTTGAATTAGATCCAAATTCTTTTTTTTCTTTTTGTTGACTTTCCTCACAGAGTTCTGATGAAATCCAGTGTAATGTGGTATCTAAACTTGGACCACTGATATAACCTTATAATGGAGCTACTCTGTACAGTATAACGCCGCTATATCGCAGACTGCTATTTCGCATTGACCAATATATCGCGGTTGATCTGTGGACACAAGAACATACATTGCGTCATTTGCATAGGCTTACCGCAAAACTAATCTGTCTCCTTCTATATCTATATGTATTTAAAAGAGTTTTGCAGTCAGTATTTAACATGCTAGTGCACTGACACGCAGAAGTGATAACAATTAAACACCCCAGGTGGTAAGCTATTGTGTTTGGGGGCAGTTAATGTTTACGCAATTGAGTGTTAATGATCGGCAACAATTATGCAGGTTTGTCGGTAAAATTATCCAACCACAGTAATCAGCATTTAATTGATATGGACATTCAATACCAAGCAGATACTCGATAAAATACACAAACATTGTCTTAAATCCACTGCATAAACCTTCATAATGGTATTTTTGTTTATTATGCTAGTGTGCATAATTTTACCATGGATTAAAAAGTCCTGGAAAATAGCCAATCTTTTTTCACTAGAAGTAAACAATAAATGATAATTAGATCAGCGTTACCTTGTAATTTGTCTCATTTAAAAATTAACAAGGCTCCTCATTTCAATACCTCATGATGAGTACACCTCGGCTTATTTTCAAATAGCGATAAATTGAAGTGGAATGGCAATTTTCACACCGACATTTTTTTGATAAACAATGGACGGTGTATAATTTATTATAACGATATATGCTGAAGAGTTATGTAACCACTTCACATCACCATACCATACACACTACTCTCTGAATCTGAATCATTGGCAATTACAGTTTAAAAAAAAAAGAAAAAAGAAGAAAACCCAGAATCAATTTACTTCCTTACATCCCAGTAAGCTCTTGGGTAGCTTGTAAATCAATTTTAGTATATCTATATACACTAGAAAGTTCCGTTTGGAGAAAGTATGGAAAACAAATAAGTTTTTGTCTATATTTTTCAGTGGTGAAGGCTGCGCACCAGTTTTACAACGGGAAAACCTACATATCCCACTGTGAGGGAGGTAGGAAGCGGAGAACTAATACTCTAAATACTACATTAACCCAGAGGAA
>CM037794.1:9630770-9680770 GCA_021229015.1 Solen grandis
TAGATTTTATTTCAAAATTTTGTTCTTTAAGCGCACTTTAAGGATTTTTCATATCGCACCTTATACGACGCCGGTAAGACTCTAATTGGAATATACGCTACCCTGTAGTATCATCGCGCCGCCCGAGTTTCTACTGGTCATATTTATATGAAAACTTACCAATTAATGAATAAGAATATAATCTAAAATGTGTGTAAATTTCATTTCAAAATATTATTCTTTAAGCGCACTTTATTTTTTCATATCGCACCCTATACGAGACGCCGGTAAGACTCTAATTGGAATATACGCTACCCTGTAATATCATCGCGCCACCCGGGTTTCTACTGGTCATATTTTTATGAAAACTTACCAATTAATGAATAAGAATATAATCTAAAATGTGTGTAAATTTCATTTCAAAATTTTATTCTTTAAGCGCACTTTATTTTTTCATATCGCACCCTATACGAGACGCCGGTAAGACTCTAATTGGAATATACGCTACCCTGTAGTATCATCGCGCCACCCGGGTTTCTACTGGTCATATTTATATGAAAACTTACCAATTAATGAATAAGAATATAATCTAAAATGTGTGTAAATTTCATTTCAAAATTTTATTCTTTAAGCGCACTTTATTTTTTCATATCGCACCCTATACGAGACGCCGGTAAGACTCTAATTGGAATATACGCTACCCTGTAGTATCATCGCGCCACCCGAGTTTCTACTGGTCATATTTTTATGAAAACTTACCAATTAATGAATAAGAATATAATCTAAAATGTGTGTAAATTTCATTTCAAAATTTTATTCTTTAAGCGCACTTTATTTTTTCATATCGCACCCTATACGAGACGCCGGTAAGACTCTAATTGGAAGATACGCTACCCTGTAGTTTCATCGCGCCACCCGGGTTTCTACTGGTCATATTAGCATGAAAACTTACAAATTCATGAAGAAGGATATAATCTAAAATGTGTGTAAATTTCATTTCAAAATATTATTCTTTAAGCGCACTTTAAGGATTTTTTATATTGCACCCTATACGAAATGCCGGTAAGACTCCAATTGGAATTTACGCTACACTATAGTATCATCGCGCCATCCGGGTTATTAATGGCCATATTTACATAAAAAAAACTTGACAAATCAAAGAGAATACTATATCCTCAATTGTGTGTAATTGTCATTTCAAGCATTTCATTCTTTAAGCGCACTTTAAGGAATTTTCATATCGCACCGTATACGACAGCGGTAAGACTCCAATTGGAATATACGCTACTCTATGGTATCATTTCGCCACCCGGGTTATTAATAGTCATATTAACAAGAAAACTTGCCAAATCAAAGAGAATACTTTATCCTAAAATGTGTGTAAGTGTCATTTCATTTTTTTTCTGTTAGCGCATTTTTATGATTTTTTAAATCCGATACTAGGCTACGCCGGTAAGAATTTAATAGGAAGGGAATTTTGAAAATGGATTTAAACATCAAAAAAATAAAATATATCAATGAAATTTGCACATATGATGTAAAATGCTATTAAAAGGCTACTGGTGAAATTTTATACCTATACGACCAGTAATAAAGCGGGTGGCGCTATAGAACCCTGGATGGCGCATAATCCTGGATGGCGCTTTTTAGTAGGACCCGCTCGTTCACATTAACAAAACGCTGAAGGCACTGAAGTTGTGTGTGTCTCAAGTGGAAGATGGTTTGACGAGCTGCAAATATGCAGTGTAACTTAGTTTTTGCCGAATATCAATTGATGTGTACTGTCCATGAGTTTGTCTATATAATTTCGAGTCTGGACTAAAGCTTCCTCATTCATAATAATTGGATCATATAGTTATTGTGAGCTACTAATATATGTTTGATGTATTTACTTGTGTTATTTGTCTCTTTTCCACGAAATCCAAAACCCCAATGTGGCCACACCACTTGTATATGACGTCATTTTAGGCTATCGCGAAAGAATATTTTGTATCGATTCAGAGGGAGAAAACTGCTTAAGTATTTCACTTCTTTGTCAATTTAAATGGTATAAGCGCATGCAAAGCGGAAAATTTTGCCCTACACATACGCCCAAAAGATTCTTTTGTCAGATGTTCAGTTTTTCCTAATATTCGTCACATCGTCCAATAAAATCGATCGATTCAAATTCGCCCCCAAGAAAGGAAGTTAATAGTGAAGCAGACTTGTTGTTTTTCGCATTATTATTTCGTTATGGTTGTCTTTTGGCAATGTGTTAGTTGGATATCAGACTGGTCGAACCGTGCATAGTAGAATATGATGGTAGGATACAGTTGTACAAAGTTACGACCTCTGTAATCAAGTGATATCAGATTCCGTTCCTTACCATGTTCAATATGCAAAATAGAGGGACAAAAAGGCAATTCTGCGGCTCTAGTGCCAGTGATTAAACATTTGATCAAAACTTGTGTCACTTAGTCAAGGGTGCCGTCATCCAGTGGTAACGTACCTGACCGCTTATCCGAAAGTTATAGGTTCAAATTCCGTTGGGGTCAATGTTCTTTCAAGATCTTCCCAGACGCAGAGTACTGGTCCAACTAAGGAACAAACTGGAGGGATTGTTATACGGTGTAAGACCGTGTCTCCAAATGATTCTAAAACTAAGAACTTCTACATAATGATGTAATGTGTATTATTAAACTGCGGTTTCATAGATTTTTAGCTCACCTGAGCACAAAGTGCTCAAGGTGAGCTTTTGTGATCGCCCTTCGTCCGGCGTCCGTCGTCGTGCGTCGTCAACAATTTGCTTTAAACGACATGTCCTCTGAAACCGCTGGACAGAATTTAATGAAACTTGGCAGGAATGTTCCTTGGGTGAGGCTCTACAAAAGTTGCTAAAATAAAGTTGATCCATGAAGAACTCTGGTTGCAATGGCTACAAAAAGAAAAAATAATTTGAAAACTTTAAAAATCATCTTCTTCAAAACTACTGGCCAGATTTCAAAATAATTTGGTACAGATGTTCCTTGGGTCAACCTCTACCAAAGTTGCTAAAATTATTCCGATCCGTAAAAAAACATGGCCACCAGGGGCGGGGCTTATTTGCCTTATATGTATATAGAGAAACCTTTAAACAACATCTCCTCTGAAACCACTGGACAGAATTTGATTAAACTTGGCAGGGATGATCCTTGGGTCAACCTTCACAAAAGTTGCTAAAATAAACTTGATCCATGTAGAACTCTGGTTGCCATGGCAACAAAAAGAAAAAAAATGAAAACTTTAAAAATCATCTTCTTCAAAACTACTGGCCAGATTTTAAAATAAATTGGTACAGATGTTCCTTGGGTCAACCTCTACCAAAGTTGCTAAAATTATTCCGATCCGTAAAAAAACATGGCCGCCAGGGGCGGGGCTTATTTGCCTTATATGTATATAGAGAAACCTTTAAACAACATCTCCTCTGAAACCACTGGACAGAATTTGATTAAACTTGGCAGGAATGATCCTTGGGTCAACCTTCACAAAAGTTCCTAAAATAAACTTGATCCATATAGAACTCTGGTTGCCATGGCAACAAAAAGAAAAAAAAAAACTTTAAAAATCATCTTCTTCAAAACTACTGGCCAGATTTTCACAAATGATGTTAAAATAAACTTGATCCATTTAGAGCTCTTGTCATGTGACGTCATGTGACGTCACAACATACAACTTAGTTCTTATTATTTGGGCAATGATTTCGATATGATGTCGGTTGTTCAGAATGATAAAAATTTCATAGATAAGAGAGTAATGTATGTGCTTTAATGTATTAACATTTTCAGCATCCTATGACGTCACGTGACGTCAGAGCTAAAAATAGTGAAAAATATTGTACGCGCTCTATAGCCGCCATTTATGGTCTGAATTTCCTCAAATTTTCACAGATGCTACATCTCAAGACTTAGCTGTGCATACCCATTCAGCTGACCAAAATTCCGAAAGACCGAGGTTCTGTGGTTGAAGCAAGATTCAAACATAGGACCTAAATTTTCATTATAGGATTATAGAGCTTTCAGATGAGACAAAAAACTGAAACTTACACAGTTTGCAGTTCTGCAGATTTTCTTTAGATATTTTGAGTCCTGACGTCATAAGACGTCATGTGATGTCACTCACCATGAGCACGTTTTGCAGAATCCTGCATCTGCATGTTCTCAAAGCATTATACCCGTAAACTTTAAAAATTATCTCCTTCAAAAATTCTGGCAAGATATCAAAATGTTTTGGTACAGATGTTTCTTGGGTAACTATCTACCAAGAATGCTAAAATGATTCCGTTTCCTAAAAAAAACATGGCCGCCAGGGGTGGGGTTAATTTGCCTTATATGTTTATAGTAGAAATTGTAAACGACATCTTCTCTGAAACCGCTGGACAGAATTTGATTAAACTTGGCAGGAATGATCCCTTGGTGAACCTTCACAAAAGTTGCTAAAATAAACTTGATCCATGTAGAACTCTTGTTGCCATGGCAGTGGCAAGAAAAAAAAGGAGAATACTTTAAAGACATTTCCTTCAAAACTGATAACTTGATTTCAAATTGTTTTGGTACAGATGTTCCTTGGGTAACCCTCTACCATGATTGCTAAAATTATTCTGATCCATAAAAAGAACATGGCCCCCAGGGGCAGGGCTAATTTGCCTTTATATAGTGAAAACTTTAAAAGACATCTGCTCCAAAACTACTGCCAGATTTTAAAATGTTGGCGCAGATGTTCTGTGGCAACCAAGATTGCTCCTTTAGAATGGTGGTTCTCAGGTGAGCGATATAGGGCCATCATGGGCCTCTTGCTTAAGTTGACGTTATATATCTAAACATCTGAATATTTTAAGGTTACAATACATCTTCCAAAACCTTTTTTCCTGAGCTTTAATGAATCAGGTTACTTGCAAGGTCCTGTCACCAAGTTTTAAAACCCGTGGCCTACGAATTTAGGGAGAAATTATCAGATTCCCATTTAATGTGTCGAATTCTTTTTAATAACGACAGAAGACTTGCGTGTTTTGAATCTTGTTTTTTTTTTTTACATCACTTAATACAAGTAACTGATTCATGAAGTGTTTTTAGAACATATTAAATGGTTTTACAATAAACAATTAAATTCACTCTTATTCATACACTGATGATTTTACCTCCACGTGAAGAGTAGTCAAAAAAGTAAACGCAATAAAATATGTTTTACGTTTAACCAGAGATGTTAATGTAGTTTCGTGGTTTAACGCACAAAAACGTCAATTTGCTAGTTGAAAACCCAACGGTTAATGAATGGCTGGGTGTCCGACGATGTCAAAATTTGGATCATGGCTACCTTATGAGGTGTAGAAGTACTATGTTTAGAAGTCTTTAATCTTGCTTGTTGTTCTTGACGTATTTAATAATTTAATTTTGATCAATACAATCATACGTATCCTGAAACAAACTAGTAAATTCATCTCCTATTTATAAATCATACAATCATAACTCGTGCTAAGCTATGTCACACCAACCAAAGTTTACACACTTAATTTATGATGCTGTGGTCAAAGTTGTGGTGCCAGTTCTAGCTATCTAAAACCCGGATATGTCTCTTTTTGCATTACCACAATAGTAGGTAACCACCGATAATAGGGACCAGTAGAAAATGTTTATTTGTTCCAATTCCTACCTTTTGAAAACGATTGTCTGTCCATTTTTATTTTTGTTTGTCCGTATATGTGTGTATGGATAGTTTCAACATACAAACTCTATTTTAGGGAGTTACTTTATCAGTTCCAATGGTGGAAGAAACGTCAACCCGAACACTCCCCAGAAACAGACACAAGACTCTTCCTCAAGCGGCTATAGCGGCGGTACGTTATTTCAGACTGAAAGCTGAACTGTTACCTCTAAGTTACTCCAGGTCGAACAGTATGATATGTGCAAAATTTCACTGAAAGTGTTTGCAAATTCCAATGGTATTATGCTATGATGTAGAGCTGCCCTCAAAAGGCAAAGTCAAAACAAATAATTTAATACGTGATCGGTTAGAACTTTCCGTCATTGTAGATTGGTTAGCCCGGGGTCCAGATGTGATACCAGGCCATTTGCCTACATCACGGTATCCCCCTAATTGATTGAGATACTGTCGGCTGGAACAACCTACAGGTCTTAGTCTCTACTTGCAAGCAAGACGTTATAAGGGCTGTCATGTCCTCGAACTATTTTGACACTCTCTGTGGCACCAATTATCGATTTGCGTTGATTATGTGCACTAATCAGTAATAACGATCCTTTTCACCTGCAAGGCACTAAACCCGGGTACTTTTCTGTAACATTTTGAGAGCTTAAAATTCTATATAAAATCAAAGCGCTGAAGGCACTGAAGTTGTGTGTGTCTCAAGTGGAAGAGGGTTTGACAAGTTTCAAATAAGCAGGGTAACTTAGTTTTATCAAATATTAAACTTATATTAAAATAATAAACGACTGTTCATTAAAGGCTATTGAAATATAAGAGAAGTAAGTGACAATGTGCTAATTGTTATCAGTTTGTTGAAACAAATGGTGCGTTCATCTAATGACCATGTTAACGCAACGTTAAAGCGGGGTTATTGGCATTGTGCGAAAATTTGACCTCCGTTTATTAAATTTACTGTGATAAACAAAAGAAATGAGACAATACGGCTCTCTTAGCACTATCAGCGCTTTGATTTGTACTAACGGGCGACGACACAGTTTCTATTTATAGATGCTGTGGCTTCATATACTGTGTTTTTATTAACTTCGGATATCAGATATACACCTGTATCAGCCATTCTATAGAGCAACAAATAACCCCTGGAGATATCTCTGATGTATCTGAGATAGTAGATGTGATTATAAGGAGGTTAAACGGGTTTTTATCGTATGGATCATTGAAACACCACTAAATAACCGAAACCTGCACTTCCACCATCAAAATTCAGGCATTAGCCACCTTTGCATTCGAAAGAAACTATACTCCTCTGCGTGGTAAAGTGGGTTACGCAACATCCTAGGGAAATAGTTCTTTGCTTTTATACTACATACAATTATTGTGTCCCGTAAATATTTATTTTTTTTACTCAAAATTGAGTTTTCACTACTTTGACTGATTCTCAGTATATCTGTATTGTAGAATTCTGTTCAATCGTTCAGTCATTCATACAAAATTGTGAGGTTATTCGGTTTTAAATGTAGAGAAACGGACCCTCAAAATGTAGGTACTATACGACTATTCTGAGTTCTCATTTGGGGATTCTATAAACCAGGGACCGGATCGGGGTCCGCCGTGGCCGAGCGGTTACAATCTCTCAGCCCCTCACCGCTGTGGGTTCGAATCCCGGCTGGCTTGCGGTAGGTCGGTGGTTCTACCCGGGTACCTCTGTGTGCTCGGGGTCTTCCTCCACCTGTAATTAGCTGGACGTCGCCATATGATTGAAATACTATCGCAGCGACGGTAAACTCCAATACAACAACAAGAACAACAGGGACCGGATCCAGGAAATAAATGGGTGGGGGCATTATATTAAAAGTAGGCAGTAACAATTGTCCGGGTCGTGTGGCGCCGAGAAGGGTGTTAGTGGTGGGGTGGGGGTCAGAGAAACTCCCCCGCTAAATATTTTTATATAAGGATATGTGAAATGGTCCATTCTGGTAAGTTATTTTGGTTTATCTATCGTCGGGGAATTTTAGAGATCAACCTGTAAGTGACCTAACTATAAACTTAGATCAACCTGCAAGTTAACTGAGTTCTGCAACCAGTGCAAACCGAGATCAGCATGCAATTAAAATTTCTTTAATACTGGTTGATCTGGGTTTATACTTGACAGCCAGTTTAAACCAAGATCAGCCTACAAGTAAACTGCTATATGCAATAAGTATTAAACCAGATCAGCCTACAAGAAACTGCTATTAAACCAGATCAGCCTGCAAGTAAACTGCTATATGCAATAAGTATTAAACCAAGATCAGCCTACAAGTAAACTGCTATATGCAGTAAGTATTAAACCAAGATCAGCCTACAAGTAAACTGCTATATGCAATAAGTATTAAACCAGATCAGCCTGCAAGTAAACTGCTAAATGCAATAAGTATTAAACCAACATCAGCCTACAAGTAAACTGCTATATGCAATAAGTATTAAACCAGATCAGCCTGCAAGTAAACTGCTATATGCAATAAGTATTAAACCAGATCAGCCTACAAGTAAACTGCTATATGCAATAAGTATTAAACCAAGATCAGCCTGCAAGTAAACTGCTATATGCAATAAGTATTAAACCAGATCAGCCTGCAAGTAAACTGCTATATGCAATAAGTATTAAACCAAGATCAGCCTGCAAGTAAACTGCTATATGCAATAAGTATTAAACCAAGATCAGCCTACAAGTAAACTGCTATATGCAATAAGTATTAAACCAAGATCAGCCTACAAGTAAACTGCTATATGCAATAAGTATTAAACCAGATCAGCCTGCAAGTAAACTGCTAAATGCAATAAGTATTAAACCAAGATCAGCCTACAAGTAAACTGCTATATGCAATAAGTATTAAACCAGATCAGCCTGCAAGTAAACTGCTATATGCAATAAGTATTAAACCAGATCAGCCTGCAAGTAAACTGCTATATGCAATAAGTATTAAACCAGATCAGCCTACAAGTAAACTGCTATATGCAATAAGTATTAAACCAAGATCAGCCTACAAGTAAACTGCTAAATGCAATAAGTATAAAACCAGATCAGCCTACAAGTAAACTGCTATATGCAATAAGTATTATACCAAGATCAGCCTACAAGTAAACTGCTAAATGCAATAAGTATTAAACCAGATCAGCCTGCAAGTAAACTGCTAAATGCAATAAGTATTAAACCAGATCAGCCTGCAAGTAAACTGCTATATGCAATAAGTATTAAACCAGATCAGCCTGCAAGTAAACTGCCATATGCAATAAGTATTAAACCAGATCAGCCTGCAAGTAAACTGCTATATGCAATAAGTATTAAACCAGATCAGCCTGCAAGTAAACTGCTATATGCAATAAGTATTAAACCAGATCAGCCTGCAAGTAAACTGCTATATGCAATAAGTATTAAACCAGATCAGCCTGCAAGTAAACTGCTATATGCAATAAGTATTAAACCAAGATCAGCCTGCAAGTAAACTAACTTCTGCAACTAGTATGAATCCAGATTGATTATTCTGAAACTGATCTTTGAACAGAACAGCCTACAAGTGAACAGACCTGTGCAAACAAATATAAACCCAGATCAGTCTGAAAATATCAGAATGTCACATATATAAGAATGGACTTGTAAGAAGGCAAGATGTGTTTTTTTTCCCTGATTCTGTTCCATAATAAAATCAATGTTTGTACATGCAACACAATTTTATGGCTCATCAATGACAGTCGATTGCGATAACTAGTGCTTATCTTTTCCAGTGTATCTTGAACCTTTCTCGGAGAGTTGAAGGTTTTGTTATAAGCGATACATTGTATGATGCCATACATAAAGTCTTGATTTCTTCCAAGCGAATGGCACATTACATTTGTAATAGTATGCAATTTGTAATTGCATTATCGAACTGAAGTAAAACGTTATGGACTGAAATTAAAATGTCTAAATAAAACACAGATATTTTAGCATTGTGTGGTTTAAATAAAAACACAGGAATGCAGTTGTATTTAACAGCAAGCAGGATAGTATTTTGACCTGGTGCCCTTCCATAAGTTTAGAGTCATAGATAACGATGAATATATCGGTGTTATTATGTAGGACATGAAATATAACGAAATAAACATATCGTATATGATCGTTTTGTTTCTTGTCCTTCATAATAACATTTCTTATAGGATTTTTCAAAATCTGTTTTCTTTTTTCAGATGTCAGATAAACGTTTATTAGTCTCCATCGGTGAAACCGGTTGGGGACTATAGGTTTACGCGCGTCTTTCCGTCCGTCATCTCGTCCGTCCGTCCCGCTTTCGTGTCCAGAACTTGAACATTTATGGATGGATTTTAATAAAACTTAACAGAAGTATTCCTGATAAGCCAAGCGTGTGTCGCGCGCATCAACCATATGCACCTTTGAAAGGTCAAGGTCACAGGAGTTGTTAGAAATTGTCTTTGGTGTTCATAGGCTACATCTTCATGACCGCTCTATTACTTCCATATGAATGGATTGACTTACATAAAACTTTACAAAGATGTTTGTCATAACACAAAGGTGTGTCGCGCGCATCAACCATATGCATCCTTGAAAGGTCAAGGTTACAGGAGTTTTAGAATTGCCTTTGATATTCATAGGCTTCATTTTCATGTCCGCTCTTTAACTTCCATATTTATGTTTGGATTTTCAAAGGTGTGCCTCTCGCATCAACCATATGCACGCTTGAAAGATCAGTGCAGTTCGGGTATCATACTAGAAACCGATTTCTATTATTTTCTTGTTTCTATCTGGCACAAATTCTTCTTGGTGGTTTCACCGGTTGGGACACCTGACATGTTGCTTGCTTTACTGACAAAGCTTTGTTTTTTATTATAAACCTACGATGACTAGACGCGTTTTTATCAAGCCGATATGTATATTAATTCCACATTACTGACTAGGGTGGTCAAAAATATTTAATTTTCGCTTAAGATCGTTAGAAATGTTCGTAACTTGTCGTAAGGAAGTCACCGTGCTCAGTGAAAACAACAAGTATTAAGTACGTGCTAGTCATTCTTTAACTGCTACCATTTACGTACACTCATTAGCATGTTCCGATTTAGAATGGAATACGGAAAAGTTTTATATCAGTTGACATCCGCGAAACGGGTTACTTTAAATAATGCTTTTTTCTGACACGATTTCTTTTCAATGCTCTGAAAAATGATTTATATAATTTTCTGAACAGTTACAACTAAGCAAACATTTGAAATGATTTCCGTTACTTTTGTTTCCAGTAGATTAAATATAAATGTTAAACGTCTGTGTAAATGTTACTTTTTTCTTTTAAAAGGGTTAAGCAATTGTGCCATGTAGTCAACACCCATGTTGATAATTACGTCATATTGACGTCATATACGTCTTGTTAGTCGTATAGATGTAAGAGGTAAAACGTGTACGCTCACTTATTGGATCGCATGTAACCGCCAGTAATAACCAACACGGTTCATGTTTCCTTTTGACTCGCCCATTCAGGAGCCATGGCCGGTATAGCAGTCGCCATGTTGTTTCCGGGGATGGTCATCGGTGCGGGGCTTCTCTACTTCCTGCGCACGAAGCGACTCGTGCGCGAAGAACAGATGCGCATGGGTTTTGTGAACATGAGTGACGACCAGGACGATGGATTCACAAGTCCCCAAGGTGTCGGGGCCGTCGACCCGCCTGCACATCTACATCAGTATGATACACCGCACTAATGTGTAAATAATACAAAATGCGTCCTTATAAAACATTTTAAAGAGCTCTGAGAAATATGAATAAATACTGCAAGTTTGTAGTCTCAAAGTTAAAAGCAACATCGCATTAAAAGTCGTATTATGTTTTATAAGGGAAATATCTTTGTAAGAATTTTGCAAGTATTTTTTATCAATTGTCGAAAAAAGCGTGTGCATTCCACAATCCTTTAAATTAGTAGGTGAATCGTTTGCCTTCCATCTTGTCATTTATCAAAACTGGTCTAATTCAAAGATGTTTAAGTGTGCTGCTTAACAAGATTCCTTAATGATGGTGATACAGTTAAATTCTAGAATGTGCTCACCGGAGGGTGTACAGTCAGTGCACAGAGGGTATATGCATGACATTAGGAACGAGAATGCAGCAGTATTATTTTCAATACTTTTCAGTAAAGCCATTATGTAACGCAGGATAAATGAGTAACAGTATTTATTCTTTGTGTATGACACTCAATCTTACAACTACATATTTAAAGGAGTGTGTATGTGTGTGTGTGTTATCTAGTTTGTCTGTAGCATTACTATTAAAGCGATTAGTTACTTATAGATGATTTTTTTTTTCTTAAAAAGATAATTTCACTCCATTGATTCTAGAAAATACTTCTACCTCTGTTTTGTTTATTTCTAAAGCAACCTTGTGCCTAATACATTTTGTTTTTCTGTTGCTTTAATGTATAATAAAATTACAATATTCATTCCATACTATGTTCCTTTCAATCTTATATCTGGTACTAGATTTTTACAGATTCATCACGCGAATAAAAACAGATGTAGTAATCTAAATGAAGATTTGTTTCCTAGATGCGATGTGGATACTTCAATGAAGATGCTGAGCATTTTTTTCTTTCGCTGTCCTCGATACGCGAGCCAGAGGCGTAAATTATTTATCGATACACGTAGTTTTCAACTACTTAGTGTAACCAAACTGTTGTTTGGAATAAAAAATAAAACTGAAAAAGATAACACTATCGTCTTTAATCATGTTCATCAATTCATAAAGTCAACTAACAGATTTAACAATTAATAGACACTCTATATATACCCCTTAGGTTAATATCTGTAAGTTTTGTAAAAATGATTTTCATTTTCATTTCTATGTATTATTGATGCTTGTTGTAATGATTATTATAGGTACAAAAATATAGCATAACATGATGATATTTAATTGTTTGCCTTCATGTTGCATTTACGAAAACAATGTATTTTGTTCTAAATGTGTTTGGGGTATTAGTGTCATGCGTATTATAGATATAGTGGTAAAAGGAAATCAGCAATAGTTTTTTTCTATATTAAATTTCATTTTGTGAATTGTTCTTCTTTCTTTATTATTTTCTTCTATCTCTTTTTTTCATATTATCAGTGAAATTTCTACAAAATCTTTTGCGTAAATGTATTTATTAGTTATTAACAAAAAGCGTAATCTCAATCACAGGGATAATGTAATACAATACAATACAAATTAGTCAACGTTGATACCATATCATTTTATTAGGAGATAACTTGTAACCCTATCCTTTTGCAATTCTCTCTCTCTCTCTCTCTCTCTCTCTCTCTCTCTCTATATATATATATATATATATATATGTGTGTGTGTGTGTGTGTGTGTGTATGTGTGTTCTAATTTATTAATTGGGTCTAACGTTCCACCCATAGTATTTCAGTCATTTGGAGACGATGTCTACATGAGACAGATATAGTGCTGCCACGCTGCAGTATCACGCCGTAGACATGTGGCATGATACCACACCAGTCCTTGAACAACCCTTATATAATGAGCGTATACCAGCACCATCTGTTACGACTTTCGTATATTTCGGCCAGGGATCGAACCCACGACCTCCCGATTTCGGGGTTGTGTTTCTAATGTAATGATGTCACATTTATTTCTTATTTTATTACAACAGTAAAATTAACTAGAAGTCGTTTGTTTAAGATACAAACGAAGCGGCTTTCCGTTTGCTTATTTCAAAAAATTGATAACAAAGAAATGGAATCATGATGCTTAATAATGTAAGATTTAATACGTAAATCATCATTATCATAAATATATACTTAAGTTCAAAAATAAGCTTTAAACCTCATTTTGTTTTTCATTTTTATCGTCTTTAGAAGATATTGAGAAAGCATAAATATGGATCTTATTTGATGACGCAACCGTTTACTATCATGCAGAAAAAAACAATAGGAAAAATTTAAGATGATAATACTATCCTCAAGAATTTTTTTCTTACGTTATTCAATCGATTTTAAAAGTTTTTTTATTCTTTATTTAATATCTATTTCTTCGTAAGCATATGACTTAACAAATATCCATTGCAATTTGATCCTCATATTAAAAATGTAAAAAAAAAGAAAAAAAAGTTTGAAATCCTTGACTTTCAACCTTTAAATTGATTGAGTTTTACATTTGCAAAAATAGATGGAAACAAAGGCAGAGTTGTAAGCAAATCATGAAAATAATTTCTTATTTCTATATAATTAACGTTATAAACGTCTTGAAACTTTCAACAATTCATTTGCTTTTGTTTTAGAAAAAGAAACTGTTAAATTGTCATTTTCTTCAGGTTTGCGGTAAGCCGTGATGGCAAATGCAATAAGTTATCCATATAGGTTTTCTGGCTCTAGTATAATCATACTAATTCATCTTAAATGCGACTCATTTACTCAAAAATGTGTCACAATTCACTTTTCAACACGGGCACTCTTTCCTGCAAAAGAACAATCGGATCTTGCTCAACCAACCCAATGACCGCTTTCATGAATTTGCCCTTATACGAAAAATATGAATAAGTCATGTTTGATGACCTAATCACTTGAAATTTTCTGGATTTTCGCATTATAAGGTACAGCAATATTATTTAAAATTAATATATCCAGATCTTTTTAATATATTTTGCTTACAAAGTATGGAAATGTATATTTAACATTGGCATCAATACTCATGACGCTGGAGCATGAATACAAATTGAAATGAATGATTTTATATTTCAACGATGTCAAAATCAAGTGACGAAAGAAAAATGTATTTTTATTTTGCAAGGACATGTTCAGCTAACGTTCTATTAATCCAGAAAAAAATATCTTCGAGAATGCGAACAGGTTTGTTTTCATATTTTCAAGTAGGCATTCCATCAAACATGAATTATATCTACCATGTTTGATAAGGTAATCACTTGAAATTGTCAAGACCTTATGAACGTACTAAGTTTCGACATTTTTAAAATTTTAGGTTCATTGGTCTAATTGGCGATTTTATATGATTTTTTTCAATAATTCTTGCTTTAGTATGCATACTATATCTGAAATTTAATTAAGATTGACTCAAAATTCATGATGCCAGAGCGAGATAAATCTTAATATGCTTTTTGTCTTTTTAATAACGTCATAACCACGTGACTTAAGAGAAAAAAATCAGAAAAAAAAGAATGTAAACCTCTATGCCGATATGCTGTCTAATTTTCATGCTTCTAACGCATCAGTAGCCTTTGTAACATTGAAATACATATTTTAGGACCGAAGTTCGAAACTCGGTATTGCCATTTTTTTCGAACTTGGAAATTTGAATGCCATTGTGCACGTCTGCATCCTAAAATACACCTTCTGTGAAAATATCAAGATAATCGGACCATAATTGAAGGCTCTAGAGCGCGAACAAACTTGAAGCTGACGTAAAATCTGACGTCATATGACGTCAATGAAAATTGAAAATGATTGAATGTATAAAATATTTTTTTATCGCTGCAATTTCAATTTCATTAAAATTGACAGAAAATGTATAATGCCAGAGCGAGGGAAATCTTTGAAAAATAGAATTTTGTCCTTTAAATGACGTCATAACCACGTGACTTAAGAGGAAATCTTTCAGAGAAAAGAAAGTAGACATCTGTACCGTTAAGCGGTCAAATTTTCATGCTTCTAACTCATTGGTAGCCATTATGACATTAAATAATAGTTTTAGGACCAAAGTTCGAAATTTGGTTTTGCCATAAATTCTTAATTTTTTTCGAATTTGAAAATTTGAAAGACAAGGTGCACATCTACATCATAACATACATATTCTGTGAAAATATCAAGATAAATCGACAAAAAATAAAGGCTCTGGAGCGCGAATAAACTTTTGAAGCTGACGTCAAATCTGACGTCATTTGACGTCATTGAAAATTAAAAATGATTGAATTTAAAAATTTGAACGTTTTTGTCGAAGCAGTTTAATTTTCATGCTGTTCAGACACTGGCAACATATTGAAATTTGGTTGGAAAAAAAGGAAAAAATAACTTTTTTTGATGTAACATACATTTTTGAAAAATCGAAAAATTCATCAATTTATTATGTTTGCAATTCGCTTACAAACTTTTTGATCCAACGTCTATTCTGATGTCATATGGATGTGAATATAATTGCATATTCAATATATGCCATAATTTTTTGTAATTCTGGACCATTTGGATCACACTGAATTTATTGCACCAGAAATGAAAACATATAAAACCCCCAAGATGTCAAATGATGTCCGGCCTATGAAAATCTGAAGAAAACCTTTAAAATTACAATATGTGTGAATTTCAGCTTTTTATCTCATATGGAGTACTCAATCTGACTAAAGTCATCTCCTATATATACGCTAAGCTACATAAGATTGTAGGAAGATCGAGTACTTTAGTCAGATTGTACTAAATTTAATTTCGAGGTCATATTTTTTAAAACTTGGTTGCACCACAGAACCCCGATCTTTTCAATATTTTGAAAACGAAAGTAAGGATGCACAACAAAAGCCTAACTTATACCTTCTGTGAATTTACTAGAAAATCCATTCAAAAATAAATTCTGCAGAGCGCGTATAAACGTTTTAACTGACGTCAAATCTAGCGTCTGTGATGTCATATGAATTTGAAAATATTTGCATTCAAAAGACATGGTCTGAAATATTTGCCATACAATGTTCACTGTTCAGGGCCATTGCCAATTACATTTCCCGAAAATGTTTAAAATTATGTAAAAAACCAAGACAAAACTGCCAACTTTTGTCTCCGCTTCAACATAAAAAAGTACCCGTAAGTAGTATAGGTTAGTTCATAGTTGCCTTTAACTACACAATATACCCAGTCAGCAGAAGTTATCGGGCCAATATAGCACTGATATCGGCACCTATGTCTGCACTATGGGTGATTAATATCTCCGCAAAATGCTTTGATACAGGAGAAGCCAGACTCCAGGCGGAGCATAGATAAGAACCTGTATACATAGTATATTATATATGATAGCAATCAATAAGTAAGTAAAGTCATTTTTTTAAAGTAGATGGAGAATCAGTTATGGTTGTTATGGCACAGCAGTATAAAAGTATAAAACCGACTGACCAACCAACCGACCAACAGGCTGATTCTCTTTCATTTGTGCTCGTTTACAGGGGTTTTCATTTCAAAACAAATATAAATCAATAAAAACCTAGTATCATATCAATTAATATAAAATCTTAAGGTTTTTAGAACAGGGTTGCTTGCAAAACTGTTCTAAGGAGAGAAAAAGTCCAAAATTTATTTTCTCTCTCAACACTAAATGGTGACAATTTTCATGTTTATTTCAGACTCAGAACGGTTGTGTTATGGAAGTCAAAATTAAATAAAAATGTATTGAAAATAGATACTGGAGATATTGTATTTAATAAACTGTAATGAGAATAGATAATATGCAGGAGACAAATTCGCAATTCATGCAAAGATATTTTGAACCATAACTGGCTGGAATTTCCAGCAATAGCCGACAATATATAAATTGTAGGTTTGAGTCCCAGTCGGTTTATTTTCCTTTTGTTTTTTTACACCTATTGATTTTTTTTGATTTTTCTTTTGCAATATTAGACATACATTTTTTTGCCATAATGAAAATCAGTAATTCAAGTACATGTGTACGTAAATAATACAAAACACTAAGTTACATGTAATTCAGATCTCTCTCGAGGACGCACACTTTAAAAATTAAAATTACGTGTGTCTCGTCAGACGCATGCAAATTTGATACATTGAAACTCAAATTGTCATGGTTAATGATTTGTCTGCACCGTTTAATCAGTTCAACTTCATAATGGTTAATAGTCCAGGGTTTTCCCCATGCGCTTGCGACTAGCCTGTTGATGTGCAACATGCTTTATTTTGCCGACATATTAATCCCTTTGGGACCCATGTTTACTCACTCAGGCATGTGTATATATTCTCCAAATCACCTGTCACAGATTGACAGATCAGCCAAGGGCGTGTTGAATTTTATCACAGCATCCATGCATCACTAATTCTTGACCGTGATGCGCCATGTTTGTGTTGATAATAATTATGCATTAATTTTACCAAAAGAGTGATAGCACTGATTACAGCATTAATATTAAAAAAATGTCCAAGAGACAACGGTACAATTTGAAGGGAAAGATTTAAATAGGAGTCATTAAAAAATGAAAATTAATTGGCCCCGGAATGATCACATTTATGTCAAACGCGAACGGTAGCCAGTAAATAAAACAATGGATTTACTTCCCAGAGCAAAAATGTGTATTTTTTTGTCTCAACGTCTGTAATTTGGGTCATCGTGTTTATATGATTGAAATCCTTTGCTATTACATAATCTTAACGGAGCTATATTTCAATAGAGATTTGACTGTTTCGTTACATTTTGGAGTATACTTAGTTCATGTAAATTTTAAAACCAATGAACTAGCAGTATAATTGGACATTTGTTAAGTAAAGATGACCTGTAATTTGATGGTTGTCGCATTACGACAGAATATGTTCAAAATCAAAACCTACAAGATGAAAAAAAGAATTTTACCACAGGCATAAAAGAAAAGAGTGCATTCAGGTTTTTAAAAAGACAATGTAATGCCAAGGCATTACTCATATTACTTATCTTTGTATTTGTCTTGGCTCTTGATGATTTGCAGCGTTCTCTGACAAATCACGTAAATTTTGACAGTTGACTGACTTATTTGACTTATTAACTAGACAAATTAATGCATTACGCCAGGAATTTCTCTAAACCTACGTGTCACATTTGCACTCGGTCTCGATGTAAACATGACATGTAATCCATTTGTGTAATGTCTGTTTTTAGAAATTCAGTGTGGTTTAGATGTCATTTCCAGCTTGATTCACTTTTACAAGTTATAATTAAGGTTTATGCCAAGTAAATCCGCTTGATTATTGGTAAAACATCGTATTTTTAAAAGTTTAAATCTGCACACGTCTGTTTCCACGAGGGCGACCATTTTGTTTCTTGCTCTGGTGCTGGGTTGCCCTCTGTCCTGTACTGTACTATACTATATTGATAAGGAATAGATTTGACACACCATTAAATTATAGTCAAAACTTGTTTAGCTAGTGATATCAATATGATATAAGTAAAAAGTTAATTTTGCAATTTATATGACTTTTTAAAAGGTGAAACAAAGTAGGATATTTTCTGAAAATTCTTAAATTGGGTTTAAATTCATATTTTTTATGTAACTTCCTGATACTTTAACAAATTTCAAAACTCTAGATACCAAAATAATCGTCTTAAAATTCTCTACATTTCACACTCATATATATTGGGAAATTTCTTGAGATACAAGCTCTTAAACATCGAGAAAACTGCAAAAATCACCAAAGCTATATGCACGCATTTTTTACCATTACTCCGTAAATCTTAGGCCAATCATTTAACTTTAAGCATCAATAGAACGGCCAAACATTGCTCTACAAATAATATTATCTCAATTTTCGAAATTTTCGTTTTTCCGCCATAACTCAACCGATTCAACACCGATCATCAAAAACTAAATATCATCTGAAAGGTCTTTCTAAGCACTACAAATTATACGCATAGTGTCTCGATAGAATATTTACCGTTTTTAAGATATTTAAGGCCGAAGAAAAACCCGATAATTGATATATGACCTTGACCTTTGGATTTTCCGGAAACGGAAGTGACCTGGCTCCATAGAATCTAATACTGCATCTTCAGTCAAAATTGCCGACATATCATAATCCCTACTGGGACCCATGTTTACATGCACTGAAATACACACGCGTGTGTATATATTCTCCAAATCACCTGTCACATGCATTTGATTGACAGATCAGCCAAGGGCGTGTTGAATTTTATCACTGCATCCATGCATCACTAATTCTTGACCGTGATACGCCATGTTAGTGTTGATAATTATTATGCATTAATTTTACCAAAAGAGTGATAGCACTTATTACAGCATTAATGTAAAAAGAAAATGTCCAAGAGACAACCGTAAAATTTGAAGGGAAAGATTTAAATAGAAGTCATTAAAAAAAGACGAAAATTAGCTGGCCCCGGAATGATCACAAGAATATCAAACGCGAAAGGTAGCCAGCAAATAAAGAAAATAAAACAATTGATTTACTTCCCAGAGCAAAAATGTGTATTTATTTTGTCTTAACGTCTGTTAGTCTGTAATTTGGGTCTCCTGTTTTAATTATTGAAATCCTTCTCTATTATATAATCTTAACGGAGCCCTATTTCAAAAGAGATATGACTGTTTCGTTACATTTTGGAGTATACTTAGTTCATGTAAATTTTAACACCAATGAACTAGCAGTATAATTAGACATTTGTTTAAAAAAAGATGACCTGTAATTTGATGGTTGTCGCATTACGACAGAATATGTTCAAAATCAAAACCTACAAGATGAAAAAGAGAAAGAGCAATGCTGTTTTGGGTTAAAATAAACATTATTTCAAATTGCCTACACATACCATCTTTTCTACATCTGTTCAGCATTTTTTTCCTATTTTTTGATAAACAAGAATAAATAAATTTAAAAAAGAATTTTACCATATAAGAATATATAAGAAAAAAGTGCATTCAGGTTTTGAAAAAGACAATAATGCCCAAGCATTACTAATTTTTCTTACCTTTGTATTTGTTTTGGGTTGGATCAATTTGTATCTGCTATTTGTATCAGATTTGCAGCGTCTCTGACAAATCACATACATTTTGACAGTTGACTGACTTATCTGCCAGCAAACTAGCCAAATTAATGCATTACGCCAGGATTATTCTCTTCACCTCCGTGTCACATTTGCCATCGGTCTCGATGTGAACGTAATCCATTTGTGTAATGTCTGTATTTAGATATTCAGTTTGGTTTAGATGTCATTTCCAGCTTGATTCACTTTTACAAGTTATAATTAAGGTTTTGCCAAGTAAATCCGTTTGATTATTGGTAGAACATTGTATTTTTAAAAGTTTTAATCTGCAAACTCCCTTTTACACGAGGGCGACCATTTTGTTTACATCTTTGGGTTGCCCTGTGTAGTGTAATGTACTGTACTATATTGATAAAGAATAGAATTGAAACACCATTAAATTATTGTCATCACTTGTTTAGCTAGTAATATCATATATATGATATAAGTAAAAAGTTTATTCTGCAATTTATATGACTAATACATATCTGTAAACTTATATTTTCCGAAAATGCTTCAATTATGGTGAAAGCGAAAGTAGGATATTTTTCGAAAATTCTACAATTGGGTTTAAATTTGTATTTTTGATGTAACTTCCTTATACTTTAATCAATTTTAAAACTCTAACATCTCACACACTTAATGTGTGCCCTTATTTCGAAGAGTTTTAAGATATTAGCCGTAAAACTTTGACAACACGGCAGAATCGCTGAAATTCTACATGTTTAAATTCTTATTTTTGATGTAACTTCCTTATACTTTGATCAATTTCATAACTTAAGGTACCAAAATAATCGTCTGAAAATTCTCTACATTTCACATACTTTATGTATAGGAAAATTTTCAAAACTTTTTAAGATACAAGCTCTTACACCTCCTGTAAAATGAAAAAATCACCAAAGCTATATGTACTCCATGAATCTATGGCCAATCATTAAACTTTAAGCATCAAAAGAACGGCAAAACATTGATCTACAAATTCATCATCATATTTTCAAAAGTCAAAGGTTTTCGAGGTATAAACTGTTAAACACACTGGGGGTTACCAAATTTTCATTTTTCCGCCGTAACTCAACCGATTCAACCCCGATCATCAAAAACTAAATATTATCTGAAAGGTCTTTCTAAGCACTACAAAGTATACGCATAGTGTCTCGATAGAATATTTACCGTTTTTGAGATATTTAAGGATAACGAAAACACGATAAGTGATATATTTGACCTTGACCTTTGGGATATTCTGGAAACGGAAGTGACATGGCTCCATAGAATCTAATACTGCATCTTCAGACAAAATTTCAAGCAAATCATACAAAAAATAAAGCCTACAGGGCTTAAAAACGTTAAGTTTTAATACGAAAGTTTTATTAGCATTATGACGTCATGTGACGTCATTATGGCGTTCATCTTTTCAGAATGTAAAGAAGACCTAGAGACTAATATTCAGTCCAATTATCGGCTTTCTAGCTCTTATGGAAGCGATTTTATACGCATTTGAAATTTGACGTCATTAGTTCGAATCTTGGATTCGCCATAAAACCTTTGCGTTATATGACGTCATATGAATATGAAATTCATTGCATTCGAAAGCTCATGGTTTGAAATATATGCCTTAAATTTTCATTGTTCTGATTTAATGGCAAACACCTCAAAATGAACACAAATATAAGAGGAAGAAAAAAAGAATAATAAGAAGAACTAGATTTCATTCGTAGATACGAATGATAGGACTTTCTGCTACATTTGTCAAACATTAAAAAGCTAAGAAAGTAAAAGGATATCGAATTTCTACTTTTAACATGATTTTGTAGGGCCATAACTCCATAAACTTTGAAAAATAAACCGATTAAAAGTAACTGAAAATCATTTTTTTTTTTTTTTTTTTTTTTTTTTTTAAATTTTATTTAACTTGTCCTTTTTTATAATCTATGTAACAAAACAAATTTATTGTTAATTCTTACATTTCAATTGTCACATAATTCGGTTCAGCTTTAGAGGTTTTCAAAATATAAACAATGATTGAACTTAACATTTTTATCAAAATGGAAATGACATTGTTCCACAGGATCAAATGCTACACCTTCAATAAGAATTCATGCAAATCAAACAAGAAATAAGGCCTTCAGGTCTTAAAACCGTTTAATTTCAACAGAAAAAAAACACTTTGGCCTTATGAGATCACATGAGGTCATATGACATTCACCTTCTTGAATATATAGAAGACTTGGAGACTTATACTGAAATTTGACGTCAATGCCTCTAATATTGGATTAGCCATAAACCTTTGCCTTTTCGAATTAAAAAAATGGACACCGGTTAGAGAGTAACATACACATTCTGTGAAATTTTAATGAAAATCCGTCCAGAAAAAAATGTCTGTAGACCGCGTACAAATTTGTGTAGACGTCAAGTCTAATGTCATATGATGTCATAGACATAAGAAAATCAATAAAATGAAATATATGCAGAAAATATGTCATGCCCCTGGGACCTTAGCAATATATAGAAATTATTAGTTATCAGAAATTATTTTTGACCTTATGACGTCATATGAGTCAAATGACGTTCGCCCTAACAGAATAGAAGGAAGTCAAATACTAAAATTCAGTCCAAATATCAGCATTCTAAGTCATCTGGAAGCGATTTTATACGTTTTGAAATTTGACGTCAATGATTCGAAACTTGGATTTGCTATAGAACCATTGCCTTTTCGAATTTGTAAAACGGGACCCTGGATACACAACTAGAGCGTCAAATATACATTTTGTGAAATTTTGATGTAAATCGGTCCAGAAATAATGGCTATATACTGCATAATACCTTTTGGAACTGACATCAAATCTGACGTTATATGACGCCACATTAATATGAAATACATTGCATTCAAACGCACATGGATTAATGTATATGCCATTAACTTTTAATGGTTCTGAGAACTTTACAACATATTTAAAATACACGCGTAGATATCAAAAATTCTTTTTGACCTTATGACGTCATTTGACGTCAATTGACGTTAATTATCTCAGAATATATAGGACACTATAAGACTTATAATCTTTTTAAATATCAGCTTTCTAGCTCATCTGGAAGCGATTTTATACGCATTTGAAATTTGACGTCAAAAGTTCGAATCTTGGATTCGCCATAAAATCTTTGCCTTTGCGAATTTGGAAAAACGGATACCGGGATGCACAACTAGAGCGTAACATACAAATTCTGTGAAATTTTGATGAAAATCGGCCAAGAAATAATGGCTGTAGACCGCGTACAAACATTTTAAGACGACGTCAAGTTTGACGTCAAGACACGTCAAAGGCAAATGAAAATCATTGAAATGCAAAATGTTCTATCTGAAGCATAAGCTCTTGGATATTCAAGGTGCTCGGACGTTTTCAACTTATAGAATTTAACACATAAAAATTAGAAATTTATTTTCACCTCATGACGTCATATGACGTCATGTGAAGATCATTCTTTTGGAATTCAAAGAAATCTTAGAGACTTATATCCTATTGAAATATTAGCTTTCAAGCTCATCTGGAAGCGATTTTATACGCATTTGAAATTTGACGTCAATGGTTCGAATTTTTGACTCGCCATAGAACCATTGCCTTTTTGAATTTGGAAAAAAGGACACCGTAAGGCACAACTAGAGCCTAACATACACATTCTGTGAAATTTTTATGAAAATCGGTCCAGAAATAATTGCTGTAGACCGCGTACAAACTTTTTCACCTGACGTCAAATCTGACGTTATATGACGTCATATGAATATGAAATTCATTGCATTGGAAAGCTCATGGTTTGAAATAATTGCCTTCAAATTTTCATTGTTCTGGGCCATTGGCAACACATCGAAATCAACACAAATACAAGAGGAAGAAAAAAAAGAATAAGAATAGATGTCATTCGTCTAAACGAATGATAGGACTTTCTGCAACCTGCGTTAATGCAAAAAGCAGGAGATAGAAGTTTCATGTAATGACTCACCTCTGGTAATATTTCATGTTCATGCTGAACAACTGACATTATATTCGCGTACAATAAGCCTTTAGTTACGAAGAAAAAAAAAATGTAGTAGTAGTATGTTTATGACGTCATATGACGTCACCATTCAAAATATATTAAGAAATTATGCAAAACTGCAAACTGTGTAAGTTTCAACTTTCTATCTCATTCCGAAATTCTTTAACCCTAAAATAAAATTTTTGGTCCTATGTTCGAATCTTACTTCAGCCACAATACTTCGGTTTTTCGGAATTATGGTTAGCTGACAAAATATTCACACCTTAGTTTCAAGATGTACCATCTGTAAAAATTTGAAGAAAATCTGATCATAAATGGCAGCAGTAGAGCGCGAACACCATTTTTCACTGTTTTTAGTTGTGACGTCATGTGACGTCATAGGTGCTGACAATAATTGAAATCAAAATTTCCTCACGTGCCTAATAACCCATAAAAATTTTCATCGTCCTAGGACTATTGCAACATATTAAAATAAACGTTTAGTTAGGAAGAAGAAAATAATAATAATAATAATAAAATGACGTCACGTGACGTCATATGACGTTTATTTTTCACATAATTGTTAAGGGCACCCCGAGACCTACTAACTGACAAAATTTCAACGTTCTATCTCAAATAGGACGTTTTTATAAGCATTGAAAAATTGACAACCTTGGTTCGAATCTTGGATCCGCCATAGATGCTTGGACTTTTCGAATTTTGAAAAACGGACACCGGTATACACAATAAAACGTAATATACACATTCTGTGAAAATTTGATGAAAATCGGCATATTAATAATGGCTCTGGACCGTGTACAAACTTTTATAGTCATTTTCAAATGTGACGTCATTTGACGTCATAGACTTCTGAAAATCATTGAAATCGAAATATCAGCCTTTGAAGCATGCGTCATTAATTTTCATTGCCCTTCGACAATTTCAACATATAGAAATACTCTTGTTAATATAAAAAATACATTATCATATAATGACGTCACGTGACGTCATATGACATTTATTTTCACAAAATGTTTAAAACTTCTAGAGACCTATATACTGACTAAATATCAACTTTCTATCTTAAATAGGAAAGATTTTAAAAACATTTAAAAATTTACGACTTAGTTCGAATCTTGGATTCGCTATAGAACCATGGACTTTTCGAATTTTGAAAAACGGACACCGGTATACACAATAAGAACTTAATATACACATTCTGTGAAAATTTGATGAAAATCGGCCCCTTAATAATGGCTCTGGACCGTGTACAAACTTTCTTAGTCAATTTCAAATGTGACGTCATATGACGTCATAGGCTTTGAAAATCATTGAAATCGAATTTTCAGCATCGTAAGCATACAGCATTAAATTTGCATTGCCCTTCAAAAATTTCAACATATAGAAATAATCTTGTTAGAATTAGAAATTCATTATCATATAATGACGTCACGTGACGTCATATGACATTTATTTTCACAAAATGTTTAAGACTCCAGAGACCTATATACTGACCAATATCATCTTTCTATCTCAAATAGGACCGATTTTATAAGAATTTGAAAATTTTACGACCTTGGTTCGAATCTTGGAATCGCTATAGAACCTTGGATTTTTGGAATTTTGAGAAACAGACACCGGGATGCACAACTAAAACTTAATATACACATTCTGTGAAAATTTGATGAAAATCGGTTCATTAATAATGGCTCTGGACCGCGTACAAACTTTTGTAGCTTATTTCACGTGTGACGTCATATGACGTCATAGCTATATGAAAATCATAGAAATCAAAAAAACATCTCTTGGAGAATATGACATCAAAATTTCATTGTCCTTGGACCATATTAACATATATAATTATGTGTTTAAAAATTAGGAATTTGATGACGTCATATGACGTCACAAGACGTCTATTTTCACAAAATATTTAAATCTATCGGAGATCTATATACTGACAAATATCAACCTTCTGTCTCATTTAGGGACGATTTTATGAGCATTTATCAATTTGACGTCCTTGGTTTGAATTTGCATTCGCCATAGAACCTTGTGCTTTTTCGAATTTTGAAAAACGGACACCGAGATGCACAACTAGAACGTAATATACACATTCTGTGAAAATTTGATAAAAATCGGTTTATTAATTATCGCTCTGGACCGCGTACAAACTTTTGTAGCAATTTGCCAATTGTGACGTCATAATGACGTCATAGGCATATGAAAATTATAGAATTATTTAATTACGCATATGAATGATATGCCATCGAAATTTCATTCTCCTAGGACGATTGCAACATATGAAAATCCTTGAGGAAGAAAAGAATAATAATAATAATAATAACTAGATGTCATTCGTGAAAATGAATGATAGGACTTTCTGCAAGCTGTGTTAATGCAAAACGCAGGAGATAGAAGTTTCATGTAATGACTCACCTCTGGTAGTATTTCATGTTCATGCTGAACAATTGACATTATATTCCGAAATTAGTGCAAATGATGAGAACTAAGTATTAGTCTGTGACATAACATGATGTCATATGACGTCAGGACATGACTGCAAACTTGATTTCTAGTTTAAAGGTCCTATGTTCGAATCTTACTTCAACCACAATACTTCGGTTTTTCGGAATTAAGGTTAGCTGACAAAATATTCACACCTTAGTTTCAAGATGTACCATCTGTAAAAATTTGAAGAAAATCTGACCATAAATGGCGACTGTAGAGCGCGAACACCATTTTTCACTATTTTTAGCTCTGACGTCAGGTGACGTCATAGGGGGCTGAAAATGCTGTTGCTCAAAGCGCATACTTTACTGCAATAACTCTGAAATTTTCATTATTCTGAACAACTGGCATCATGTCGAAATCATTGCCCCAAATTAAGATTAAGTGGTATCCTAATGACGTCTTATGACGTCACGACTGAACTTATGTGTAGAAATACTGCAGAACTGCAAACTGTGTAAGTTTCAACTTTCTATCTCATTCTGAAGCTCTTTAATCCTAAAATGAAATTTTCGGTCCTATGTTCGAATCTTATTTCAGCAACAGAACTTCGGTCTTTCGGAAATTCGGTAATCTGACAAAATATTCAAACCTTAGTTTCAAGATGTACCATCTGTGAAAAATTTGAAGAAAATTCGACATAAATGGCGGCTGTAGAGCGTGAACACCATTTTTCACTATTTTTAGCTGTGACGTCACATGACGTCATGGGTGCTGAAGCTGCTTTTGTTCAAAAGCGCATACTTCATTGTCATAACTCTGAAATTTTCATTATTCTGAACAACTGGCATCATGTCAAAATCATTGCCCTAAAATTAAAATTACGAAGTATGCTTATGACGTGACATGACGTCATTGACGTCAGTGCTCAAGACATATGTAGGAATTGCAGAACTGCAAATTGTGTAAGTTTCAACTTTCTATCTCATCCTGAAGCTCTTTAATCCTAAAATGAAATTTTCGGTCCTATGTCCGAATCTTATTTCAGCCAAAGAACTCGGTCTTTCGGAATTTCGGTTAGCTGACAAGATATGCACACCATAGTTTTAAGATGTACCATCTGTGAAAATTTGAAGAAAATCGACCATAAATGGCGGCTTTAGAGCGCGAAAACCAATTTTCACTATTTTTAGCTCTGACGTCACATGACGTCATAGGGTGCTGAAGATGCTTTTGTTCAAAAGCGGATACTTTTTTTCATAACTCTGAAATTTTCATTATTTTGAACAGCTGGCATATGTCAAAATCATTGCCTAAAATGAAAATTACGAAGTATGCTTATGACGTCACATGACGTCATATGACGTCACAACTCAAAACTTATGTAGAAATTCTGCAGAACTGCAAACTGTGTAAGTTTCAACTTTCTATCTCATCCTGAAGCTTTCAATCCTAAAATGAAATTTTCGGTCCTTTGTTCGTATCTTATTTCAGCCACAGAACTTCGGTCTGTCGGAATTTCGCTTAGCTGACAGGATATTCACACCTTAGTTTCAAGATGTACCATCTGTGAAAATATGAAGAAAATCCGACCATAAATACGGCTCTAGAGCGCGAAAACCATTTTTCACTATTTTTAGCTGTGACGTCATGTGACGTCATAGGCTGCTGACAATCATTGAAATCAGAATTTCCTCACGTGACTAATAACCCATAAAAATTTCATCGTCCTAGGATAATTGCAACATATTAAAATAAGCGTTTAGTTAGGAAGAAGAAAAGAATAATAATAATAAACAAATGACTTTCATATGACGTTTATTTTTACATATTTGTTAAGTCACCCAGAGACCTACTAACTGACAAAATTTCAACTTTCTATCTCAAATAGGACAGTTTTAATAAGCATTTAAAAATTGACGTCCTTGGTTCGAATCTTGGATTCGCCATAGATGCTTGGACTTTTCGAATTTTGAAAAACGGACACCGGTATACACAATAAGAACGTAAAATACACATTGTGACAATTTGATAAAAATCGGCCCATTAATAATGGCTCTGGACCGTGTACAAACTTTCGTAGTCAATTTCAAATGTGACGTCATATGACGTCATAGGCTTCTGAAAATCATTGAAATCAAAATTTCAGCGTCTGATTCAATTGTCATTAAATTTTCATTGTCCTTCGATAATTTCAACATATAGAAATACTCTTGTTAATATTAGAAATACATTTTCATTTATAGACGTCACGTGACGTCATACGACATTTATTTTCACAAAATGTTTAAGACTCCGGAGACCTATATACTGACCCAATGTCATCTTTCTATCTCAAATAGGACCGATTTTATAAGAATTTGAATATTTACGACCTTGGTTCGAATCTTGGAATCGCTATAGAACTTGGACTTTTCGAATTTGAAAAACGGACACAGGGATGCACAACTAGAACTTAATTACACATTCTGTGAAAATGTATGAAAATCGGTTCATTAATAATGGCTCTTGCCCGCGTACAATCTTGTGTAGCTTATTTCAAGTGTGACGTCATATGACGTCATAGAGATATGAAAATCATAGAAATCAAAATAACATTTCTTGGAGAATATGACATCAAATTTCATTGCCCTTGGACTATATTAACATATATAATTATGTGTTTAAAAATTAGAAATTTGATGACGTCATATGACGTCCATTTCACAAAATATTTAAATCTATCGGAGATCTATATACTGACAAAATATCAACCTTCTGTCTCATTTAGGGACGATTTTATGAGCATTTGTCAATTTGCCGTCCTTGGTTTGAATCTTGCATTCGCCATAGAACCTTGTGCTTTTCGAATTTTGAAAAACGGACAACGAGATGCACAACTAACACTTGATATACACATTCTGTGAAAATTTGATAAAAATCGGTTCATTAATTATCGCTCTGGACCGGTACAAACTTTTGTAGCAAAAATTGCCAAGTGTGACGTATATGACGTCATAGGCATATGAAAAATTATAGAATTTTTTAATTACGCATATGAATAATATGCCATCGAAATTTCATTCTCTAGGACGATTGCAACATATGAAAATCCGTGAGGAAGAAAAGAAGAATAATAATAACTAGATTTCATTCGTTGATACGAATGATAGGACTTTCTGCTACATTTGTCAAATACTTAAAAGCAAAAAAAGTAAGAGGATATGAAAATGCAGCCTTTAACTTGCTTTTGTATGGCCATAACTTAAATGAACTTTGAAAAATAAACCGTTTAACATGGAGGAAATGGCAAAAGTAACTGAAAATCATTTTGTTATATCGATTTATTTAACTTGGACTATTTTTATAATCTATGTTACAAATCAAATTTATTTAAAACGCTTACAATTCGAATTCCATCCTGTAATAATGGCTGTAGACCGCGTACAAGAGTGTGTAGACAACGTCAAGTTTGATGTCACATGACATCATAAGCATAAGAAAATCAATGAAATGAAATATTAAGTATCTTAAATATATCAAGTAATTTGTTCATGCTCCTTGCAACTTTGCAACATATAGAAATTAACGCGTAGATATATTAACATTTTTTTTTGACCTTATGACGTCAAATACGTTAATCATCACAGAATATAAAATAAGTCTTAAAGACTAATATTCAGTCCAAATATCAACTTTCTTAATCATCTCGAAGCGATTTTATATGTTTTTGAAATTTGACGTCAATGTTTCGAACTTGGATTCGCCATAGAACCATTGCCTTTTCGTCTTTTCGAATTTGTTAAAACAGGACCCGGATACACAACTAGAGCGTTACATATACATTCTTTGAAATTTGCTGAAAATTGGTCCAAAAATAATGGCTGTACACCGCGTAAAACCTTTTGTCCTGACGTCAAATCTGATGTGATATAACGTCAAATTAATATGAATTACATTGCATTCTAAAGCATTTCTAAAGTATATACCATAAAATTTCATGGTCCTGGGAAGTTAACAACATATTAAATTTACGCGTATATATCAGAAATAATTTTTGACCTTATGACGTCAAATGAGTTCATCTTCATAGAATATAAAGCACTCTTGGAGACTTATTTACTTTCCAAATATTAGATTTCTAACTCATCTGGAAACGATTTTATACGTATTTAATATTTGACGTCAATAGTTCGAATATTGGACCGCCATAAAACCTTTGCATTTTTGAATTTTGAAGAACGGACACCGGGATGCTCAACTATAACTAATATACACTTTCTGTGAAATTTTTATGAAAATCGGTTCATAAACAATGGCTGTAGACCGCGTACAAACTTTTGTAGCATATGGCAAGTGTAACGTCATATGACGTCATAGGCATATAAAAACTGTAGAATTAAAAATATCCACGTTTGAAGCAAAATGTCATATAATTTCCATTTCCATGGACCATTTTAACATATAGAAATTTTCTTGTAAATATTAGAAATAGATTTTCATGTATATACATGACGTTCATTTTCACAAAATCGTTTAGTCATCCATAAACCTACATACTGTTTAAATATCAACTTTCTATCTCATATGGGACCGATTTTATAAGCATTTGAAAATTAACGACCTCGGTTCGATCTTGGATTCTCAATAACCATGGTCTTTTAGAATTTTGAAGAACGGATAGCAGGATGTACAACTAGATCTTAATATACACATTCTGTGAAAATTTGATGAACATCGGTTCATAAGTAATGGCTGTAGACAGCGTACAAACTTTTGTTGCATATTTCAAGTGTAAACGTCATATGACGTCATATGCCTATAAAATTAATGAAATAGAAATTATATCGTGTGAAACATATGCCATTAAATTTTTATTGCTCTTCGACCATTTCAACATATAGAAATAATCTGGTTAATATTAGTAATATCTTTTCAATAATGACGTTACGTGACGTCATATGATGCAAATTTTCAAAACATTTTTAAGACTCCGAGAGACCTACATACTGACCAAATATCAACTTTTTATCTCAAATAGGACTGATTTTATGAGCATTTGAAAATTTACGACCTTGGTTCGAATCTTGGATTCGCTATAGAACCTTGGGAATTTCGAATTTTGAGAAACGGACACCGGGATGCACAACTAGAACTTAATATACACATTCTGTGAAAATTTGATGAAAATCGGTTCATCAATAATGGCTCTGGACCGCGTACAAACTTTTGTAGCTTATTTCACGTGTGACGTCATATGACGTCATAGAGATATGAAAATCATAGAAATCAAAATTTCAGCGTTTGAAGCATGTGTCATTAAATTTTCATTGCCCTTCGACAATTTCTACATATAGAAATATTCTTGTTAATATTAGAAATACATTATCATATAATGACGTCACGTGACGTCATATGACATTTATTTTCACAAAATGTGTAAAACTTCTAGAGACCTATATATTGATTAAATATCAACTTTCTATCTTAAATAGGACAGATTTTATAAGCATTTAAAAAATTACGACCTTGGTTCGAAACTTGGATTCGCTTTCGAACTATGGACTTTTTGAATTTTGAAAAACAGACACCGGGATGCACAACTAGAACTTAATATACACAATCTGTGAACATTTGATGAAAATCGGTTCACAAACAATGGCTGTAGACCGCGTACAATCTTTTGTAGCATATTTCAAATGTGACGTCATATGACGTCATAGGCATATGAAAATCATAGAAATCAAAATTTTCTCACGTGACTAATAAGTTATAAAAATTTCATCGTCCTAGGAGTATTGCAACATAGAAAAATAAGCGTTTAGTTAGGAAGAAAAAAAAATAATAATAATAATAACTAGACTTCTTTTGTTTTGAACAAAGATAGGGCTTTCTGCACTGCAAGCCATGACAAACCTGGTGTTTTTCGAATTTTGGCAAACCTATATAATCCTGCACAATGAAGTCGTAATATATAACTTCTGTGAAAATTCCATGCCAATCCGTCCATAAATGACGGCTGTGCAGCGCGGATGAACTTTGGTAGCTTTTTTAAGTTTTGATGTCATGTAATGTCATATGAAAATTTTACTCATTAAATCTTAATGTTCATGATTACCTACATAGGACATTAAATTTTCATTGTCTATGACCTTTGCAACATGAGTAAATTGACATTCAGGAATCGGAAATTCTCTTCAATTTGATGACGTCATATGACGTTCATCTTTACAAAATGCAAAGGAAACACAGAGACGTATAAGCTCGCTAAATATCAAATTTTTATCTCATCTAGAAACGATTTTATACGTATTTAAAATTTGACGTCCTTGGGTCGAATCTTGAATTCGTCAAAGAACCTTAGTTCTTTCGAATCTTGGCAAACCTATATAATCCTGCACAATGAGATCGTAATATATAACTTCTGTGAAAATTCCATGCCAATCCGTCCATAAATGACGGCTGTACAGCGCGTACAAACTTTGGTAGCTATTTTTAGTTCTGACGTCATGTGACGTCATATGAAAATTTTAAACATTGGATCAAAATGAACATGATCACCTACAAAGGGCTTTCAATTTCCATTGTTTATGAACCCTTGCAACATGAGGAAAATTGATATCAAGAAATCGGAAATTCTATACAACTTGATGACGTCATATGACGTCATATGACGTTCATCTTTAATAATGCAAAATAGCTTATTTGTTAGTTAAACCTTAATATCAACTTTCTATCTCATCTAGAAACGTTTTTATATGGATTTAAAATTTTGACGTCCTTGGTTCGAATCTTGGATTCGCCATAGAACCTTAGTCTTTTGAATCTTGGCAAACCTATATAATCCTGCACAATGAGGTCTTTAATATATAACTTCTGTGAAAATTCCATGCCAATCCGTCCATAAATGACGGCTGTACAGCGCGTACAAACTTTGGTAGCTATTTTTAGTTCTGACGTCATGTGACGTCATATAAAAATTTTAAACATTGAATCTAAATGGTCATGATTACCTACATAGGACATTAAATTTTCATTGCCTATGAGCCTTTGCAACATGAGTAAATTGACATCAAGAAATCGGAAATTCTATACAACTTGATGACGTCATATGACGTCATATGACGTTCATCTTTACAAAATGCAAAGGAAACACAGAGACATATAATCTCGCCAAATATAAACTTTCTATCTCATCTAGAATCGATTTTATATGGATTTGAAATTCGACGTCCTTAGTAGTATAGGTATTGAACGTGTCTAGGCCACTGGGTCTAACACACTCCCTCGTTTTCTCAACTCGGGAGTGTGTTAGACCCAGTGCCCTAGAAACTTCCAATACCTATACTACTACTCTATATTTATAATAAAAAATTTAAAAAAATCACACTAATGTAAAATTTAAAAAAAACAACAATGAAAAAAATAAAGAAAATTATGTTTTTTCCTGAACCATTTTTTACCACTCTGAATATGGAGGAGGAGGGTTTTCTAACGTATTATAAAAATTCAATATTATACAGTTTTTATATTTTTGGATATTATCTCCATTGCCTCTTTTCTCCCCTGTTCTATTAATTTTTGCCTTTCTTCTTCTGAATAGTTTTTTGGAACCGCAGAGTTTTTTGTTAATTGTTTAAGCTCATTATATTTTTCTAATTCATCTAATATAAGTTTAAATTCTTGTTCAGATTTTTTATTCATCTAATATAAGTTTAAATTCTTGTTCAGATATATCTCTCCAACTCCTCCACATACAAGAGCTACAATTTCTAATGGAAATAGAATAGGAAAAATTTAAAAACCAATAGTTCCTATAATTATACTAGCAGACATAAAAGCTGTGTCTACTCCATTGTTTTTATTTATTCCTCTTTTATATTTTTTATATAATGCTTTACGAGTATCTCTTCTCATTAATTAATGTTTTCTCAATCTCTGAGATTTTTTGTAATCTATAATTTTGACTTGGTTCATGAAGTTCTACTTCCGACTGCTCTGCAGCTGTTCCATAGTCTGGCTGTGAATCTAGTATTTTACTATTTAAATCAGGGTATAAATTTGGGGCCGTTGGTTGCTTCATTTTTAAGTATATTATTTGAATTCAAACAATAACGAGGCAACAGTATTAACTACAGTTGTATTATCTACCAGACTAACAAAATTAATAACACTTCCAGCCTCAACTAAAAAGGGCGTTCAAAATTATCATGTTTTGCTGTTGTTGTTTGTAAAGTAATATCACACCCACTTAAACGCTCTCCATCAACCAACACCCCAACTCGCACTTCACCACTTGTCCTTTTACTCGACAGACCAATACCCGTAATATAACCACGTTTATCACAACATAACCAACATCTTTTTCTCTACCGGCATTTCCAAATGAAAACACCTTACTTTTATATAAAGAACCTTTATTTCAGCACTTATTGTAATGTTTTTTAAGGATTCCTCTATTCTTTTTACCCCAAGGTCTAATTTTGTTAAAGTGTTAAGTAATTCTCTATCTAAATTTGACTTTAAATTATTAAATAATTTACTTTCTAAATTTGAGTTTAAATTATTAAAATATGAATCTATCTTACTATTATCTAGTATATACTTTTTAGAACCGAATATATTCATTTTATTGATAAAAAATAATTTTATATAATTTAGTGGAACAAGTTCCAGCAGTTCCCTATATGATCTCTAAAACACAATGCATTGGGAATTCATGATTATCTATTTTTTGTCCTTTTTTATCACAACACATATATTAATTCAGAATATGTTCCATAGTTAATTTTTTATACTCTGGATTACTAAAGTTTATATTAACAATATCTCCAAATTGATTACTCTCAACAGGAATAACACCAAGAATATTACTAGGTGTACCATTAAAAAAATTATAAGAACTATTTATTTGTTCAAGGTGAACATATAATTGTTTATAAGGAACTAAATCTATTGATTGTTCACCATAGCATGGGAGGTTAAGAAGAGGTGAATTTTCCAAATAATGACTCTCTTTAAATCCTAACATTTTTCTTAATTCTTTGGTTATTATTAATCCATAGGTTATTCACTAACTGAACTTATTGTTGGGTATTCTTCTGCTTTTAAACAAGCAATACCATTTTTTTCATCAACAGTTAATGTTATTCTGTTGTCAAAATTTTTAAATACATCAACTATTTTGTTGAAAATTATAAAAACCATCTGAAATTATTTTTTTGGGTGGTGGGGATTTACGATGTTAGTATCAATCCATTGTCCAATTAAATTATACAACCCATAGTATAAGTAAAACCTCTCAATCCAATTTTCTTATTCCATGTTTATTATCTATTATTGTTGTAGGTTTATAGGTTCATTAATATTGGAAATTATATGATTCATTTTTATTGATAAAAAATAAATTTTTATATAATTTAGTGGAACAAAGTTCCAGAAGTTCTCTAGATGATCTCTAAAACACTTTTTAGATGATTTCTAAAACACAACTCATTGGTAATCCATGATTATTTATTTTTTTCCCCCATTCATCACAAACACTTATAGTTAATTCAGAAATATTTCCTATAGTTAATTTTTTATACTCTGAATTATTAAAATAATATTAACAATATCTCCAAATTTGATACTCTCAACAGGAATAACTCCTAAGATTTTTACTAGGTGCTCCATTATGAAAATTATAAGAACTATTTATTTGTTCAAGGTGAATATATAATTGTTTATAATTACTAATAATATTAGCTTTTATTTTCTCTTCTTCTATTCTTTCTTTTCTCTTTCTATTCTTTCTCTTTCTATTCTTTCTTTTTCTCTTTCTATTCTTTCTCTTTCTATTTCTCTTTCAAACTCTTCTAATATTTTCTCTATTCTTTCTCTTTCATCTCTTCTATTCTTTCTCTTTCTCTTTCTAATCTTTCTCTTCTCTTTCTATTCTTTCTCTTTCCTTTCTCTATCATCTTTCTTTCTTTCTCTTTCTCTTTCTCTATCAAACTCTTCTATCTCTTCCATTATTTCTCTTTCAAACTTTTCTTTATCATATTCTAAAAAATCTTTCTGCTTTCTAGTCTTTTTATTTCCTCTTTTATCTCTTTCTCATTTCCTCATCCTCTGTTAGTTTTAAATTTTCTTCATGCAATTCTATATAATTTTTAAATGTTTCTATTAATAATTCTAAATCACCTACATCTCTTTTTTTTTAAATGTTTGAGTGGAGAATTTGAAAAACCCATTATTTGAATATTTTCTATATTATACCATCTATAGTATAATTAAAACTTCTTAATCTAATTTTCTTATCTCCATGTTTATTATCTATATATTGTTGTAGGTTTATAGGTTTATCAATATTGGAAATTATATGGTACATTTTTTACCGAATAAAAAATGATCCCTGAAGCTTTTAAATATAATGAGGATGTTAATTATTTACATGGAGGAGTGTTTAAAAAAAAGAATATTACATTATAAAACAAGAAATAATAATTTCATCAGATGGAAAAAGTTTTAATGCAAATTTCCCTAATATATTTGAAAAATATTTATTACCTAAAGTTACATCAGAAGAAATAGTAAAAAGGTGGAAAAGTGATTGGATGTTATTTTGGCAGAATCAATTAAACTTTGCTATTTGGTGTTCAACTACAGGTTGTGGAGTTGACATAAAAAATCATATAAATGCGGGTAGTGTTTCACAGCGGACAAGGGAACCGCTGCTCTGCACAAAGTCCGAGGATTAACAGGTTCTTTATTCTTATTCCATATTTATTATCAAACAAGAAGAATATTAAAAGAATTATCTATTTCTCTTCCACAAAATAAAGTTGGAATGCTTTTAATAATAATTATGATAGAGAAGCTTATGAAAAAATTTGTAGTGAGTTTAATGTAAATCCTAATTACAGATTGGAGACATAAAGAAGGTCTTGGAATTGTATATACAACAAGTCATACAGCTTGGGAAAGAACAGATTTTAGAAGAGATAATTCTTTACAACATATAAAAAGCAGCACTTCTCAAACTTTAGATTTATCAAAAATGACATTTGGTCCTGAAGTACCTGGAGGAAGACATTGTGGTATTTCAAAATGTGAATATCTCCCACCTAAAAAAGTTCATATTGATTATCTCCAACAACCAGATGAAATTAAAAACATATGGACAACTTTTATTCTTGATGAGTCAAAAGGTTTTACAAGAGCAGGAGTTGAAAGAATTAATGAGTCTATAAGAATATATTGTTGGGCTATTCTTGGAGCACAATCTCAAACTAAAAACAGATATTTTAGGAACAGGAATGGCATTTGATGCTCAAAAACAATTTTTAGCAAATGTTCAAGATGCAGTTGACAGTCCAATTGATATACCTACTCAAATATCAAAATATGAAAATGTATTAAAATATGCAAGAAGTAAAGTTGATTATGTTTATGGTATTGGGTTATATATGTCTCCTAGTGATATGGAATTACAAATTGATACATTCCAAGATTATAATAATGAAATTGTAGTTGCAGAAGAAGAAAAAATTCAAATAACTTTGAATAAATAATGAAATAAATAGTCAACCTGTCCCTACTACTACACAACCCACAGATATAAGTGGTACACCAACAAAAAAATCTTTACCAGAAATAAGTAAACCAATAAAACCATAAAACTAGTGATCTCATTGAAACAACGGATGAACATGAAGATGATAAAATATCTATTATAATAGGAAGTATTACAGCAGGACTTTTAGCTTTTTATTTACGAGTATGTTCTCTAACGGATGTATAAATCATTCCCACAACTAAAATTAATAAAGCCCCTAAATTACTACCAAACCATGCAACATCGTTTCCTGTTGTTTTTAATAACCATCCTACAATAGCTCCAATAATTCCAGGTAATGCTTCTACCGCTTTTCCTGCAAGTTTTGCTAATAGTTTAGCAATATTTGATAATTGTTTTTTTATCCAATCTCTTACATTTCCTCCTTTCCCAGGAGGTTTGGGTGTTACAGTTCCACCACACCAGGAATAAAAGTCTCAACAATAACACCAATAATCATTCCAAAAGCAGTTAAAATACTAACAATTGTAATCCTTGTTCTCTAAATAAAGTTTTTATTCTTTCTGCTAATGTTGTATCTTCATTTAATACTTTATGTATTGTCTCTTTTATTCTATTTATTTGAGTTCTTAGTTTATCTCTATTTGTTTCAAGTACTTCTAATCTTGAAGTTCTCTCTATCTCTAAATCTTTTATTCTTTCAGTAATTCTTTTTATTTGGAATTCATCATTATCTTCCTTAGCTCTTTCTAATTTATTTTTTTCTCTTGCTAAGTCTTTATTTGTTTCAGAAAGTTCAGCCAAGTTATTTGCAAGCGCTTCTTTTACAGTGGTCATTGCTTTAAGGACTCCATCAATATCTCTTTTATCTATAATTGTTTGTGTTCCTTGTTCATTATTAAGTTCAATAAACGATGTTTCTGCTATTTCTTTTACCAAAGTTTCAGCCTCTTCAGCTGTATTAGGTAAATCAGTCATTTCTATATTATCAACATTTGGAATGTTTCTTTCTGCATTTTGTAATTTTTTTCTATCCTCTACTGATAATACTTTATAATTAGGAAAATTCAACAAGTCTCTAATTCCACCTATACCAATTTCTCTCTCTAAAGTGTTCAAAGCTATAAAACCAACACCACGTTTTTTAGTAAGTCTAACATCATCTTTACCTGGAACTTTTAAATATAGTATTTTATCTTTAACTTTAAAGTTTAAATAATCAACATATTCTGATTCTTCTCCTAAAAATTTAAAATATTTATCAACCATATCTTTTCTCTCTTCTTCTGTTAATTCTCTTCTTTTACCAACATTAGGTTTGCGTAAATCTAACAAACGTCTATTAATAGTTTCATCTGAATACCTATCATCTAAAATAGGAGTTTCCTCATCTTCATCATCATCTTCATCATAATCATAATCATCTTCATCATATACAGGATTTTCAAAATCATATCCTCCTTCTGCCATTTTAAACATTAAAAAAATGTTTCACAGCTGGAACTTTGTTCCATTTTTCCCTCTAAAAAATGGCAGCTTACGGAGAAAAACTAAACCCATACAGAAGAATAAGAGAACCTAGAGGTATTAGAGGTATTCGTCAAAGTGTTGTAATAAGCAATAATCCTTCAACTATTGATCAAAATCAACAATTGTTAGTAAGATTTCCTAATCTAAGTGGTAATGATGTTATTGTTCCTGGAACAACAAATTAGCATTTGAAATTGAAATCAAAAGTGATAGTGATGTAAATGCAATAATATATCCAAATATAGGAAGATCAATAATTAAGAAAACAACAATAAAAATATCTGGAAATGAAGTAATGTCAATTGATGATAGTGATATATTTTATTGTTATCAAGATTTATGGAAGTTACTACAGAACGTGAAATATGGCATACCAAGGAATTGGTAAAATAAACATGTTAAGACATAGAGTTGGAGCTGGTAATGCTTCCTCAGATACACAAGATGAAGCCATTGCAAAAGCTTATGGAAATAGATTTTGTATTCCTCTAGATTTTGAATTTATTAGAAACACATATGCCTTTTTATCAAGCGGGTCTAGGAGATAGACTTGAATATGAACTTACATTTAATGATTATAATAATGTAGTTAAATCTAGTGATAATAATGCTTCTTACGTTATTAAGAATATTTGTTTAGAATTTGAAAGTGTTTCTGATGTTGAATTAGCTAGAATAATTAGAAATAGATTTAGTGGTAAGATGGTTATTTTATATGATAGAATACTTAGACATAGGAAAATAACAAAAAATAAATCTGATACACTTTGGAATATTAATCTAAATGTTCCAGCTAGAAGTATGAAAGGTATTCTAATGTTATTTGAAGATCCGGATAGAACATCAACAGAACATTATTTTAATCCTAAAATAACAAAAGTAGAAATAACAATAGAAGGAGTACCAAATCAACTATACAGTCAAGGAATGAGAGCTTATCAACAGTGGGATGAGATAAATAAATTCTTTGCTTTTAATTCAAAAGATGATAAAGAAATTATTAAGATGATAAAAAAATTAAATTTCACCAATGTAACATTAGAAAAATATCTAACAAACAGTTATTCATTATGGTTAGATTTACGTTCAACGGATGATAACTCTCTACATGGTTCTGGGAGAAGAATTGAAAATGCATCAGAAGGTATAACTATACAAATAACAAAAGACGCAGGATCGGATGAGCTAATAATTGTTTATCTATTTGTTATACAAGATGCACAAATTAATTTTGAAGATGGAAGATTTAAAGAAATTATGTATTAGTGAAGTATATAAATTACTAAATAATTACTAAGTATTACTAAATAATTATTATATTTACCTTAAATAATTACTAAATAATTACTAAATAATTACTATATAAATAATTACTTAAGTAATTTTAAATAATAAATTAGTGTTTCACAGTGTTATACAGCTGGACTTCATCCACAGCTGGAACAAAGTTCCATTAAAAATGGAGTTACCTAAATATCCACACTGTGCAATTATATGCGGACAAACAGGATGTGGTAAAACAGAATTTGTTTTAGATCTTTTAGAAAAAGAATATAGGGGTGTATTTAAATATATTATTATACTATGTCCAACTATTGAATTTAATAAAGCATATAAAAATAGAGAATGGATTGATGATATTAGAAATCCAAAAACAAAGAATTTATTAATTTATAATCCTATTATTAAAGGAGAAGAACAATTACAAGAACTACTAAGAATATTTTTTAATAATATAAAGGAATTCCAACTCTATACATAATTGATGATTGTAGTGCAACTAAACAATTAACAAAGAAAAGAGATATGTTATCAGAGTTAGCTTTTTCAGGAAGACATGCTGAACAAAGTGTATGGGTTATATCACAAAGATATAATTCTGTTTTAAAAGATTTAAGGGAACAAACAAAATGGTTATGTATTTTTTATACTAAAGACAGGGATAGTTTTGAAAACTGTCTAAGAGAAAATGATGTTATCCCTACACTAGAAGAAAGAGAAAGAATTAAAGAAGAATTAAAAAAAAATAAACATAGTAAATTAATTTTATGAACTGATCAACCAACTAGTTATTCTATTCTACTTTAAATATTTCAGTTTCTACTGTTTCTTGTTTATGTTCCATAGCACCCTGCTGTGGTTCCCTAGTGGTTCCCAACCGTTCTTTTCCCTTTTTTCGAAGTTAGTATTTTCAATTGATATCATTGTTGCAAAAGGGGCGTAGTTTTGGTTTCAATATACCTTCAAATTTAAATATTTCAAATCTTGTATAAATTTTTTTTCATTTTTAATTTTAAAAATCTAGAATATCCTTTAACATATAAAGTAATAAAAGAATTACGTAAAGTCCTTGTCATTTGTGAACCTAATTTAGCTTCAGATCTAATATATAATTTATTAATTTCTTCATCTGGTAACCTTTCAATATCAAAATGTGAAAGTTCTTTTCCTAAATATTCTTTAGATTTTCCACCTGAAATAAGAATAGTTAATCTTTCTCTTTTCTCCATATTTATTCTTTTATATTCATCAATATTTGGAATATATGAATAATTTTGTTTAGGTTGTTTAGACTGTTTAGATTGATTAATGTTGAATGGTATTCCACCATTTTGTTGTGCTTCGCAGCGGTTCCCTAGTTGTGGTTCCTTATATTGTTCATTAGTGTTGTTATGTAGAACTGATGAATTAGTATTATTTTTAAAAGTTCTTCAGTATTCATTTTATAGAAATAAAAAATAATATTTAAAAATTTAAAAACAAAATAATATCTATAAATAAAAAAACTTATAAAACCAAAAATAACCACATTGTTTAAAATAACTAATAATAGTAAATCTGTTTTACTTAATAGTAAATCCATTTTATTATATAATAAATCTGTTTTACTTAATAGTAAATCTATTTTATATTTTATTTCTTATTATATTTATTATATTCTGTAATAATCATTCCAACAACTAAAATCAACAACCAGAACTTTATACCATTAAAAATGAGTGAAGTACAAAATCCAGATCCTGTTAAAAAAAGTAAAAACCCAAAAAGAGTTGAAGCAGGTAAAAGAATTGCAGAAGCAAAAAAAATAAAAGCTGAATTAAAAGAAAAGAAATGGAAGAAATGAAGAAAGAAAACATTCAATTAAAATCTATTACAAAGAGGACGGACAAAGTCCGGCTACGGAACGGCTGTATAACACTGTTAAACACAATGATGAAGTTAAAGAAGTTCAACATAGTGGACAAAGTCCACAACCAGATTTCATCCATGTAAATATATACAAAAATTATATACCTTTATGTCTAATTGGAGTTGTTGGATTGGGATTATATATGTATAATTCTAAACAAGTAAACCCCTATGGACAAAGTCCAGCTGTGAAACACATGCAGAAAGAAATTAAACCACAAGAAAAAGTTGAACCACAAGAAAAAGTTGAATATGACCCATTTAATCTTTAGTGCTCTACGGAACGGCTGGAACGAAGTTCCACTACGCAGCCGGATTTCATCCGTAGTGTTTCACAAATTTGTTTTCTAAAAAATGGCGGATGAAAAACAAATTGTTAATACAGCTTATCATGCAGGAGTAGTTTCTGTTTTAACAATTGGTTATGCAGAAATAATTAAAAAGGTTTTAAGAAAACTGCTCCTAGAGTAGATTTAAATTTTAGTGATGTTTCAATGTTAACTCTTGATATTCTTCTAGCTACTTATACAAGAAATATGTTGGTTAAACAAGGTATTATTCCTGCTGATATTATGAAGTAGTGGAACTTTTTGTTCCATATAAAATGGCAAGTGCAATAGCGATGATGATTGGCGGAGCAGTGGTTAATGCATTTTCATTTTCAGGTAGTAATATATTTATTTTCTCATATTGGTAAAAAGGATGCTGATGAGAGAAAAAAAGACATGATAGAGCAATGGAAGAATTACAAGCTGCACGTGATGAATGGAATAAAGAAAGATTAGAAAGACAAGATTTTTTAAATGAACAATTACAAAAAGAACAACACTCTAAACAAACCTTTAAAGATGTTGATGAATCAATGAAAGAATATTATTATGCAACTGGTGGTGATAAAACTGATAATGTTTCACAACCGTTTCGTAGTGGTTCCCAGCCGGACTTTGTCCGTAAAGAACCTACATTAAGTGATTTTTATACTCCTTCTGAAGATCAAAAAAATAGAGAGATTATATTTATTATTGGTGGAATGACATTAACTGGATTTGTTGCATGGAAGCTACATAAATGGTAAAGTATCTATTCCATTTTCACATATATATCTTTTATCATCAAATGGAGACATACTTATTTTATTTACTTCATTAATATACATTTCATTTTTTTTTTTATTTTTTTTTTTTTTTCAGTTAAAGTAAAAGAATAAGCTTTACTTCTTAAGAAAACTATCTCATACATAGGGTTTCCATTTAGTTCATCTTTAAATTTTCCAATTACTTTTTTATTTTTTTGTGAATGAAGTGGATGATCTTTAGGATAGTCCGAAGTATCTAGATGTTCATCTTTTATTTTTTCTAAATCTTTATAAACATCTTTTGTTGTTATTGATAAGAAGATACTATCAGTATTTTTTACGATTAATGGAAATCCACAATTAAAATCCCCAGTTTCTGTAGATAAATCATATACTATTTCTTTTTCTTTTCCTAACGATATTATCTTTTTTACTGTAGCAATTTGTTCTTTTTTTGTTATGAATAAATGGAATATATTTGGTTTATCTATTCTTGTATTAATGTTGGCATTATATCCTAGAGATGTTATAAGATAATGTAAACATGAAAATGTAATTTTACTTTTTTGTGAAAAAGAGAAATTTGATTTCTTTCCTTTCTTATATCCATCTCCTTGGTAAAATCCTCTAAAGAAGAATAATCTATAATTATAGTCTTTATTAAGAATTTTATAAGGAATATATTTTTCTTTTTTATCAGTATAAAATTTTTCAAAAAGTGTTGCCATTACTTTAATATTTCCTTTAGGGATAACTTTATAAACTGCAGATGATCTCATACAATCTATTATTTTAAAATCTGTTGGATATATTTCTTTACACCATTCTAAACATTTATTTAAAAGATTTAAGTCTTGATTACATAAACACCAACCATAGTTTTTTGGATAAATTCCACTAGATCCATCTGCTAAAAAGAATCCTTCTATAAAAGCTTTTTTCTCTTCTAGAGTTGTTGGTTCTAATTTTAAAAATTCTTCTTTTAATGGTGGATTTAATGTTTCTTTATAATTATCGTTAAATAAAAGATTTGTATTTAGTGTTAAATCTTTAGGTTTAATAATTTCATTATCATCTTTTATTAAAGAATGATCTTCAGTTACATCAACAAATCCTACTGGTGTAACTTTTTTTTTTAATTTAACAAATCCTTTACTCGTCCAAACTTCTAAATTTGTAAGTTTACAATAAAATTTACCATTTGAATATTCATATTCATCTATAATATCTTCTATCTTATCAATATATATTTTGTTTTTATATCTTTGTGTTTTACAGCCGGTCTTTGACCGTAGTATTATTGGAGTATCACCTAAAACTGAATCTGAAGCAACTAATTCATTCTTTTCCCATAGTTCATTAACAACATCATAATAAAATTGATACATTAATAATTTAGAATAATCTAATATAGCTTGTCCTAAATAAATAGGTTTATTAAATGTAACAGAAGTAACATTATTTACAATTGCAACAAGGTTATCATTGAATATAACTGAATCTTTAAAATTAGGTTTATTTATATATTTTTTTACTTCTTCTCTATCGGTAAGTAATTTAATCTCATTTCTTCCTCTTATATTTTCTAAAGTTTTTCCATAGAAAGAATTATTCATTAACTTAAACCTTTTCAAATTAGATGTTGATTTAGTTCTTTGTTCAGTGTTAAAATTAATATATTTCTTTAACCAATCTGATTCTTCAAATGAAATTGTTCTATAAACCTTTGTAACTTTCATTCCTAATTTTATATACTCTTTTAAAATTGAGTGATGTATAATATATTTCTTTTTATCTTTTAAAGTAAGAAATAAATTTTCTCCTATATACCTCTTAAAACCTTGCATTGCTTTGCATTACCCTTTAGAATGTTTAAATAATAATTAGGATCTTTTTCCCATTTAAAATCTTTAGTTGGAAGAGGTTGAGACATTGCCCATCCATATAAATTATTAGCATCTAAATATAATAAGAATTTTTCTTCTAAGAATTCACTTATATCACCTCCATTCTTTAATATTTCTTTTACTTTTTTTTCTTCATATTCATCAAATATTCTATCACCATTATTATAATTAGGAGTATATTTGTTAAAAGCTTTTACATGTCTAGGTCCTAATACACCAGAGAATCCACCTCTTATTCCTTTCTCAAACATTTGCAACATATCTATATCAGTTAATAATTCTAACTCTACTCCAGTATATTTTAGTCCACATTGCCATGTTAATCCTGGAGCAGAGTAACAATAACAAGGATCTATATTGTGATGTTTTAAGAAGAATTTTCTAAACTTTTCAAACGCATCAGCTAATATTAAAACATCTGTCTTTAAATATAATTCATGATAATCTTTTAAAGATTTACATTTATAATGAGAGAAAACTTTTTGAGCATGTTGATATTCTTTACCTGTAATTGTTGTTTGAGTTAATGTAGAATAAAATTCTTTTATAATTATTTTTTTTAATTGATCCATAATCTATAGAAATATATTCTTTCTGAGCTTTTTGAAAGAAGTTTTACTTTATTATATTTATCTTCATATTTCATAAGTTCTTCAATTAAAAAGTGGAAATCATAATTAGAACCATTATGAAAGAATACAGGTATTAACTTTGTTACTTTACCTTCTTTAGTATTACATGATTGACATGCTGCTCCTCTATATTTCCCAGAAAGATGATTATGTTCTCTTACTTTACGGACTTTGTCCGGCTGCGTAGCACTATCACTTTGTTTTTCAAAACCTTTTTCACAAATATAACATTCAGTTGCTTCTTGAAATTCTTCTTCTTCATACTTATTTAATATTGGTTTTTTCTGTTCATTAAGATAGATTTTATAGTTTATTTCTTTAAATATTTTTTTCTACATATTTTTCTATTGCATCATTTCCAATAAGAAAAGTATTGTTTTTATTTTATTTTTTGATTATTAGTTTTTAATATAGATAATGGAATATTATTTGATTCAAAATCAGAATATATAACAAATGGTAATTTATTTTTAAAATGGTAATTTTTAAATTTAAGAATATTTTTTCCTGGTTCAGGCATTATAGATTTACAATTCATTATATAACATATTTTTTATGATTAATTAATGTTTTTCTCTTTGAAATCCTTGTAAAAATTTCTTTATGTTAAAAATTATGATTATTCTTATTACTTTAATGTATAAGAGATCAACTACATTTTCGGAACTTTGGGTAACCGCTGCTTCGCACTGTTCCAGCTGTGAAACATTGTTTGAAACATAAACTGGATATAAAGATTGTCTATTAGATTGATCTTCTAATGCAAAAACATTTATACTTAAATTATTTTGTCTCTCTACTTTTGGAATATCTTTTATTTTAACAGGATATTCAATCCCATCCATATTAAGTTTATTTTCATATGGTTTATATTTTGTCACTCTTTCTTTGTGTGTATTAGCGGGATAAAATTTTGCCAATATAGACCATATGAAACATTTATTATCATCTTTATTTTGAACATTAATAATATTACTTGATTTAAATTTAAGAGGTATATAAGATGAAGCTTTCTGATAATCATATTTATATTGTTTTACTTCTACACTTTTGATATTTCTAAAAACAAAACCAGATCCTCTTTCTTGAAATTTATCTACCCAAGCTTCAAATTTATCTATTAAACTATTATAGAATTCTTTTATATTATTTTGTGTTTGAATAACTTGAGTAGGGTGAGAGTAATGACTTTCTATTATATCAAATGCCAAAGGGGTTGAAAATTCACTTGTTATTATTATTTTTATTTTCAAAGGAAAGTGATTAATAACTATTCTTTTTCTTAATAACTTAATATATTTAGTTATATTCTCTCCATCTATATCATCAATAATAGTTTCACTAATAATATCTTTAAAATTTCTTGGTCTCATTTTAAAAGAAATAAATTTTAATTAGGTGTTTCACTGTGTTTCACAGCTGTTCCATAGTGTTTCACAGCCATAGGATAATTTTTCATATAATCAGGATTTCTAACAATAAACTCTTGATACGCTTTTTTATACTTTTCTTTGTTGTTTTGATAATGTTTTTGTTGATTAGGCTTAAGACATTGTTTACATGCAGATTTAATACCAAATCTTCTTCCTGTTTGTTTATAATATTCACTTAGTAGTTTGTATTCTTTACATTTTGTACAAACTTTTCGATCTGCCATTTTTTAAGAAAACAATTTTAAGCTATTTAAAAATGGATCACCCAAAAATATATTGTTTACGTTGTAAAAAAAATACTGAAAATAATTCAGTAGAACAAGTAACAACAACCAATAATAGACAAATGTTAAAAGCTAAATGTTCTGAGTGTGGATCTAAGAAAAATAGATTTATAGGAACAAATGGTTTCACCAAAGGGGATAAATTAGCTGATGAATTACATCATAGAGTTATAAAGAAATTTCCTAAAAGACGTGTTTTTGTTGATTCAATAGATAAAATATGGGCTGTTGATTTAGTAGATATGCAACAATATTCAAAACAAAATAAACACTATAAATATTTATTAGCAGTTATAGATGTTTTTAGTAAATATGGTTGGTTAATTCCATTGAAAAATAAAACAGGAGTAACAGTAAGTGAAGCATTTAAAACATTATTTGAAGAAAGAAAACCAATTTTTATTTGGTCAGATAAAGGATCTAAAAAATTTTAAAATAATAACATAAAATTATTTCAATGAGAATGAAGAAAAATCTAGTGTAGTAGAACGTTGGATAGGAACTATGAAACAACATATGTTTAAATATTTTACTGCTCATGAAACTACTAAATATTATGATGTATTAGATCAATTAGTTAAATATTATAATAATACAATTCATTCTTCAATTAAAATGACACCTGTTGAAGCAAGTAAATCAGAAATACATTAACAGTGTATGAAAATTTATATCCAGAAGAAGAAAAGAAAATTAAGAAACCTAAATTCAAAGTTGGAGATAGAGTAAGAATAACAAAAAAGAAAGGTAAATTTGAAAAGGGTTATACTACTCGTTGGACTAGAGAAATATTTGTAATTGAAGAAGTTTTAAATACAAATCCTGTTATTAAAAAAAATTTAAAAGGTGAAGACTTGGTTTTTAAAAAATTAAAAAAACCAAAAATATAAAAACTGTATAATATTGAATTTTTATAATACGTTAGAAAACCCTCCTCCTCCATATTCAGAGTGGTAAAAAATGGTTCAGGAAAAAACATAATTTTCTTTATTTTTTTCATTGTTGTTTTTTTTAAATTTTACATTAGTGTGATTTTTTTAAATTTTTTATTATAAATATAGAGTAGTAGTATAGGTATTGGAAGTTTCTAGGGCACTGGGTCTAACACACTCCCGAGTTGAGAAAACGAGGGAGTGTGTTAGACCCAGTGGCCTAGACACGTTCAATACCTATACTACTGTCCTTGGTTCGAATCTTGGATTCGCCATAGAACCTTAGTTCTTTCGAATCTTGGCAAACCTATATAAACATGCACAATGAGGTCTTAATATATAACTTCTGTGAAAATTCCATGACAATCCGTCCATAAATGACGGCTGTACAGCGCGTACAAACTTTGGTAGCTATTTTTAGTTCTGACGTCATGTGACGTCATGTGAAGATAAAAATAATATATTCCAAAATGACATTGCTTCAGGTGTCTGTTGATAGAATTTCTTTGTCCTAGATCTTCAGCAACTTAATGAAATAACAACATGAAAAGGTTGGAAAAAAAGAATAATAATAACTAGATGTCATTCGTGAAAACGAATGATAGGACTTTCTGCAAGCTGTGTTAATGCAAAAAGCAGG
>CM037794.1:9680870-9730870 GCA_021229015.1 Solen grandis
GTAAGAGTTAAGAAAAGGCTACAACTAGTAAAAACATGGTTCATACAAATTTTATGAAGCAACATTTTTCACGAAGCAAAATTTAAGGGTTTTTAAGGCCTTTAAGGACTTGCATAACCCACAACTTATGGTTTAAATTTTAAGGCATGAAAGGGATGAACCTCAATTTTTTAACTGAACCTCAATTTTTTAACAACTTGATAAACATTTTATTATCAATACTGTAATTTCAAATTCATGGGTTTTTCAAGACCTTTCAGTTAAATTCAAAGATAATTTTTCAAGAGTTGATTAGGCAAAATGTGATTTTCAAAGGTTTTTCACGACAGTCATCAAATTCAAAGTTTTTTCAAGACCTGTGCGAACAATGTAAAATGACAAATGTCTCACTTAAAAATATTTTGATGGACTTTTATAAACAAGAGGGCAATACAGGCCCTGGATTGCTTGAGTATAGGGTTACCAAAGGAACATCTGTATTAAAATATTTAGAAATCTGACCAGTAGTTTAGAAGGAGATGATTTTTAAAGCTTTTATACATTTTTTTCTTTCCATTGCTATGGCAACCAGAGTTCTACATGGATGGAGTTTATTTTAGCAACAACCCTTTCAAGTTTAATCAAATTCAGTCCAGTGATTTCAGAGCAGATATCGTTTAAAGTTTTCACTATATACATTTAAGGCAAATTAGCCCCACCACTGGTAGCCATGTTTTTTTGCCAATAGGAATAATTTTAGCAATCTTTGTTGAGGGTTACCCAAGGAACATATGTACTAAAACATCTTGAAATCTGGCAAGTAGTTTTTAAAGCAAATTGTTGACACCACATGACGGATGACGACAGACACAGAGTGTTCACAATAGCTCACCTTGAGCATGGTGTGCTCAGGTGAACTAAACAAGAGGGCCATGATGGCCCTGAATCGCTCACCTGATTATAAATGAACAACATATGTTGGATTTTTCATATTGACCTACTTTTAGACCCCACATGACCCTCTTTTGAACTTGTCCAAGATTTTATGGAAACAGACATTCTGACCAAGTTTCATGAAGATATGGCTAAAAATGTGGCCTATCGAGTGTTAACAAGGTTTTTCTAAGGTTTGACCTCATGACCTACTCTTTCACCCCACATGACCCAAATTTAAACTTGTCCAAGATTTTATGAAAACAAACATTCTAACCAAGTTTCATGAAGATAGGGCCAAAAATGTGGCCTCTAAGAGTGCTAACAAGGTTTTTCTAAGATTTGACCTCATGACCTACTTTTTGACCCCACATGACCCTCTTTTGAACTTGTCCAAGACTTTATGGAAACTAACATTCTGACCAAGTTTCATGAAGATTGGGCCAAAAATGTGGCCTCTAGAGTGTTAACAAGGTTTTTCTAAGATTTGACCTCATGACCTACTTATTGACCTCACATGACCCAAATTGAAACTTGTCTAAGACTTTATGGAAACAAATATTCTGACCAAGTTTCATTAAGATTGGGCCAAAAATGTGGCCTCTAGAGTGTTAACAAGGTTTTTCTAAGATTTGACCTCGTGACATACTTTTTGACCCCACATGACCCAAATTCGAACTTGTCCAAGATTTTATAGAGAGAAACATTCTACCAAGTTTCATGAAGATTGGGCCAAAAATGTGGCTCTAGAGTGTTAACAAGCCAAATTGTTGACAACGTACGACGGACGATCTCAAAAGCTCACCTAAAAACATTAAATCTCCTGTTTGTTCAATGAGCTGATGACTGCAATTTCATTTTTGTGGAAAGCGAAGAAAAAACAAAAAACAAAAAAAAACTAGAAATGTGTCCAGGGCTCAAATTTATTTTTTTTTCTCCACTCGCAAACAATGCAAGTGCCTTTAATTTCAACTCGCAAATTCCCAGACTTACTCGCAAATTATTTTACTTTCATGGAAATTACTTCCGATGTATGATGAATTAATATCGTAATTTAAACTTTAATGATTATAATAATAATTAGAATATTCATTAGGGGAAATATTTAGGGTATATATGTATCCACATGTTGTGTACCGAAGTCGACAGACCAGACCTGCATTTTATACTACATGTAGTCATACAACAACAAATTGTGCTTGTTATATTTAAAACAAGCCAGGATTGTTTAGTTTTGATGATGTTCTTGACTATCTTATGGAAATATCTCATTTAGACATGTTAAAGAAAATGTTAAAGCCAAAATTTTCACTCACAAAAGAATGCTAGTGGTTTAAAATGGAACTCGCAAACTTTATTTTCTACTTGCATTTTACCGAAATGGGAGTGTTACAGTGGCGCTATCGTATCAGTTGTCAAAAGTAGCTATATCGTTTGTATCGTATCGTATAGTATACTCAATCGCATCGTAATGTATCGAATCGTATCCTATCGCATTCAATCGTATTACACATATGAACGGGATCTTATCGCATCGTATCGTGAAGCAATGGTATATTGTTAATCGTATATCATAAATCGCATAACGTATATCGTATCGAATCACTCTAAGATTTTTGGCATTTTTTTAAAAAATTATTCTTCGTGTCTCTAAATTCAATAATTTGTGTATATGTATCATTTTTTTATCATTAATTATATTATGTAGTATAATCTTATTATTTGTTTAGTTAAAATAACACCCTTTTACTTTTTATGTACCGGTATATACATGTGTAGTGGCCTTTGTGACTTTCTGCAACAGGCGTCGTTAAGCAATTTAATGCACATGTGAAAAATATGTATTTGAAAGCATTAAATCGGTATTGAAGTATACGCTGGGCTACATTCATTCCTCTAAGTTTAAAGGACCACAGTGGAAATAAGAGCTTTCAGTAACTCTTTTCTGTGTTATCCTTAACATGTATTGTTTGTTGATGTGGCAATATTATTGCATACATTGTTCATTGTTATTGTATGTTATGTATATATGCCATGAAACTGTACAGTATTATGTTGAATAAAATCTATCTATCTATCTATCTATCTATAAGTTTATTTGATGTGTTTGATCAAAATTTTCATGATTAGCAAGTCTGAAAATTAACAATTTAAATCTGACCTAATTATGCATAATCAAACTCCGATTTCGTCCAAGATGTTGCTTCCTTTGAATAACTTATTTTCCGGGACCTTTTTCCCCTGCAGTGTTCGATCACGTGCTCATTGAAAGAGATGATCGTAACATACACATATACCTACATTATAGTTCTAATGTGTATTTTTTTATTCCCAACTTTATTTACACCCCCCCCTTTCTCTGTCTGTCTGTCTCTCTCTCTCTCCACATATGCAAACGTCATAATTCGCACAGAACATATTTCTTTTTCTTCTCTCCCTCTCTTTCAGTTTGAATAAGCAATATAATATCAGGAGGTCTTGGATTCGAAACCCAACTGGGGTACATTTCTCCGGTGATAGCGTCAAGACATATGAAATTTGAACTAGATTCGCCCTTGTCTTGCACTCGGCAAATTGGGGTTGCTATGGGAACTCGGAGAACTCAGTACTGGTTCTAAGCAGGAACTTCTCTCCCGTGTATTGGTCGGTGCTATTTCCCTGACACGTAAAAGAACCAATGCGTCTTTTCGCGAAATGAGCTAGGGTATCGCACCCGGACTCACATGTATCAAAACATTGTCTTTTCCAATGCTTTTTTTTTCATAAAAAAAAAACAGAAAGAAAAAAACAGGACCCCTACAACAGAAAATTAAAATACTGCCTTTGAGAATAGAGGCAAATTACCGATCTCTCCTTGTCCGTGAAAACACAAATTCACTACATGATAAAAGTTAAATGGGAAAAAATCCATATTACCGTATACATCGGCAGATTAGGCGCACTTTTTTTCCCAGATAATTCAAGTTTATAGAGGGGGTCCGCCTTATATGATGATATACAGCTTTTCAGGTTTCTTTTTTCAATCACCGAGAAGTGAAAATGGATATACTGAAAGCCAATGAATACAATTATATGACACAAAGTCTATACCAAACCATGATAAACAATACCAGATTATTGCTTTTGTTCTTCTTAGTTATCCTACAGGTATATTTCATGATAAAATGATCTTGAGAAACTTAAACAACTTGACGGAAGCCATTTTCAATATAAACAAATAAGTTTATTTTACGGAACCTCATGATGTATAGGAGAAACCTGACAGGTGGCAAATGTTATGTAATATTTGTTAGTATATTTGTTAGTTGGGAGAATTTTGACAGGTGACAATGGTCCCCAGTGTTAGAATGCGGGGACACGGTTGAGTAATGTCATGTTATGAAAATGTGTCACCTTTATCCTACCCGTCGTTAATGTAACAGTCTAACGGTAATCTTATGCCATGTGTAAATAAAACGGTTCACCGTATGATTAGCCCGGTGACGTACGGATAGCTTTCGGTCTGTCAAAATGTACGACGGCGCAAATTTCAAAACAAGATTTCGCCGCATATGATACGATAAGTGATTTTTTTTTTTTCAAATAAGTTATCCTGAAAGTTAGAATGCGCCTTATACGTAGCTGCGCCTAATCTGACCGTGTATACGGTATTACATGTATAGTTCGCTTAAAATAAATCTGATTTTTTTTTCTCTTGTATGTACATTTATGCATGAATGTGTATATTTAACCAACGTTATAGTATTTCACCAGATGTGTGTCATACCTTCTTATCAGCGGGCACAGCATGTGTTAATTTTGACCAGATATGTCACCTTTATGTATTGCCGGTATCGATATACTGTCACTCACCCCCACCCCATATCCCACCCCAAGGTGAGGAAGGGACAGTCAACCTTTACACAACATGAATGTTATAACCGGTACTAATTAACGTGACAGAAAACATGAAAGATGGTCGCAGGCCTATTGTGAGAACATTATCACAGAAAGAACCAAGGTGTTATGTACGTAGTGTCACTGGGCAGCTTAGTCAAAAACTGTTCCTCTATTATAATAAATATTATACAATAATTTACAAGTAACTTAGAATAAGTATGTGTATATACATACATACACTATAGAGCACTTACGTAATATAAACTGTACCGACTAAATTAATATCGTCTGACCAACAGCTCTGCCGCCTATGCGTTTTAGAGTATATATTCACAACATTGCGAGTGTACATAATGAAGTGTGACCCTTAATACAGAAAACTCAAAATTCTTCATCCTACCAAGGAGTGTCCCGAAGACAACGGAGGAATCTACGAGACAACAACAACATGACTACAAGTTTCTTCCATTAATTGATTCATATTGTTTATTCCTTTTTATGCATACCATAATTACATAATTATTCTAAAAGTAAATTGTCATCATAGAAATATTATATTCCGAAGAAGAAGACATTCAATATATCAGTATATTTCCATAGCGAATCCTGTTGATGATGATACTAATAGTAAAAGATCTCTAACTTGAGGGGGTGGGGTTCTTTACAAATTTAAGACTAATGGACTTTTAAAAAATATAGTAATCACATACAAGTAAGTCTTAGAGTATTCTTATGATTGATAAAACAAATAAAAATGCTTTTTTATAGTTAAAACAGCGTGTAAAATATAACAACAGTTTAAAGTAATTTGTGCTTATGGTTAAAAGCATGGGACCAATTTAGAAGTTGTTTGCAAATAAGATTTCTGCTATCATCATGTATAAGCTGCGACAAAATCGGCAACCTCTTCACTAATTACTTCCGGTCCTTTTTTTTTAAATTAACTGTTTAAAGAAGCAGCAATACGGGTATCTCTTTCACTCTATATATAAGGTGCTGGTTGCATGCAGTTGTTCATGCATCATTACATTTTTTTGGCTATTTGACAGTTAACCAGAAGTTCTCTAGCACGTGCTATACTTCTATGTGTTGGTTCACAAGCGCCCAATGAGCGGTCGCGATCTTATATAAAAGGACATGGATCAATTATATTCATATTTTTTAAAGAAAAGATATTGTGTGAACACAAGTAGCAGAGTACTAGATATCAGTAAAGTACTGTTATCATTTGTTTTTTATTGTGACTGTTATTATTACACATACTCATAAAAATATAATCTTCATTAAAAAAAAAAAAAAAAAACTTTCTCTCATTACATATTCGGTTAACAGTGGTCTCAATGGAGATCGCAGAGTCCGTCGCTTTTTCAGGGGGACCGCAATTAAGTATGTCCCCATTTCCTGTTGCTCACTATGTTTATTTTAGATGAACACACGGATTACCAGTTATATGTAACGATAAATATTGTTAACAACATGAAGTTTTTGCATATTTCTGGACTTGTAGTCAAATCAAGCTTGCAGGTATAAAAATGTCATGTAAACAGTGCTTACCGTATATCGTATATTGCATAACGTAAATCGCAGATTGTGGATCGTATGGTATCAGATTATAAACGCATCGCATCGAATCATAAAGGAAAATCAAACTTGCTATCGTATATCGTTCATATTTCAATCTTATTTTTTGACAACTGATACGATAGCGCCACTGTAATGGTGTCCAGAAGACAAAGATGCCCCTATTTTTCCAAAACAAAGCCCAGCACCCAGCTGCATATAAAAATACACTGGCAAATGTATAAAAGAGCACAGCTATAAAAACTGGCCAATTAAAATGCCCAGAGGAATGTTAAAGAGACTGCAAGTTGTACAACGATCACCATGCAAACAGGACTATATTTGGACAATTACACAGTTACAGATATCTAGCTACCTATGCCTGAGACCGACAACATTTTGGAAAAGTACAATAATCATATACTTCTATCTAGATTAACCCTTTACCCTATAACAAGATGTTTTAATGTATCAAATTTCTCATCTAAACAAAATGTTCATATATGATTTTCCATCTATAGTTCTTCTTAATCTTAAGTTACCAGAGAGGACTTTTTTTTTTTTCTTTATCAGGGGATCATCGTTAAACACACATAATCTCATGAATATTCATGTACAAATTTGTGACTTGATGAAATTTAATTTACTGGTCTTTAATGGTACATGAAACGAAGTATTTTTTCTTTGCCATGCATACAGTGTAGAGTCAGAGTTATAATTTGTCAAAATGAGCTATAGGGTTAATAGCATGCAAATTGCCCAATTTACTACTTTCCAGGAATTTCCTTTCTCTTAACCCTTTCCCTCATATAGACTCATTTTGACGCACTTAATAGGTACCACATAAAGCCTGATCTGCAGAAAACCACAGTTAAACCTTACCAAATTTAATTATAAAATCCTCATTTCCAGACCACTGAGGAGCAGCGAACAGCATAAAACCTGATCAGCCTGCGAGTTACTCGCAGGCAGATCTGGTTTTATGTTGTTTGCATAGGTCTTTTCATGGTTTCCTCTATGAGGGAAAGGGTTAAATTTTAAAAAAAAATGCATATTTATTCCCATAAAATATAGTATTACGGATCCTTCCCCCACCATCTAGAAAAGAAAAAGAACTTCAGGGATAAAATATTAATCAGGACTAGGATAAGGATCAGTTACCATGGGAACATAATTGTATTCATGGTATATCAAATTTATCCAACAATCAAGCACATTTTGGTAAATTTACACATACTTCCTGTTTCATTCATGAGAAAATGTAGTTAGTGCATAAATACAACATTTTGTGCAGTCATATACATGCATTTATAACTGTTCAAAATGACTAACATCTCAAGTGGGCAACAGCTTACAGGTGACAAGTAATGGATCTATTGTTAGTGGGAACCCAAACTACTCAGTGCATTTCAAAGGATTGTCATGTTAACTACATATATAAATAAAGAAGCAGTTACAAGAGTTTTGCACCAGTACCGTGATTTTATCCTATTTTCAGTCCATTAGGCTATCTTTTTACAAATTGTTGGTTTGCAGTTGTGCTTCTAAGGATTTTGTAAGTGGGTATAATACAGTTGAAACTGTATTAACAGCTACCTGTATTAAGCAGTCAACATGCATTTAACGGCCAATTTCAGTATTACCAAACTGTAGAATTTTAAACTTCATTTAGAGGTCACCTCTGTTAAGCAGCCACTTTCTCTTTTCCCCTTGACTGACCACTAAAGACAGGTTTGCATAGGTACATGTAGGTTTTTTTTTTAAATAAATATATAAGTAAAATTACCAGAAACAAACAAATTTGTCCCTGCAAGGATCAAAATAAAAACAGTAGACCTTTTCATATGGCATAGAAAAGTTGTTTGTTTCTGCTAACCCGACTGACCATGTCTTTTTCATAAAGAACCTAATATTTGTTTTCTAGCATTCAGCTTTAAATGATAGCAAAATTTTGTTTTTCGTTGCATTCACTAAAAAGATAAGTAAAAGATTTGCCAAACTATCTACAGTATTTTTTTCATAAGCAGAAAAAGCAACTTTTTTTTATTTTGCCTACTTGCAAACCAGCATTTTTAATGATCTCCTCCTTGCATTAGGAATACAGTCCAAAACAGGCAATATAATTATACAGCTGGGAAAAAAAAATCTACCAACCCCACCTGCACAATGCCATTTATTTCAGTGAAAATTCAATCTAGATTGTAATTAACAACATATATTTCTCAAATGACAACAAGCACAGATCAGGCATGCAACAATGATGTCATACCATAAAACCCTGTTCATAAACCATGACCCACTCCTATTTTGTAGAAAACAACAGGCAACCATTCAAGTTACTATGGTTACCATAAAGCATCAATTTCTTGCACTAAATGAACCTAGCTAAAATATAACAGGTATATACTGGCCCAAATGTTTGTCGCAGGTTGTTGAACTAAGGTAACTACTGAAAGCAAGATTGGCATGCATTTGTTTGTCCAATGTTTGTAAAGCTTTTCACTAGTTAAAGGGATATGCATATACATTTTGGTGCATTTTGGTGTCATGTTAATTAAGCTACTACTTTAGGTGATTATCACCCCTTTATTCCGCCTCGTCTTCATGTGATGTGCGTGTAGGACGAGACATGATGGGACAGGATAACATGTTCACTATATGGACCCCATGTCAATTTAAAAAAAAAAGAAGGGCAACCAATCAAGGTACTATGGTTAAATTCAGCCTAAAAGGCATAGAATCATTGCACTAACAACAAGAGCTGTCAGAGGACAGCACGCTCGACTATTCAAAATGCTTGTTGGTAAATCAAATGAAATCTATTTCAATTCTTGCCCTTCACATACCCTGTACATAATAATAGTCAAAAATGATATACCTTGATAGTCTGATACCCCTTAAGATTTTTAAGAAGTCTAAAATCAATCACATGCCTAGTTACTGAGACATAAGCACAATAACACTGTGCATGCAAAACTTTAACCAAAAATCCAAGTTAGAGAAGGGCCATAATTTGCATAAAATTCAGTCCAAAAAATATCCTCCTTAGTTTTCTGAGCCCCCTGAAGACACTCCTTCACTTTCTAGTCAATTCCACAAGCAATTTCTGAGATATATGCTGGATAGTAACTTGAATGCAAAAATTTTACCAAAATTCTAAGTAAAAAGGGGGCCACAATTTTCAATATATTCCATCAAGTGTTATCTTCCTTTATAGTATGATACCCCCTAAACATATTAAAGATGTTTCAAATCAATATCATGCCTGGTTTCTGAGATATAAGCATGAGAGTATCTTGCATGCAAAACTTTAACCAAAATTTCTAAGTTAAAAAGGGGCCATAATTTGTAATATATTCCATCAAGAGTTATCTAATTTGGTTGTCTGACGCCCTAAACATATTTATAAACTTTCAAGTCAATACCATGAATGGTAATATTGAGATACAAACTAGATAGTAGCTTGCATGCAAAACTTTAACCAAATTTTCTTATGCATGCAAAACTTTGACCAAAATATTTTAGTAAAATAGGGGCCATAATTCATATTAAATTCAGTCAAGAGTTATCTAACTTGGTTGTCTGATGCCCCTGAACATATTTATAAACTTTCAAGTCAATACCATAAATGGTTATTGAGATACAAGGTTAATAGTAACTTGCACGCAAAACTTTAACCAAAAGCTGCAACGCCAATGCTGACGACAGGGCGACTACAATAGCTCTCATATTCTTCCAATAGTCAAGATTAAAATTGCGGAGTCAGTCACCTGGGTCATTTTATCCAATCAACATGCAATCTTAAGCTTCCTAATTATGAATAAATACGGAATACTCAGATAATATCGTTGACAATATCTGTTTACATTTTACACGCTCTCTACCGACTTGCGTTTAACTGCAGTGAGAAACCATCATTTTCAGGTGAAATTAGAGATGATAGCGCAAGTAATGTGTGATGGACTGATGAATGGCTATTATGAAATCATCTGGAAGCTTTCAGGTATATTTAAAGTGTTCCGAGGATCCCCCAAATTAACTATTGTTCCAACCCATTTTAAAAAGACTTATTCGTAACGTTTCAGATGTAGTTTATCTTTCAATTATTTACAAAAAGTTAGTTGAAATTTGAAACTAATCCGTAATCTCAAAATGACTCTCCAATGTTATCATAAGTAACCTGTTTAAACAAGGCGATTAAAAATTGTAGATTTAGATGGGTATCAGCCTAAAAAAAACCCCCCAAAAACAAGAGGGCAAAAATGGCCCTGTGTCGCTCACCTGAGTAAGATGGCTGTGTTAGGCATAATGACAAAAAATCTGGCATCTGAAGTGTTTTTCTAACATTTGACTAAGTGACCTACATATTGATCTTACCTGAATTTGCACTCAACTGGGAATTCATGCAGTCATCATTCATATCAAGTTTAATGAAGACTGGGACAAAAATGTAGGCCTGTAGAGTGTTCACAAGGTTTTTCTAAGATTTTCCCTGGTGACCTAGTTTTTGACCCCATGTGACCCAATTTCGAAATCATCTGAGATATCATGTAGACAAACATCCTGACCAAATTTTATGAAGACTGGGCCAGAACTGTGGCCTGTAGAGTGTTCACAAGGTTTTTCTAAGATTTGACCTAGTGACCTACTTTTTGACCCACATGACCCAATTTCGAACTCATCTGAGATATCATGTAGACAAACATCCTGACCAAGTTTCATGAAGATTGGGCCAAAACTGTGGCCTCTAGAGTGTTCACAGGCAATTGTTGACAACGGACGACGCACGACGGACAAAAGGCGATCACAAAAGCTCATCCGAGCCCAAGTGCTCAGGTGAGCTAAAAAAAAAACAAGAAGGCCCTGAATCGCTCACCTGATTATAAATGAGCAACATATGTTGGATTTTTCATATTGACCTACTTTTTGACCCCACATGACCCACTTTTGAACTTGTCCAAGATTTTATGGAAACAGACATTCTGACCAAGTTTCATAAAGATTGGGCCAAAAATGTGGCCTCTAGAGTGTTAACAAGGTTTTTCTAAGATTTGACCTCCTGACCTACTTTTTGACCCCACATGACCAAATTTCCAACTTGTCCAAGATTTTATGGAGAGAAACATTCTGACCTAGTTTCATGAAGATTAGGCCAAAAATGTGGCCTCTAGAGTGTTAACAAGGTTTTTCTAAGATTTGACCTTGTGACCTACTTTTTAACCCCACATGATCCAAAGTCGAACTTGTCCAAGATTTTATGGAGACAAACATTCTGACCAAGTTTCATGAAGATTGGCCTAAAAATATGGCCTCTAGAGTGTTAACAAGCCAAATTGTTGACGACACACGACGGACGCCGGACGAAGGGCCATCACAAAAGCTCACCCTTGAGCACGTTGTGCTCAGGTGAGCTAAAAAAAGATGGGTCGGGGGTAAAATAATGGGCTGGTTGGGTAACCAGAAACAAACCTTGCTTTTTTTTGACGCCTCAGGTATGTGAAAATTCCGACCACCAGACATGCACTTGGAACTTATCTATCTTGTTTATACAGGTAATAATAAGATGATAATATCATACTCTTGTCTGATGGGTTGATAAGATGGGATGACGATTCAACGGTTTAATTTTAGAAAAAAAGTTATTTAGTATCCAAACTGAACATGACTGTCATGATAGCAGTAACGCTGTAGTTATTCTTTAGGTCTAGATTTTAGCCAAAAATTGACCTACATTTAAATTTCCCCCATGAAAGTGGCATTTCTGATTTTTTTATTTTTCCAGTCTGACAACAATTTAGTTTTTGTTTTTTTTACTATTCAAAATGTAAACCAGTTTCCAGTAAATTTGAAAAATGTGTGCCATAATGTTGAATTATTCAAATTACAGTGCTTTAAAATTTACTTTTTATGTTGGCTGGGAAACAAGTTCTTTCCAGTTATACTCATTTAGTATGTAGCAAAAGGGTTAAAGGTATTGACTGTGCGAGAAAGAGCTTGTATAATATTGCAACTACATTTTGTACTGTGTTCCTTTTGAGCTGGATGAGAAACAAAAAACACTGTCATGTGGTTTTCTAAGTAACCCATTACCTCATGAATATTCAATGAACTCAATGTTTTCAATATTCATGAACAATGTCGTCTTGATGAATATTTATTTACCAAATTTTAAAATGGTATATGAAACAATGGATATTCTGTGCCATGAACACTGTGTAGAATCTGATTTACAATATTGTATGAGCAAACAGAGGAGACCCTGATCAGACTGTGTAGAATCTGAGTTACAATATTGTATGAGCAGACAGAGGAGACCCTGATCAGGAGCTGTCTGAGCACGAGATCACACTTCAGTATTCTCGAGAATGCGGGGCCTGGAGCTGACCCCATAGAATTTATCAAAAATGTTTCTTAGTTGTCTTTTCCAATAGCTTTTTTCTTCAAAAGAATTTAACCCTTTACTTCATGAATATTCATGTACAAATTTATGACTTCATGAATAGTAATTAACTGAACTTTAAATGATAAATGACACCATATTTTTTTCTTTGCTCCGCAGACTGTGTAGAATCAGAGCAAGAGGGCCAAGATGGCCATGAATCGCTCACCTGAGAAACATTTCCTTCATTGCATATTACAGTATTATGAGTCATGCTGAATAAATAATCCATGCAGAATTACAGCAAGATCATATCAATTCCACACAAAAACTGTACCTGCCATCCAAAGTTAGAAGGTCAAAGCTTTAATAAGTCAATTTTGACACCTGGGCCATGATTTGAACAAACCTGGTTGAGGTTAGGGTTGGACACCGATTCCTGGTATCAGTCAAATACCGAACAGTAACTTCGTAAAGTACTGGTATATACCATTTTTGTAAAATACCGATGCCTGGTTTCGATACTTCTGTAATTGTGTCAAGAATTCAGTCTTTAAAATGTAAAAATGTAAACAAAAACTTTAAACATGGCCTTAACACACAGATAACTAACCATGAGCAAAATATAAGGATCCATAGCATGTTACAGCAGCCCTGACTGACATATTGAGCAAGTCATAGGACAATTCTAATTTTACAAATAAACATTTTCATTTATAAAATACTTACTGACGAAAGATTGACAAAGTCCTAAAATTAAAAAAAAAGTATTTATTTTACCTTTTTAAAAGAATTATAATGCACAATCGAGGAGGCCACCATTTTTGTTTAGACGTGGGTGTTTTGCGGATGTTCGACAGAGCTACAGGTAAAAATAAAGTTCTACTGCTTCCACAAGTCAGTCATACAAAAATTTTTATTCACAACTCTAGTATCAACATTTAATTTGCATTGTTACATTGAATTTAAGCATGGCCAATTGTTTGAGTAATAATCTTCAAATGTTGACACCTTGTTGTTTGTGTGTCCCTTTCTAATTGGAATTTTCTTAAACCAAACAGTTCTGTCCAAAATGAAACTAACTAGCTAGAATATCATCTGAATATAATAAAAACAATATAATCATAACGTGATGGCAATCATTGTTGGTCTCAGTAATGATGATGCGAACAATTAATTATTAAGTAGTACCAGGAAGGTTACACCCATGTAATGATATGAATATGAATATAAGAACAATGATTTTGTTAGCATTCATTTCAAAATTATGTTATAGAAATCACAACAACACATTTCTGGCAGAGAAATATACGATAAAGCTTTAATACCGATTTAAATGATAAAATCGTACACTTGTATAAATCCCCCGAATGCCTATATGACTTCTTAGTGGGTGGAGTAAAGCTAGAAAAACTACGAAAAAACTAAAAGCTTGTGTATTAATTGTGCACCCCTTCTCCGAAATTGAAGTCATGGAAATGCGCACAACACATAAAAGACATTAAAAAGTTAGGCTATTTATGACCGAAATGGTCGGTGTTGGAAACCATACGAAAAATTCCAAAGTTTGGATGTATTATTCTAAGTAAATTAATGGTGGCAAATGTAGTTTGTAAGGGCGATTTGTAATGGTTGTTGTTCCAGAATGCAGACTTGCTGAACATTTATAATGATGAAGAGATTTAAGTTCTTTTAGTTTAGGTTTCTTTTTCAATCTTTCAATATTCTATGTGCGAAAGAGTGACTGTACACTTGTAAGTTCAACTTAACTGTGTTTTAAGTCAAATCTAGTTAATACAAATACTATTCAAAGGAGGTTATAAGATGTGTAAATTTGATATTTCTAGTCATAATTATCATTTGTCTGTTTGTCTTTTTGTTAAGCATATGTTATCATTTACTTTTTTTCTTTAGCTATTAAAATATAAAAAAACCTTAATTAAAAAAAAAAAAAAAAAAAGAGGCCCATGATGGCCCTAAATCGCTCACCTGAGATAAATAGGTTGACCCAAGGAACATCTGTTCCAATTTATTTTAAAATCTGGCCAGTAGTTTTGAAGAAGATGATTTTTAAAGTTTTCATTTTTGTTTCTTTTTCCATGGCAACCAGAGTTCTATATGGATCAAGTTTATTTTAGCAACTTTTGTGAAGGTTGACCCAAGGATCATTCCTGCTAAGTTTAATCAAATTCTGTCCAGTGGTTTCAGAGAAAATGTTGTTTAAAGGTTTCTCTATATACATATAAGGCAAATAAGCCCCGCCCCTGGCGGCCATGTTTTTTTACGGATCGGAATAATTTTAGCAACTTTGATAGAGGCTGCCCCAAGGAACATCTGTACCAATTTATTTTAAAATCTGGCCAGTAGTTTTGAAGAAGATGATTTTTAAAGTTTTCATTTTTTTCTCTTTTTGTTGCTATGGCAACCAGAGTTCTACATGGATCAAGTTTATTTTAGCAACTTTTGTGAAGGTTGACCCAAGGATCATCCCTGCCAAGTTTAATCAAATTCTGTCCAGTGGTTTCAGAGGAGACGTTGTTTAAAGGTTTCTCAATATACATATAAGGCAAATAAGCCCCGCCCCTGGCGGCCATGTTTTTTTAACGGATCGGAATAATTTTAGCAACTTTGGTAGAGGTTGACCCAAGGAACATCTGTACCAATTTATTTTAAAATCTGGCCAGTAGTTTTGAAGAAGATGATTTTTAAAGTTTTCATATTTTTTTTCTTTTTGTTGCCATGGCAACCAGAGTTCTTCATGGATCAACTTTATTTTAGCAGCTTTTGTGGAGGTTGACCCAAGGATCATCCCTGCCAAGTTTAATCAAATTCTGTCCAGTGGTTTCAGAGGAGATGTTGTTTAAAGGTTTCTCTATATACATATAAGGCAAATAAGCCCCGCCCCTGGTGGCCATGTTTTTTTACGGATCGGAATAATTTTAGCAACTTTGGTAGAGGTTGACCCAAGGAACATCTGTACCAATTTATTTTAAAATCTGGCCAGTAGTTTTGAAGAAGATGATTTTTAAAGTTTTTTATTTTTTTCTCTTTTTGTTGCCATGGCAACCAGAGTTCTACATGGATCAAGTTTATTTTAGCAACTTTTGTGGAGGTTGACCCAAGGATCATCCCTGCCAAGTTTAATCAAATTCTGTCCAGTGGTTTCAGAGGAGATGTTGTTTAAAGGTTTCTCTATATACATATAAGGCAAATAAGCCCCGCCCCTGGCGGCCATGTTTTTTTACGGATCGGAATAATTTTAGCAACTTTGGTAGAGGTTGACCCAAGGAACATCTGTACCAAATTATTTTGAAATCTGGCCAGTAGTTTTGAAGGAGATGATTTTTAAAGTTTTCAAATTATTTTTCTTTTTGTAGCCATGGCAACCAGAGTTCTTCATGGATCAACTTTATTTTAGCAACTTTTGTAGAGTCTCACCCAAGGAACATTCCTGCCAAGTTTCATTAAATTCTGTCCAGCGGTTTCAGAGGAGATGTCGTTTAAAGCAAATTGTTGACGACGGACGACGGACAACGGACGACGGACGACGGACGACGACGGACGCCGGACGAAGGGCGATCACAAAAGCTCACCTTGAGCACTTTGTGCTCAGGTGAGCTAAAAAGAAGAAGAAATGTCGACTTTTATATAATTTAATATGTATATTGCTGGAAAAGGTAAAACTAAACACAACGTAACAAAACAAGAAAATTCTCAAAGGTTTGTTTGTTTGTCCCACCAACAGTATTTCAGTCATTTGGAGACGATGTCTACTTGAGACAGATATAGTGCTGCCACACTGTAGTATCACGCCGTAAACATGTGGCATGACACCACACCCAGTCACATTTTCCTGACACTGAGCCAACCAGTCCTGCAAATACCCTTATATGATGAGCGCCAATTAAGGGAACTATAACAGTACCAGTTTTTACGACTTTGGTATGTCACGGCCTGGGATTGAACCCACGACCTCCCGCTCCCAAGGCGGATGCTCTAACCACTCGGCCACCGAGGTAAAGGTATACTTTACAGCATAGCATTACGTAAGACTAGTTATAAAAATATAAATAAAACAGGTTATGGAACATGATTTACCTTATTAGTGCTTATTTGAAACAAAGGCTTTGATATGGTTAACTGACAGTAAACATAGTATCAGTATTGTTAAAATACCGTTATTGGTATCGGACTTATAACGATATCCAACCCTAGTTGAGGTCCACTGATGAACATTCTTAACTCCAGGCCTTGTTGTTTCTGAGAAGATGATCTTTTGAGGATTTTCCTATACAAGTCTATGTTAAATCAAGTGACCACTACCCCGGGCCTGATTTGAACAAACTTCTTAGAGGTTCACTAGGCAATGTTACAAACCAAATATCTAAACTCTAGGCCTAGTGGTTTCTTTTCTAGGGTTTCATATATAATTAAGTCTGTGTAAAATCAAGTGACCCCTAAGGCGGGGCTTATTTTGACCCCTGGGTCATGATTTGAACAAACTGGGTAAAAGTCTACTAGGCCATGTTACAAACTAAATATCTAAACTCCAGGCCTTGTGGTTTCTGACAAGAAGATTTTTCTAGTTTTTCCTGTAGAAGTCTATGCTAAATCAAGTGACCCCTGGGACGGACCAATTTTGACCCCAGGGCCATGATTTGAACAATTTTGGTTGAGATACTTAAGACAATGCGACACACATAATATCTTAGCTCTAGGCCCTGCGGTTTCAGAGAAGATTTTTTTTGATATTTCACTTTAAAAATATATTTTAAGCTCCTGTGACCCAGATATGCAATGGACTGGAACCATTTGAACAACTTTGGTAGAGCTTCACCCAAGGCAGATTCCTGTAAGGTTTTATCAAAATTGGCTCAGTGGTTAAGGAGGAGATGCCGGACAGACGCACACCGGACAAAAGGAGATCACAATAGCTCACCATAAGCACAACTTAGTGCTCAGGTGAGATAATAAGTAAACAGAGGAGTTGTCTGATCTGGGTCTCCTCTGTTTGCCAATGCATCAAAATGAGTCTATATGAAGTAAAGGGTTAAAGACAAGAAAGCTGATTGGGTTTATAAAAATTATTTTCAAGGCAAGTTTATCATCCGTCTTCAGAGACTGAAAAGGAACACTGTACACTGACAGATGCACCATTCACCAAGTACAATACACTTGTGCATTTCAAAATGGCACCTTTGCAGTGGTCTCCATTGTGTTGTCCCTTGGTACTGTTGGTTTGTCATCTACTGCTTCATCATCCTGTTCTGCGTCGTTATTAACCTCATCGCTTTTATTATTCCTTTCAAGAAATTCTTTGCCTTCCTACAATTAGTTCACTCTAACATCTGACAATAGGATCTTTAATTGCTGTATTGTTGTTCTTTCTTAAAACCAGGTTATTCACTTTGCAAATTGGGTTTTCAATGATCTTAAAAAAATATTTGCAAGCAGAGCTACAAATATGCTGAATCAGCTGGATATTAATTCCACCTTTCTTTAGACTGAGTATTCATGATCTTAAATACATACTAGGAAACTTGTCAATCTATAGAATTGATTGATTGCTTATTTTGTTTAATACAGCGGTGCATATAGCACAAACTGAGAGCAGAAATGTTACCCAAGTTGGAAATTTGGAGCATTTAATACAATAATGCCAAAAAGTCTAGCTTGTTTGATATCGTCACAAAGTTATGTTGTGTACTTAGTAATTTCATGAGAATGAGAAATTAAAATTTTTATTTGCCTTCTGGTATGACAGATTTTCAAATATATATAAATAAAATTATATATATATTTTTTTCAATATTATTTAATCTCAAATTCATGCAAATATGCAGCTTATCTGAAGCTCTGTTTACGAATCTCAAACATTAGTAATAAAATGCTGAAATTGGATTTTCTTTACCACTCAGACAATTAGTTTTTACTGAATAAAATTTCCAGCAAAAGTTTTAAACAATAACTCTCAGTCATTAAATTAAAGGTGGTTAAAAATCAAACAGAATCTTCTAGTAATATAACTGTAGGACAGGATGTATAGCAGGGGTATAAAAGTGGTGTGTCTTGAGTGGTAAAGGTTTAAAAGGTTAGAAGAAGATATTTCAGCACGAAGATATCAAAGACACAATGGTTGGGGATGTTCACCTTTGCAGTAACATCCATGGTTGTATCTCTTGGAACGGATGGTTTTTCAGGTTCTTTCAGACCCTGCATCTCCAACAATGTGTCCTTTCCAGCAGCCTTCAGATAGTCGACACCTTCCTGGAAACATAAGGGTAAAAGAATCACACATAGGCAGTGATGATGAATGCACCAAGCAAGGGAACTATACCAATTTTTATGACTTGGGTAGGTCTAGGAGTAGGACACTGATCAAACCCATAAGAGTAAGTTAGTATTTTGTTTTAATGTGTGGGTCATATCAGATTTAATCAGTAGTTAGTACTATGTATCTGTCAGGATGTACAGTAGTTAGTACCAAGTATCTGTCAGGATGTACAGTAGTTAGTACCATGTATCTGTCAGGATGTACAGTAGTTAGTACCAAGTATCTGTCAAGATGTACAGTAGTTAGTACCATGTATCTGTCAGGATGTACAGTAGTTAGTACCATGTATCTGTCAAGATGTACAGTAGTTAGTACCATGTATCTGTCAGGATGTACAGTAGTTAGTACCATGTATTTGTCAGGATGTACAGTAGTTAGTACCATGTATCTGTCAGGATGTACAGTAGTTGGTACCATGTATCTGTCAGGATGTACAGTAGTTAGTACCAAGTATCTGTCAGGATGTACAGTAGTTAGTACCATGTATCTGTCAGGATGTACAGTAGTTAGTACCATGTATCTGTCAGGATGTACAGTAGTTAGTACCATGTATCTGTCAGGATGTACAGTAGTTAGTACCATGTATCTGTCAGGATGTACAGTAGTTAGTACCATGTATCTGTCAGGATGTACAGTAGTTAGTACCATGTATCTGTCAGGATGTACAGTAGTTAGTACCATGTATCTGTCAGGATGTACAGTAGTTAGTACCATGTATCTGTCAGGATGTACAGTAGTTAGTACCATGTATCTGTCAGGATGTACAGTAGTTAGTACCATGTATCTGTCAGGATGTACAGTAGTTAGTACCATGTATCTGTCAGGATGTACAGTAGTTAGTACCATGTATCTGTCAGGATGTACAGTAGTTAGTACCATGTATCTGTCAGGATGTACAGTAGTTAGTACCATGTATCTGTCAGGATGTACAGTAGTTAGTACCAGTATCTGTCAGGATGTACAGTAGTTAGTACCATGTATCTGTCAGGATGTACAGTAGTTAGTACCATGTATCTGTCAGGATGTACAGTAGTTAGTACCATGTATCTGTCAGGATGTACAGTAGTTAGTACCATGGATGTACAGTAGTTAGTACCATGTATCTGTCAAGATGTACAGTAGTTAGTACCATGTATCTGTCAGGATGTACAGTACCATGTATCTGTCAGGATGTACAGTAGTTAGTACCATGTATCTGTCAAGATGTACAGTAGTTAGTACCATGTATCTGTCAGGATGTACAGTAGTTAGTACCATGTATCTGTCAGGATGTACAGTAGTTAGTACCATGTATCTGTCAGGATGTACAGTAGTTAGTACCATGTATCTGTCAGATGTACAGTAGTTAGTACCATGTATCTGTCAGGATGTACAGTAGTTAGTACCATGTATCTGTCAGGATGTACAGTAGTTAGTACCATGTATCTGTCAGGATGTACAGTAGTTAGTACCATGTATCTGTCAGGATGTACAGTAGTTAGTACCATGTATCTGTCAGGATGTACAGTAGTTAGTACCATGTATCTGTCAGGATGTACAGTAGTTAGTACCATGTATCTGTCAGGATGTACAGTAGTTAGTACCATGTATCTGTCAGGATGTACAGTAGTTAGTACCATGTATCTGTCAGGATGTACAGTAGTTAGTACCATGTATCTGTCAGGATGTACAGTAGTTAGTACCATGTATCTGTCAGGATGTACAGTAGTTAGTACCATGTATCTGTCAGGATGTACAGTAGTTAGTACCATGTATTTGTCAGGATGTACAGTAGTTAGTACTATGTATCTGTCAGGATGTACAGTAGTTAGTACCATGTATCTGTCAGGATGTAATGTCATTTTACACAAATCTTATTGATTTATTTGAGTCTCCCAATTTTTAACTGAGCTTTCAGGGGTCTGACTAACTCCTCATTTGAAGACCAGGGGCCATATTCATAAAGCTCCTTAATTTTTAAGGAAAATAATTCCTTAACTAGAATAAATCTCCTAAGGATTTTTATAGATTAGATATAAGGAAATCTCTAATAACTAAGGGAAATCTATGTGAATTTAAGGAAAATCTTTGAAACTAAGGGAATTTTTCTCCTTAGGAGCTTTATGAATACGGCCCAAGGGGTCGTATTCATAAAGCTCCTTAGTTTTTATGGAAAAAAATTCCTTAACTGGAATAAATCTTCTAAGGTGTTTTATACAAAAGACTAAAATCTATGTGATTTTAAGGAAAATCTTAGAGACTAAGGGAAATTTGTTCCTAAGGAGCTTTATGAATACGGCCCTAGGTCTCTAGTTTTGGGGGAAAAGACTTCTATTTTCCTCAGCAGCTCCTATATAAATATATGGCAGGAGTCCCAACTTTTTAGACAAATCTCTCTTCAGGACTCAATTCAGGTGTTTTCCTCACCATTTTGGGAACATGACCCGACACCCAGAATGGAAATTTTTCACAAAATTTGGAAAAACTCACACCATATATATAACAAATAAACTAAAAATTAAATAATTTGTTCATTCAACCTTTGCATCATTCGGACTCGCATGGTAAAAATGGTAATAATTTTTTTTTTTGTTTCTTGAAATGGGAATTTTCTCTTTGAAATTGGAGAAAAAAAAACACCATACTTTTTGCGACTGGAAACACGACCCAATATCAGTTGTCAAAATGGACCCCCCCCCCCAAAAAAAAAACACAAACAAACTGTTTTTTGTTAAAAATTAGTTTAATGAGTATAATTGAGTATTTATCTATAATTTATTGAGTAATTATGCTTCTCCGTTCTCCCAATATGGAATATACAAAATGAACAAAGAAATCCTGATATTGGAGGACAGGTACAAGAAATCAGTACATGGAGTAATTTTTTCAAGACTTTTGGAAAAGGATATTTTACTTATTTTGTGAAAAGCATCTACAATGACTCTTTAAAATGGAAAAAAATCACATCAAGGCACCTATACAGCAATTTTTAAAAACAATGGAAATAACTGACCAAATAGACCTCAGTGCCTGAAAAGAAAGATAATTGTAATTTTCTTCACTTGAAACCAGGGCTCTCCTTAGTCTTTGAAACCCAAGAGTCATTGATCCTTGGGGCTAAATTTTCAAGAGGCAAAAGCAAATTCTTAAGAGTCAAATAAAATTTGCAGTATTTCACTTGGATCGTAATATGTCACAAATTTTACATGTAGTGATATACATGTTTAGATTGACAAAGTTTGGATGTGGTGTATAATACTTGTTTATTGTATGTACATATAATTTGCAAGAAGTGTTCTGATTAAAAGAAATCTGTTTTAAACCAAAACAAAATAAAATGAAAATTAAATTTATTTCTACTATTTTGCATACAAAACACAATATAATAAATATCCGGACAATGGCGTATGCTGATTTATCTTCTAGGGAGGTAGCCCCATTTCTCCTGCTGAATGGTGATGAGTTCATTCTGGGCCATCAATGACGGGTTATTTTTCACAATGAAACAATAAGTATGTAACTGGACCTCCTGAAAAAAGTCAACCAAAAAAATGAATGAAAATCAAAATTATAAGCTGTTCCATCACTTAGAAGTGCAGTCACATTGGGAAGCTGTATTTTTATCATGGAATAGTCGAAGTCATCATAATATACTGTTGTTAATTTTAAATGTGAACAAGTTAATCTAACTTAAAAAATCTAGAATATCTATGTTTTATTAAAGAAAAATAGTGAAAAAATTATTCCCTTTATGTGGAAAAAAAATGACAGTTGCAAAATTCTTCTTGAGACTAGAGCTACCTTTTTTAATTACACATAAAGTAGAAATCAAAAGATGATATTTGGTATAAATTACTTAAAAAAAAATATAAAAAAAATTAAGAAAATTGGATCTGACCATTATCATTCATTACATAGATGAAATATCCAGGTACATTTAAACCATTATCAGTTATTAAATACAGAAAGATAGCTACGGAAAGAGTTTTACTTACCTTTATCATTACGTTTTGTTTTTTTTGTTAACCTTGTTTGATTCTATAGGAGTTGATCTACTTTCGGTTTTGATTCCATATTATACACTGACAGACTAATCATACCCATTTGTTATAATCATCACACCTTTCATTTCAACCAGCATGGTTAATTTACTGTCATTAAACTATTTGTTATTATCAAACAATAAAAATTTCAGCCGATCCTGATCGGTAATTAACCTGAGTAACAGCCAAAGGAAGTAAAAGCATTTAGTCATGGATCCTCGCCTTTGATGTTTTCACACATTGAAAAAAAAAACGGATCCAGCAACCTCATGTGCAAAAACTTATAGCAACATTGAAAGTACACAAAGATTACCGAAGCAATACAGGAATTTGAAATTACGTTGGTTACACAATCGGCATTTACATCCAGTGGTGTATATGAAGATTGCCAAAGCAATATGAGAATTCATAAGATTACTGTGCCCCAGCTAGCCTTAAATAGCCGGGCGCAGCGCCCAGCTGCCCTTTTGCCACACCCAGCATGTGCCCTTTTGTCGGCAGATTGCCCCTGCCCTTTTGTCCGCAATTGCCTCTGTCCTTTTATCGGCATGTACCGCTTGTCATGTAAATAAAAAACTCCGGAAGTTAGAGTACACAACTGGGTGGCTATCAGCGAAGCCGTTGCTTAACCCTTTCCCTCATAGAGGAAACCATGAAAAGACCTATGCGAACAACATAAAACCAGATCAGCCTGCGAGTTACTCGCAGGCTGATCAGGTTTTATGCTGTTCGCTGCTCCTCAGTGGTCTGGAAATGAGGACTTTATAATTAAATTTGGTAAGGTTTAACTGTGGTTTTCTGAAGATCAGGCTTTATGTGGTACCTATTGAGTGCATCAAAATGAGTCTATATGAGGGAAAGGGTTAATGAGCAACAGGTCATCATGGCTACCATTGCTGACGATTGTAGAGGAAATAAGTGAACACAAACCTATAACCCTTTAATAATGTTCACAGCTTGTGTTAATTTCGAAGTGAAAATAAAAGTTGATTCTACGGGACTGTTTTTCAACACGAAAAAGATAGCCTAATTTGGCATAAATATTTGTAATATTTCAAATCTGGCATTCTGCATCGACACATTATCATACTTTGATTGTTAACCCTGATGAAGATCTTTGTTAAGATTGAAACTAGTTGGTAATAAACCTTTTTCTGTTGATTGGAGTTTGTATGGTTTACTCTCTTTTTTTTTAATTTAATTGCCGTTTTAACCCTTTCCCAACTTTCTCTTCTCATTACACCATGAAAAGACCTATGCTGACAGCATAAAACCAGATCAGCCTGCGAGTAACTCGCAGGCTGATCAGGTTTTATGCTGTTCGCTGCTCCTCAGTGGTCTGGAAATGAGGATTTTGTAATTAAATTTGGTAAGGTTTAACTGTGGTTTTCTGCAGATCAGGCTTCATGTGGTACCTATTGAGTGCGTCAAAATGAGTCTATATGAGGGAAAGGGTTAATAGCATGTAAAAAGCATGCTTGAATATAACCATGTTTACTTCCAGTATGGTATGGTTGAAGAAACATGCACTGATAAATCTTGTTTACAACAATTAAAAAAGGTCAAAAAGCTTTAGTAGTGTTTAAAAACATAAATGATTGATAAAAAATCTTTAAATGCAGATTTTACACCATTATTTGAAATTAAGGCTGACTTTGTACTTACAATAATATGATCATACTGAAGTGGGTGGGGTAATGCACCGAGACAAAATTGCATTATTTTAAAAAAAAAAATCTATTGAAAAAAAAAAAAATAATTTTCACATTTATATATAATAAAAGATCTAATAACTGTGATTTAAAAAAGAGTTGATGAAACTGAATGGCCTTGGAGATTAATTAAAATCAAATAATTTTCATGCAAAAAGATCTGAAACAGTTTTTATCTGAGTCTACACAAGAAACTTAATTAACTTAAAAATATTTTCTGTATTGTAAAAATTAAAAAAAAAATTAACACGTAATTTCATTATATTTTCTGAAAAATATTAGAATTTAGAATTTTTTTTTCCTCTAACCTCCAAATTGTATGTAAACCTCTCCTTTTTGGTGAATTTACCATGCCTTTTTCATATAATAATAATGTGATAGTATAGTCATCAATATAAAACCTCTTATATATATGGTGTGCATTAATTAATGTGCATTAATTAATGTACATATGAAAAAAATGGGGGATTTTCACAATATTCTGAGGGAAGAGCCTTGGATCCTCAATTTAATTGTTCTTTAGGCTATATGAAATTGAAATGCCAGGTTCATATTTTATTCTGTTAGTATTATTTTTATTGATAACTTGAAGATTTGTAATCCAAGAACGTTGATGCAAATTTGATTTTTAAAAGATTCTGCACAAATATTTCCAGACAACTGTTCAGATCTCCACATAAATAAGTCATTCTTGCAGAGACCATATAAGATCTTAAATGGAAAAAAAAATGTTGAAATGTTGTCTGTTTAAGAAGATATAAATGGTCTGACCACTGATCTACATTTAACTGTCTGAATCTGGAGCTGCTGTAAAACAAAATGTCTCGTCTGAAAATGCAGGAGATGGCTTTTCAAGGGTTTGAACTTAAACAATTTTCTTGCCCCCCCCCCCCAACACAGCTACCCCCAATTCAGCTCTATGCGCCTCAAAGTGCCCTTTAAGGCACCACCACCTGACCCTTTTCAAATCCTAGCTGGAGCACTGAGGTTAATTAGAGTAACTGACAAGTGATAGCGAATCAATAGGGGGTCAGTTGCACGCATTGATAACGTAATCTGTACTAACAAACACTACTAAGTGTTTCTCCTAGGATCTGGTTTTACTCAAAAGGGCACTTCGGTTGCGTCTCATTATATTCATACCCAAAGTGGGACACCTAAATGTTTTAATTTAAATTTTCATCAAAACTGTCATTAAATAAATTAATTTACTTAATGCTATTTATTTCAATTGTCTCAATAAATAAATGAATTTAATTTATTTACTGTTATTGATTTCAACTGTCTCAAATACAACCAATAATAATAATGTCCTACAATTATACCTTGAAAAATTTGAATTATATAAATAACAAATAAATTTTCATTCTTTTTCCATACACCTTTTTTTTATTATATATAAATCTTATTTTCAGGGGTTTTCTTAAGTGGATGCCCACTTGCCCACGCCGTGTTAAAATCACTGCGGGCAAGTGATTTTTCAAAGAAGATAGCCCGGCGGGCAAATTTATTTATGTAAATGAAATCTTTCGGGGTTTTTTTTGGTTTTTTTTTTACAGTATATCAGGGGTGAAATGCTTGTAAATTGTGTTTGATACATATTAACTAAAATCCACCTTAATTTATAATTGCACATGTTTAGATTTAAACATTAACAAACACCAACTAACTTCAAGATCGGGCAACCTGTTTTCACTGGGGGCTAGTAAATGTTCAAAGTAACTTGCCCTCTGGACAAATGAAAGTCAAATCCTTAAGTTAACCCCTGTCTATGCCTTAAAAATATTGGCCTATGTATGGGATCACATTGTATATTCATTACATAAATTATGGGATTTTTCAACACAGGAAGAGAAAGCAAGTTATTATTCATAGATAATAATGTGTTGTTTTTTTCTGGGTTTTTTTATTCACCAGATGATTTTTATAAATGTAAGTGAACAAAAGTAAATATAACTTGAATTTCATTTTTAAAAAATGAAGAAATATTGTAAATACATTTTTTATTATTATTCGAACAATTACCTCCCTTTATTGATACTTCATTTTTGGACGGGTTTTTCAACGATCCACGAAAACCCATGACATTATCGGTAATCAATGCACAAGCAGAAACTTGTATTTTTTATGAAACATACATCATCTGCAATTATATGAATTAGAATAGCTGAAAATTGGCCTCAGTGAAGAATTCAGACTTGCTGATATTGCGGTGAAAAAGAAAATCTGAAACAATTGTCAAAACACTTATGAAGTACGAAAACCAAGTCATCGAGGTAGATAATCGGCCAGTAAAAGTTACACGTCAACAAATTTAAGTTTGTCAATTTCAACATCAAATTTCTCAGAAAAGATAGTTTATATGGGAAAAAAAGAACTTTCTCGGCATCCGTTTATTTGGAACAAAAGAACTTTCAGTTTTGTTTACTCTTCCTGTTTTTAGCGTCACTCATTTGCATAATGACCCAAATTTCATAAGAGATACGACTACCCTTTAAATTGATTAGGCACACGCATGTCGGAAATCTGGTATAACCAGAATAAGGAAAATTGTTTGTTAATTTTATTTTAATGCATGTATGATACATACGCGTATGTGTGAAAATGTTCATTCTTGAATGTTAATAACGTGGATGAACATGCTCGAGAAATATCTCGCAGGGTGTCATTTTGGCTTCGACCAATCATAGTTCATGCCACATAATTACAATTCTGACGTCATCTACACAGCCCCTTACAAACACATGACGGCGGCATATCATAATAGGGCAGGAGAACAACAGGGTGCTGTGTCCTGCTATTACACACTTGCTGGAGCACAGGTAATATGGGCATGTTGTTAATCTGGGTAAGGCAGAATGGCGGCAAAATCCAGACTAAAGGACAGCATGGCGTGTTTCGGGACCCTAAAAGGGCAGCATGACGCAGCGCCATGGGAAAAAGGCCAAGGGGAAACACTAGTTAGAGGCGGTACTGATCTGGTGGTATTGACGCACCACCTGTTATTACCCCTGGTCAAAATGACGCTTGGTACAATTTTAACCCGGGTCAAAGGAGAGCCCTGTCAGAAACACAGTATGTCTAAAATGTAGAAAGAGCCTCTAATTTCATTGTGCCTATAAAATCATATATTATCATATAACATTAGTGCTAATAACAGTAATTGAGGTTGGCATGCAAAAAAATCAGAAGATTATTCTGAGAAATGATGTTTTTATTACAATTTTATGAACTTTATATGGAAAAAGTTTCATGGAAAAAGACATGTCCGTTGCAAAAAGGGCCTCTTATTTATAAAAACATAATTTCACAAAATAATCTTCTGATCTTTTGCATGTAGACCTCATAAAATGTTATTAACACTATTATATTCTGATAATTAGTGATTTTAAGGAAACAATGAAATTAGAGGCCTTTTTTTTGCAACTGACAGGTCCTTTCCATGAGACAATTTTTGTAGAAAGATCAAGAGAATATTCTGATTTTTTTTCATGCAGACCTCAATTTATGTTATTAACACTATAATATTCTGATAATAATTATTTTATTGGAACAACGAAATAAGATGCCCTTTTTGCGACCGACAGGTCCTTTCCATGAGACTATTTCTGTAGAAAGATAATAAAATAATAATAAAAACAACATGTCTAAAATAATCTTCTGATTTTCTGCATGCAGACCTCAATTAATGTTAATAACAGTATTATAATATGATCATAAGTGATTTTATAGGAACAACAAAAATTGAGACCCTTTCCGCAACCAACGGGTCCTTTCCGTGAATTTTTCTGTAGAAAGGTAATTTATAAAATCATTTCTCAAAAATTCTTCCGATTTTTTGCATGCAGACCTCAATTAATGTTATTAACACTACTGTAAAACGATTAGTGGTTTTATAGAAACAATTAAATTAGAGACCGTTTCCGCATTTTAGTCATACCCCTTGAAACATACTGCATAAGATCATTTCACGGGTTAATCTGCTTCTATAATCGGTTGCTATCAATTCAAAAGTCAAGTAGAAAAGGCCTACCAGCTTGTTTCAAATAGATTCAAAGATACATCAATAGCCTTTCAACTGAAACTGAATGCATACTATTCAATAAAGCACCAAATGTGTGCTTAACTTAGTACACATTTTACCACACAATTTAATCTCTCAAATTTCACAAAGTGTGTAAATGTTATAGCTTCAGACCAGTGTCATGCAATTCTTTAATACAATTTGGTCACATATTCTGTAGCCATCTAAAAAGTCTTTTGATATCATAACTTACTTGTGCAAGCTGAAACATGACAAGTCACTGTATTTCCTGCATAATTCATTTTTTTATGCATAATCAACTGCATAGGATGTTCTTAAATCTAAAAAATGTAAATCCTCTCTCCTTTCTAAGATTGACATCCAGTAAATTGATAAATACTTAAATAATTAAATTCTATATGATGAAATTGTTTGGCAGTGCTAACAATGCAATGTGCACAGTGAATACAGACCGTATTTACTTTAGCACACTGAACATTGACCGTGGGGGAACAGACCGGCAGCCATCTTGAAAATTCAGAAACCGCATATTTTACAGCCGTTAAAGATCTGTGTATTAAGAAATTAAGAAACAGAACATTATGCAAAAGCACGTTCAATCATCATTCTTCAACTATATGAACAATTCGTTTCTTAATTTTTCGTCGATTTATGGCAAATTGATGAATTAGGTCATGGGTTATTATCTCTGAGAATGTCCACAAATAGAGATTTCTCCGTAAGATGAAGACCGAAGAAACCAAAAGTTTAAACTATTATTTTGCATTGCAGATTCGGTGGATTTTTAACTTACCTTGGCAGTTACTTGCATTGTTCCATCACGGGTCAATTCGGGCTTTGCACTTGCCATTTTATGTCTTATTTACGCCAGAAACTTCAGTTAAACAGGTACACTAAAACAGTGTTTTTTCACGAGGACGTCTTGTTCAGGGAGAGGAAGGCGTGGTCACATGATAGGCAACCGTGATTATCATTGGCTAACCGGCAACGAGGCGACCCGGAAGCGGGTAATATGAAAACAAACATGGCCCATTCGTATTTAGAGAATAAGTATATAGTATTCATTAGCGATTTTCACACCAAAAGGGAATATTACGCACAAATTATGAATTAGGAATGATAGAATAAGGTATTTCTAAGACAAATGCCTAAAATACAAGGGTTGTCATCGATTTTGCTACCAGAAACACTTGAATTAATAGACGCTATGCTGATACTTTGGTGTAAATGTCAAGTTGCCAGAGGTATAAAAGTTAATATTTCTGTTAAAGTTTGAATTTAGTTTCAGTAAGTCTCATTAAAACCAATCAAGCTGAAACGCGTTTTACATTTATTAATTTAACACATTTAAAGCAACTAAACACTGTCACAAAATCTTTATTTTGAATAATTAAAAAAAAAAATACATTTCAAGATTGTTTTAAACTTCAAGATCATAATTATTTATAGTCAAAGCCTTGATTTGCATGTATCACCTGATATTTTCACTACATCCCTATTCTTTCTTTACTTTTAAAATGAGTCATCTTTAGACAACAATTTTAAGGGTGATATTTTTTTTTAAGTAAGACATTATTCGAGAACATCTAGAACATAAAGGTTAATACATTATTATGTCAAAATTTATCTTTCTTTCTTATTCCTCGTAAAGATTTGATCATTTCAATTTCGCCCGCCCATCTATGCGATGAACGTTAATGTAAGGATCGATTGACTTGTTAACGGCACTTTATACGGGAGTTATACAGAGCATTCCAGAAGACCCATTTTAATGTTTTAGTTAGCTGTTTATGCCCTCAGAGTAATTCTATTAAGGTGGTGAAATTACTCACGCTATTTATTTTTTATGACGAAGGTTATTAAAACACCACTAATGATATCTTTCATGTGTACATGTATAAACTGTAATTGTTGTTGTTGGGCTGGAGTGTACCGTATAAAATTCCAGTCATTCGGAGACTATGTTCTTGAGATAGGTACAATGCAGTATAATGCCGTAGATATGTGGCCTGATAAGTACACATCCAACACCAGACCAACCAGTCCTGGTACTATTCCTATATATGCTGAGCGCCAAGCATGGAAGCTATACCAGAACTTTTTTGCGACTTTGGTATGTCGTGGCCGCGGACCGAATCCACGACCTCCCGATTCAGGGGCTGACGCTCTAACAACTCGGCCGACGGGACCGATCACAACACAATATGACTTTAGTCAAAAACTTTTTTTTTTAAATGAAGGTTATATCTTTTTTATGACTTTGTTCCCTTCATTAGGAAAAATAGCTGCCTAGTTGAAGAGTTAAATATTTTAGAAAAATATACGATAAAAATAAAAACAAAACATTCTTTAACATCATAAGGTAAATTGTGAAACAGGTCCTAGATCGTGATTTTATTCAGGATTAAGGTGGAATCATACCTTTGAAATAACGTCGTTTTCGATGTCAAAACCGACGTTTTTGTGAGATTTAGGTGTGTGTGTCTTATTCGATTTATATAGAAGTAAATTTCTTGTAAACTTAAAGAGGATTAATTTGCCGTTCCGAGGATGTAAATTTCGTACGTTAGCTTTTCCTCAATTTCCCCTAATTTGAATTTAATCTGGAAAACTAGCATGGGAAAAATATACTCATAATTTTCTTTTTTATTTTTAGGAAAAATTACCCGATGTGTTTTTATTAAACATTTGTATTGTTTAGCGCAGCCCTTAAATAAAGTAATTATGAAATTTAAAGAAAATCTATCGGGCCGTTTTTTCATTAATTATAATTAAGTTACAATATGGTCGCAAGCTTGACCGACCACTGACGTCAAGATGCCAAGATGACTGTTTTTGATTTTTTTTCTCTTCCTTTTATGATTCGAATCTCCGGTCAAATGAACAAAGATTAATTAGTCTTTCAAATTATGTAAATTTCCTACGTTGATTTTTCTATAAAAAAATCATAAGAAAAATTACTTGAGAAAACATATCCAAAACCTATTTCATATCCTGTATTTTTTTAATTTATTTATTTATCTTTTTTTTTAAGAATTAACCTTTAGAGTATAGTTATGGAATATAAAGAAAATATATAAGGCTATATTTTTCAGTCATCAATTGAAAAATAATAATATAAAAGTAATTAGAATTTATCCGATAACACCAACGAGACGGAATATTTTCAGTTGACAATTATAATACTCCTATTGGTTAAGCTCTCTTCCGCATTTACTACTGCTGCTGCCGCTGCTTACTACAAACTCTACTACTCCTTCGACGACCAATACTACACATTACCACTACTGCTACTACTAAATGTACCAGACCTACAACTAACATACTGCTACTACTACCATTACTGCTATTTCAGCTACTGCTACTGCTACCACTACCATGATTACTACTACTACTTCTAATACTACTACCACTTCTACTACTTCTGCTACTACTACTAGAAGTACCACCATTACTATTATTATCATTACTACTACTACTACCCGCTATTACAGCAACTGCTATTATTACTACTACTTGTATCATGACGACGACAACTCCTACAGCAACTACATCTATTATTACTATGAATATCATGATTACTAACACTACTATCTATGTTATCAATTATAAACAGAAAATTTATATTTAAATTGTTTTAAGGGTGTATGCCACAGTTAACCATCACAATGTTCCGGAAATGTAGAGTGTAACATATAAAACTCTAAACCTTCGGATATAAGCAGCACAACTACGTTAAAAGGATTGTATCGCCAATACAGGACGTCTGTTTGTATCTATCACATTTCCTTTTTAATTGGTTTATTAATTTGAACTGAATTACGGTAAGTATGTTTTACAGATTTAAAACATAGTTTTCCTGTTTAACCCTATCCCTCATATAGACTCATTTTGACGCACTCAATAGGTATCACATAAAGCCTGATCTGCAGAAAATCACAGTTAAACCTTACCAAATTTAATTACAAAATCCTCATTTCCAGACCACTGAGGAGCAGCGAACAGCATAAAACCTGATCAGCCTGCGAGTTACTCGCAGGCTGATCTGGTTTTATGCTGTTCGCATAGGTCTTTTCATGGTATCCTCTATGAGGGAAAGGGTTAACATTGAGCTGTTACCATAGAAAGTGCTTAATAGCTCCTAGATGAACTCGGTAACCTACACATTTGATCAAGCATCCATAAAAGAATATTTACGAGGAAAATGAAAAAAACAAAACAAATCCATTGAAGGATTTCCTGTAAAAAAATATCAAAAAGGTCTGAAAATGAAGCCATTTCTTCTCTCCCATTTCCATTTCTTTTCTCCATTTCTGTAAAAATGAAGTACCTGGGGATATTTAAACTATTCATCCAATGAATTGGAATATCATGCATGAACTATTAGCATGTGTGTCTTCTATTTATATATTTTTAAACCCCCCCCCCCCCAAAAAAAAAAAACACAAAAAAAACCACACACACACACACACACACCAAAAACAAAAAAAAAACAGTTACCATGGATATTCAAACGTAGCATGAAAACGAGCACGATGACCTTTCTTTTTTCGTATCCAGCGCAGTTTTAACATAACATATGCGATATATATATAGCAAACAAAAAAACTTAACATACGTCCTGAACACTGTCATCATGTATAAAGCTCAGTAATACTGAATCGAATGTCTCCGAGAGTTACAAGGAGGAAATTAATCATCAAAGTCAGTATTGACTTTAGAGAAATTTTCAAACATGATGTTCATGCTGAAAGCAAATAAATCATGATACATACGGCATTAGGCTGACAATAAAACTATAAACGCAGACTCCCTAAACACCACATAAGTTAAAGATTCATGTATGAAGGGAACTGTGGTGCGTCGATGGTTTTACGAATATAACGATACTTGTATGTCTGATGGTCTTCCTAAATAAATAACAGATATAAATTGTAATGATGACCACTTTTGTCGATCATATTCATAGTTGTACAGATGTTGTTGGCTTTGTGAAACAGACTTTGGTGATTTATATCAATGTTCAACCTATGTTTTTTTTTACCTTTAACAAAGTAGTTTAGTCAAAGAATAAATAACTTTTTTAATTTCATTTTTTTAAATTTTACATATTGTGATATTGTAATTATAGACTGATCACTATTATCAATGATGAAACATAATTGTTATGACCATTAGTATTATTATCACTGTTATTGTCATCGTTTTCCTTGATATCAATAATGATTATATAATAGAAATTATAACGTCGTTGACCCAATTCCTTTTAATTTCTCGAATATTTCTGTTATTTGAAATATATGAAGGTATTACTTTTATTATTATTTCCACTTTAAAATAAAACATGAATTATTTGATTAGGCTATAAAAGTCGCAAAACGTCCGTTTTGACGTCGTGATTAATCCCTAAGGCGCGACCGAAGTGAATCATTTATAATTTATGAAAAAACGGCCCGATAGATTTTCCTTACATTTCATAATTGTTTTATTAAAGGGTTATGCTAATCAAAATTGATTTTTTATCTATCGGGTAATTTTTCTTAAAAATAAAAAAAGAAAATTAAGAGTACATATTTCCCATGCTAATTTTCCAGATTAAATTCGAATTACGGGAAAAGAGTAAAAACTAATGTATGAAATTTACATCCTTGGAAAGGCAAATTCGTCCTCTTTTAGATAACAAAAAATTATTTCTACACGAATCGAAACAAGAAAGAAACGACGGTTTGTTTGCGCACACCCTAAATCTCACAAAAAACGTCGGTTTTGACGTCGAAAACGGCGTCATTTCAATGGTATAATTCCACCTTAACAAGGCTATACATTTATAAAAATGAAAATTTGATTGTTTTTATTTTTATTTTCCCTAAACAAAGTTGTATGCGTGATAACAGTAGTAAAAGGTCTGATTTATATTATTGAACTATTTCATTATCCACTCTAATCATTTCGAAAGTACATGTATTTCAAAGTACTCCATCCTCATCAATTTGCAGGGAGAAAAGATGAATAGGTTGACGAGATAAATCAATTATCAAATAGAAATTATTTACCCTTGTTACCGTGTACAGTAAATTTTTCGTACCCCGAATCATCGTGTGTATTTCGATGTTTATTTCTAGTCCCTGTGAGGAGAAACTAACAGACACATTGTTAATATACTCTCGGCTATGGAACAGAATTCGGGCAAAAATACATTTTGCCTTTTGACATGTTTATTGCTTCATTTGTCTAAGTGACTAGCATCATTTTGATTAGTACAATACGGCGTAATCGTCGTCTGCGTTATTTGTTTTTTACATTAAACATTCATTTTTCATTCACATCATAATTAACTACTGAAAATACATCTGCTTTTATTTCCATTTCATCACCGTATAGCACTGTGTATAGCTGGACAATCCAGTTTGCGCATTCGTATTAGAATGTAATTTATTTCGTCGGTTTAACGAATTAATGAATGACACATGTAGCTAAGCAAAATAACACATGTACGCAAGCAGAATGACAAATGTCAAAATGTGCACCTAGCATTATGACGTTGGAGGGCGCTATGCCGGTTTGACTTGGAGCGAGTTCAGTTTACCTACTAGAGTTAACTAGAGTTACCAGATTTGCAATAAAACGCGCGGAATTTTTACCCTACGAACTCTGTAGGGTTACGCGAGTTCAACCCAGTGAGGTAGGTGGGTAGACTACAAAGCAATATGGCGGACGGAAAGCATCTAGGCAAATTTATAGAAAGTTATAAATATCTATGATATCCTGTCTTTAAATAAGCCTGTAAGCTGGCAGCTACTTTATTCAAGTCCAAGCTCGAAAAAAGTCATAAATAAAAGATTTATTGTTTTAATCATATATCTATTTACAAATAACGTCACAAGGGGTAAACCTCATGCGTTCAGTTTATTGCTAACTAGAGCATATTTATTACGTCATCAATACGAGTTTACTCGAGTAGTGTTTGTTGGGTTTAACGTCCCACCGGCAGTATTTCAGTCATTTGGAGACGATGTCTACTTGAGACAGATATAGTGCTGTCACATTGCAGTATCACGCCGTGGACATGTGGCATGATACCACACCCAATCACATTATCCTGACACCGGGCCAGCCAGTCCTGCAACTACCCTTATATGGTGAGCGCCAAGCAAGGGAGCTTTAACAGTACCTTTTTTTTTTTGCGACTTTGTTATGTTGCGACCTGGGATTGAACCCACGACCTCCCGCACCGAGGCGGACGCTCTATAACTCGAGTAGAACTATAGTTGGTCACCTGAACTCGCTGTCGGTAGTTCGGAGTAGTATATACAGAAATTTCGTCCTCCACAGAAAAGGTGGTGTACCTATAATAAGTCACTTTATACTACTGTTCGGGAAGAATCGGCAAAATGAAGTACGAAACTGTGGCTGTTTTCCAAATTCGAAAAAGTTATTTCTTTTAAACAAATTGTTTGAAATTGAAAGTAGATCCACTGCTTAAAGACATAACTGCATACATCTTTTCTAAGTGCAGGCCAAACATTTCAGATATTAATATGAGCTCAGGCTTACAAAGATGAATATTTAAAAATAATGAACGTTACGCAAAATTTTATATACGAGCACATCTCTTCGATCTAGTTCCAGAGTCACCGGGCGACTTAGGGGGCTCAAGCAACACCACCCCAAAGCCCACCACAGCTGGCCTGATAATACAATTTTCTGATGACTGAAATTGGTAAATGGAAATCCCAATCGTGAGCCCCTTACTGAATTTCTTTATTGTTATATGCAGACGATATTGTGATGATCGCGGGATCCGAATCTGATTTACAGCAAATGCTCAACGTTCTACATGATTGGTGCAAGCGATGGAGGGTATTAATTAATACTGAACAATCTAAATGTATGCATTTCCGGAGTGGACGCACCCCAAGGACAGAATACATATTTACAGTAGGTGGCAACGTCTTAGAAACTGTTGACCGGTATAAGTATCTAGGAGTGACATTTCATGAGAAAAGTAACTTTACATTCAACGCCGATGCTTTATCTAAGGGTGCAGGGAGAGCCCTAGGCTCAATAATAAGCAAAGTGCATGGATTGAAAGACGTTGGCTTTAAAGCATGTGAAAAGCTTTATAACTGTTGTGTCACACCAATTTTGGACTACTGTGCCTCTGTTTGGGGATTTAAATCTTTTCAATGTATCGACAATGTGCAGAATAAAGCTCTAAGATACTATATGGGAGTCCACCGATTCGCGCCCATTCTCGCCCTTCACGGTGACACAGGTTGGCTGCCGAGCGTATACAGACACTGGTCCAGTATCCTACGGCTATGGAACAGACTTGTGTCTATGGACAATAATAGGATACCTAGAAAAGTATTTGACCATGACTTTAATGTTTGTTCAAACAATTGGTGTAGTAACGTAAAAGCAATAATGGATAAATTAGATTTTACCTCACATTTTAATACCAGATCACCAGTGGATATAAAGGAAGAATATACCAGAACAATCAGCTACTATGGTGATAAATGGTCACGCGACATTAGAGAAGTGCGAAAATTACGGACATACCGACAGATTAAACAGGAATTAAATGCGAGGAATATGTAACCATGAACTTGTCTAAATACGAACGATCGCTTTTGTGCCAGTTCAGAATAGGGATACTGCCACTCCGCATAGAGACTGGCCGCTATGTAGGGGAGCCCGTTACAGCAAGGCTTTGTAGATTTTGTTCAACCGACGTTATAGAGGACGAAGTGCACTTCTTAATAGAATGTGATAGATATGATGATATAAGGAGAGGAATATTAACAGACATTAATTTTACACCAGTATTACCATTAGCAGCTAATGATCAAATGAAAATCATTCTTACAAATTATCCCAGGAAATCGGCCAAACTTATTGTAAGATCTTATTTATATAGACGATCATTAATGTATAACTGATCTTAACATAACAACATTTAATATGCCATTTCACATTTTTATGGCTATCTAAAGTTGAACTTTATAATTTACGAATTTACCTTTTTTGGTGACATATAGGTCCACTGGGCCGGGTGCTATATTTAAAATATGTATATTATATTACTTGTTTGATATTGTATTTAATGCACATGTCACAATAATAAAATATTTACTTACTTACTTACTTACTTACTGAAATAAAGTTAGCCAATTACCAGTCACCCAGGCCGACCCTTGCTGAGAGAGCATCCACTGTCACTTATCTACGCTGTCATTATGGCAACGGAATTGTGTCTGCTTTAATCTGAATCAGGCAAACGCCTTTAGTATTGCTGAACATACATTTTATTTTCTTCTTTTTTTAAAAAAAAAATTATTAACAAGTTTTAATACATATAACAAAAAAACGTCCCCAAGCTGGATTAGAACTCGCAACCTAGCTTTGCAGCCAGTGCCATAAAATTCGTATTAATGTCACTATAAATCATGTAGAAAAATATTTTCACGATCTATATATTGAATTAGAGGGCTGTGAGTTCAAGTCCCGGTGGCTACCTACCATGGTTTTGTATGCGAGATTTTTTTTAACGGAGGATATGAATCTAGTACTGGTCCTTCCTAAGAGCAATTAATAGGTTAACTGCCCGCCTACTGCAACAACCTCCAAGCGTTGTCATCCTCCCCCCCCCCCATTACAATGACAAGAGGGTCGTGGGACAGGAATCTTTTCAAAAACTGAAGAAAAAAAAATCATCTACCAAATACAAAAAAAATATTTTCCAAGGGGCTATGCCCCCCCCCCCCCACACACACACACCTAAAATCACCCTAAGTGAGAATAAAACTATTTAACCAAAATCTTAGATTTTAATATATAAAACATTTATCTTACTTAAAAAAAGCAATCATATTTCCCTCACATACCACTCAGATTGCATCCCCGTTTTTATCCAGGTAGCAAGCCCCCGGACCCCCTCACTAAAAACGTCAAACTGTCATACATTTATTATATATATTTCAACTTCTGTTATGATCATATTACTTTCCCAGAGTTCCGAGTATTCAGTTTCCTCCCCTGAGTAAAAACGAAACGCAGGATTTAGATTCTAGGAGTTAACTTCTCTTTGATTATTCTGCCCCAAATGAGGCAGTTTAAACAATTAAATGTAAAACAAACGTCACATTGACATGCAGCTCAACAAAACTTTAAAATATAACAGCATCAAATTATGACACATGAAAGCCAAATCATTAACTGATGCAAGATAAATAAGAGCATTAGTCAGTAGACAGCACTGATAAACGCACTTAACATAATACAGCATACTACTTGACAGTATGGCAAAGGCAGAATATCACGTGTAAACATGGACTTGTAAGACGGCGAGGTGCAATTTTTGCCCTAATTCTGTTCCATACTCGGCTGTCCGAGACTTGCAATATTCCGAGCCATTCTGTTTCCCTCCTAATCGCAAATTTACAAGATAGCCGATATGTTCCGCAAAATTGAACTTGGGGCTTCCGTAATGCCAATTTATCACATACTTAAGTGTGACCTATTTCAGAGATAAGGGACAGGACTAACCGAGCATACATGTATGTACAATTCTATTATCCTTTTCAAAGCTGAAAACTTGTGCCTTTGAGATATGTGGATTGTTTAATTTCACCTTATTTTCGAAAATACCCAAATAAGATCTCAGGCTCAAACTTAATTATTATACTTAAGTTCCTATTGATTGCCATATTTGAGTTTTAAGATTGAAAATCTTACTTATGTATGGCACTGTAGAATCATAAATTAAAATCGTGTGTGTATGATTTCATTGATTTCTTGGCCAACTTTATGCACGAATATTAATCCCTACGAAACCCACTCTTACGATTCTAGAACATGAATCCGAAATATATATTGACTTTATTATAGATTCCACGAAACTTAATGCCAACGAAAATGAATGATTGTACTGTAATTTATTTTCGTGAGCACGGGTTACGTTTATTTATTTATTCATTTTTTAAAATAAATTTATAGTACTTGTACACTTTGTTATTAATATCTGGAAGTCTCAAAGCTAATCTCGATGTTGACTTCATACATGAAGAACTTTTTTGTAGTACCACTGCTATGTGCATACAGTAAACTGGCCTCAAGCGTTCAAACATTAAATGTCGAGAAAGTGATTGTATTGTAATGTGTATGTGGTTTTCTAAAGAGGTCAAATGTATAAATGTATGCAGTGTCTATTTTTTTCCAGTTTAAACTTGATTATTGAACGGCGATTATGGATTCACCTGCGGCGGACGACATCCATTGATGTCCGCTAACTCGAACGACGTAATTAGATCTTTACCAAACTAGGTTACATTTATATGGGCACAGTATCTCGACCAAGTTTGAAAACCAGCCAAATTGTCCCGGAGAGTAATGACCATTGGATTGATGAAAAATACCTTATTATATAGTGTTCGTTCTCTAACAAACATGAACCGATCTTCCAAACTTGGTCTCAATGTGAATGAACACAATATCTCAACCAGCTAAAATATCCCGAACACCCCAGTGTTATGGTCACGAATTGATGAAAATTTGCAAAAAATAAATAAAATAAAAAATAAAAAATAACAGTATATTCTCACTAACACTGCAAAACATGAACCGATCTTTACCAAACTTTGTCACGATGCATATTGACACATTATATTAATCGATTTTGAAAACCAGTCAGACTGTCCCATACACCCCAGAGTTACGACCATTGACTTGATAAATTCGGGCGTAATTGGAGATAACCAGCGCTCTTGTTAAAAATCTCATTATCCGAACAACATTTAGCCCCAAACAAAATGGTTGATTTACCAGTTGAAGGAAACATATACATTTTTCATGTATCTATACCATATAGGTGTTATTTGATCAAACTTTAGGGATGGTAAAGCAGAAAACCTCTCTACCAGAAATAACTGATTTCATACCAAAGTACATTTGTATTTGATTTAATTTGCTTACGGACTTCAAGTGCCCCCCTCCCTACCTCGGGTCAAAAAGAAAATGTGCATTCATGTAAATCCATCATTTTTTTTTTCTCTCAGAAATATGGTGATTTTGGTATCAAAACTCAAGTACGAATTGCAAATTGTCCCTTATTTTTAGGTTTGGTACCTATGCAATTAATGAGCGAAATAATGAGTACACGTTTTTATTTAGCATCTGAGAATATTTTCGACCCAGCCCTCAAAAACTTTTCGCGTGCTCACGTGCCCGGGGATTCAAGATGAAAGGATTGCTGCTATTTGCGCTGTGGATGACGACGGCAAATGGAGAGTACCCATGTCTCTGTAGTTATTTTGTGGAACGAAAGGTTTTCCCTGGGGTGAGATGAAGCATTCTTTTTCGTTAGTGTTGTTCTTGTATTTTACCATTAATCTATTTAATATTTAAAAACATTTAATTTTTATTAATTTTTCATTCAAATAAATGATAATGAAAATAAATAACCAAATATTCATTAATAGTATGGAAACGTTTCAAAATGTCTTACGGACTATTTATTTATTAATGCATAAAAAAGAAGTAAACCAATAGTTCAGTATATTATGTGTTCCTTAGAAGGTAACAAAACTAAATGAAATAAATACAACATTGTAAGTAGGGTTTTTAAGTCTGACAGAAAGATAGATTTCTGACATAAATAACTCATGTTCATCATCTTCTACATCGTTTGTGTCTTCTTCAGTATTTCACAAAAAAGTATAGCAAACAACAAATGAATGAAAGTTGCATGGATCATAATTTAATAAAATACTTTTACGATACACACAATTCAATTATCATGGAAAATCACAAAAAAACGCGTGCTTTTCGTTTTTAAGATTTTGTGCCATTATAGCTGTTAAGGGGCACACACCCCTACCTAAATCCACCACTATTGCTTATATGTCAGCCATCAGAGGCCAACAACCCTATTGGATACCTATACGAATTCGATTGCAAGGCCACATATGATGTTCCCAGTACCCCCGATGGATGGCTTACTATAGAATTCGAACACCAGGTCTCTTTTCTTTTTAGTGTAATTTAGTTAGTTTCTACTTCCTCCACAAATTCAGTTGGTTTTGTGATTCCCTTATCTTACTCGTAACATTTCGAAAATGTTGCATTTGGCAGGTAGCCGAGATTATCCGTTTTAGTTCGACCAGCTAAAAGTAAACTGGACAGTCCTTCCTGTTAAAAGGAAATTTTATTTCTTTTTACATCGATTAGTAAACACTTATGCTTATTCTTTTATCTGGTTTCTTGGTTGGTGTCCCTATAGCCCCTATAAAGATCATGAACGAGTCTATCTCTCCAGTGGGGTTCGAACCTATAACTCTCGGATCTGTAGTCATATACACTACCGCTGGACCCCATCGTCTCCACGACACCCTTACATCTCCAATAGATCTTGCTCTAAACAGCCATCCTGTCTAAAATTTCAAGCAGCCAGCTTAGATCAAGAAAACACTTCTTTGACCGTAATAAAGCAGTGACCTGAACTAAGCGGCCACTGACTGGTCACTTAAGACAGGTACTGGATGCCTATTTCACATGTTATCAACTTAAATGCATATATACATTTTTGATGATTATTACAGACAGTGGGTGATAGTAACAAATTTGTCATACATACTGATTGTTCTGTTACAGATAGGTTTCGTCCTCAAAGACACTTTCAACAAAATTGTTATCCAGTCATGTAACGGTGACCCCCCTGACTCAGATCGAGGTAAACAGTACTCTTATGATCGAGGGGCCTTCAAAAAGTACAACCAAAACGCATTATTGGTCTAATTTAAACCTTTTTTTTACATCGATTATGAAACAAGTTATCACAACATATATAAATTACTCATCATGGCTCTGATGGCGGCGTATGTAGTCATTATTCTGGGAGGAAACCGGAGAAAACCCACGCGTCTGGACAGGCGACCATTTTACCCTTTCATGTACGTCACCAGGATTCAAACCCGGGACGCATTTGTGAGAAGCGAAGCGTGTTACCCCTACGCTATCAAGGCACATTTTATTGCAGTTTTCAAAGACCTTTTAAACAAAGATAGGAAACTCCTGTAACAGACAGAGGACAATATTATTTTGTCACGTGGCAGGTCACTGAATTTTGCAAACTGTCTAAAAGATATGGAAAAATCACAGAGAAAAAAAAAAAAAACAATTTTTTTTATTTTATAAAAGTATCATTTTTTCTAGTGCAAGAAAATATTTTCTGTTAAATTAATTTTGAAAGTTCATTAACATTTTGATTTAAATTCAGCCAGTGTAGCAGAAAAACAACAAAATCTACATATTTTTGTTCATGCAGGAGAGTCTGTGTTTTACATACAACTTTTATTTTATTTATTCACTAATTTTAATACATTAGGTATCATTTTGAAGGTAAAGTATTGTTCTTTTGCAAGATAGGAATACTTTTAAATATCTCAAATAGAATAGCAGAAATTTGCAAACATGACTTTGCGACATTTCGCGCGTGATTTTGTTTGATTTTGATTACTTGCCCATATTTGTTATTACATGTCTTTGTAATTGCAAATTGATTGGGCACTATATGGGCATATGGATATTTCTATGTACACAAGTTAAGAGAGGTTTGATAAATTTGCGGCATTCAAATATTGTTGCTGCTGTGAAGGTAGTTGTTAAAGAAAGCGTTCGATGATCGGTGAGAAATATTGCTAGTAGGACCAGAAGGACCATGTGTATGAATAACTGTACTTTACATTAGAATTTGGTGCTATTGTCCTAGGTTCTAATAAGCGAACAACTGATTTTTACAGTCAGGACAACGGTAGCAACTAAGCGACCCACCACACATGTGCATACAACTCCATTTCAAACAACGCCAGAAAGACACACACATGGCAACCCTCATTCCACGGAAACTATCTCGTTATCTCCAACGCGAGGTTCAGCTACAACATCAACCTCAAGCTCTACAAAACCTGAAACAGCATCAGCATCTACATCAAAACCTTCAGTGGTACATACATCTGCAACTTTTTCCACACAAAACCCCCTCGTGGGATACACTAGCGAGACACCTATATCTGAGACTACCACATCCTTTAGACAAACATCTACTGTAAAGTCCACTGCGACGTCAACAGGAAAAGCCACATCTTTCTCATGGAACACTCCCGCGTCACCGTTAACCACAAGATCTGCAACACTTGTAACTACTGAGTCTTCTGAAGTAAGGTCAACTGAGACTTCAATAACTGGAACTGCTAATCTATCAACTTCTGCAGCTGTCGCGGTACAAACAAGTGCAGGTATTTCATTATCTCAAATTCCCAACACAGAGACGTCAGTCTTACTATTAAGTACCTTGACGATCTTTCCTGTATCGACACATTCATTAACAAACCAAGGCAAGTATTTTTTTCCACATTAACCTGAAGCGATTATATAGAGGATATTTTATGGTTTGAGTGGAATATTATACTGGCACCTGATGAATAAAACATAATACTCCACGGAAACTAACAACAATCCTTTTTATCAATGCTCTTCTTGGACGCTTTACACATTGTTCCTGAGTTAAGCATAAATTTTACCTTCTGGGAAACCCCAATTTCCCGAAGTTGCACGAATCGTTAACCTCTCTAAAAAATGTCCAATAAATAAACACAAAGAAAGCTTTTAATGAACATTCTTTCATGTAGTTCTTGAAGAAGTTTTATTTCAATGTAGTATTCAAAACTGAAATGACTTGACGACAGTGTTTTTAAGTAGTCTCGTTACAGAACAGTGAAAATCATAAAAATAACAATCCCTATAATCCACCGAAAAACATTAAAATAAGTTCCATTACTTAGCCCGCCACAAACAAATATTTAATCATTATACATGTATTATAGTGACGGTGATGTACTCAGATTACAACTGAGATGATACAGTAAACACGTGCAGTTTTATAACGATATACATGTACATCGTACTAAATAAATTGAATCCTCATCAATATTAGTGACGCAAATAAAACTTTTGATTTCCCCCTTATATGTTGTTGATACATACATGTATACACATTTAATGATTGATTGAGCTAGGTTGTCGGTAAATAGCTTATGTTATATCGTTAAATATATCTCCGACAAAATGTAAATTATGTACCCAGGTATATGGATAAATGCAAGGGAGAATTTGGAAAAACTGTTCAACGTCCTAAAATATCGCAACTTTTTTTATTTGGTTGCTTTATGCTTGCAGTCAGTACATCGACAAAATCAACTACGTCAACATCGGTCCCTACACCATCAATTACATTAGTTCCTCCAACCATATCCACAACTATAAGAACACCACCACATCCAAAAAGACCTTCCATAGCGGGTATGTCCCTAAATATCTATCATCGATGTCAAATAGTTCCAATGGTTTGCAAATGTTTTTAAAATACACGGTCCAAAATACACACGGGTTGTAGTTTATCTTTCTTTTAATGTTCAAAGTAAGTAGTACTAAATACATATAATTACAGCTAATATTAAGCGTTTCAGCAAGATTTAATGTGTGATATCAGCAGATGGTACAACTACCTTTCAGCCGTGGGATATTTGTCTACCAATGACTAGAATTATAGAGACCAATCAAAATTCTGCACAACAAATATACACGGTCATTTGGAAAATATCAAATACAATGTATCAGTATATAAGTTCATTTATGAGGAATTAAAGCGTATTTCGTGACAAACAAAAGTTGTGTAGGAGCTTTACCGTCACGGCAACATAATTCAGTCATATAGGGACACCCAGCTAAAAGCAGGTGGAGGAAGACCCCCAAATGCACGGAACCAACGATCCACTGTAAGTTACCTTGAGGGCTTCCTCACATAGAAAATATCTAAATAAAGTCTGTCGTTGACCCCCCCCCCCCCCCCCGCTTACTCTTTCATATTTGAAGTGAAGACACTCACGTTTATTTCTTCATATAACAGGGAAACCCTATCGCTGTCCTGTCTATATCCAACAGGGGAACCCTATCGCTGTCCTGCCTATATCCAACAATACACCAGGGAGGATAAGGGAGCCCTTCAGCAGTATGGGGACAAATGTCTTGAGCTGGTTCCTACACGTGTCATTTGGACGAAAGCTGAGAGCGACTGCCGGGCCAAGGGAGGGCACCTGATTGACATCCCAGATAGTTTCTTCGAACAGTTCATTAACAATTGGTTGAAGTCCTTCAATTTTAACGAGGCCGTGTGGATGGGACTGAATAATCTCATCGACAACAGGAGGTTCACATGGACTTCAGGTTCACCGATAATGTCCTTCTTTCATTTATCAGCCCTTTTCTTCATGGATATTTATGTACAAATTTATGACTTGATGAATATTTAGTTACTGGACCTTGAAAAGGGTATATTTTAAAGAAATGGATTTTTCTTTGCCATACTGACAACATGCAAGACTCGAAGGTGCATAGGCCGAATCATATCGTACATAATGGTAACATAAAACAAATTACCATTATATGTACGATATGATTCGCCCATACAACTTCGAGCACCTGTGCTACTGATAATGAAATTTTTAGCTACACTATTTTACATGTACAGACAAACAGAGGAGTCCCAGATGACCATACAGCTCCTGGGTCTTGCGTCGAAACGCTTTTATATGAGGTAAAGGGTTAATCGAAGGTGCATGACGTAAACTGTTTTTGGGAATTTACTACAAATTCAGTACTTGAAACCAAGCCCAGACAAAACTAACCCAAGTAGTGTCGTTTCAGAGCAAACAAGTCAAGCTTATTCAGTGTTGTCAATATAGTATAATTTCTTTCTATCTTCATATTAATTTACGGGGCTCACTCTGTGTCATCGACTCCTATGTTGTTTCAAGGTTGGACCGGCAGTTTGTGAATGAGAAGGTCATGAAAGATTAATAAAATACTTGCTCATAAGAATTTGGCATATTAAAGTTTGAATTACAATACATGTACATAGGAATGCTAATATTGCAAGCCACACGAAGTATTTTTTTGTTGAGAGTGCCAAACCTGTATAACACACCACCGCATACGTTGTCCGTGATATTTTCAACATTACCATTATTTATTTTTTACTTATCACACAGGGCAATACCTCCAGTATACCAACTGGTTTTATGGTGACCTGACTCCAAACAACGGGTACCTCTGTGTTCTGATGGTCACTTCCCCACCCAACAATGGTCAGTGGACACGATCACCATGTGGCACAACAACTGCGCACGGTGACACCGGGGAACAACACCCTTTTATTTGCCAGTATCGTAAGTTGCCCTCCCGACATCGTCGAAAACCCTCGAGCGGTTAATTCCGTTACTGTCACTATATCTCCCGTGTGATTATTAGTTTGCACTTGCTCGTTTCAGACTGCTTAAAAAGCAGCGTTCCCATTCATTGCCCTATGATATAGTAAGGATAGTTGGACCAATGGAAACCGTCGTTCTTGCAGCGACCTTTCCAAATGGCGACGTGTGTGGACTCTTATTCACAGAAAAAATGCGATTATTTTAAAATAAGCAAAATACTGGAATTTCAATGATAGTCCTGAGAACTTATGATGTGGACAAGTGATTTTATCGATTTAGATCGAACGTATACCGACAGAAAGGTACTTAATTGTATAATCAAGGTTTTGGTTGGCCAATATCCGACTGAAGGGTACTTAATTGTTTAAGTAGGCTTTTGATTGGCCGTTACTCGACTGAAAGGTACTTAATTTTTTAAGCATTGTTTTGATTGGCCGTTATGTTTCTATTCTAATCAATAGCTTTAAAGCGAAAAATATGTAGTGAAACTTAATAGGCAGTTATGGGTATCGTTATGGGTATCCGAGAGTGCCCTTTCGAATCATTTGATACATTTAATATTAAAAGTAGGCTCACCGCTAGCATAGTTTCCTTTACTTGTATGCTGTACTTTGTTGGGACATTAACAACAGTAGTTAATATTTATATGATAAAAGTATTAAAATCATATTCTTTACAATGATTTCATGTGATATTTATCCTGAACCAAAATGAACAGAAAACGCGCAGTACCGTTATCTCAAAATTATATATATATATATATATATACCCATTGGCTTATTGCCTCGTATGTGAATAGCTAAAATACTAAAATACATTATTATAAGTTAATAATTGCTCAGAAAGTTCATCATTTTTTGTTTTCTGTATTTCAGGTGTTAACCACATTGATGTACAAAATGGAAATGCATTCATTGGATAAGCTCGCGCTGGTTTTCGTGTTTTGCCCTGTATTAAAATAACATATGTACGAGTTTTGTCATAAAACGAATTGACATAACTGAATTTAATAAATTCTTTTTGATATTCAACTGTGTGTTTGACTGATTATGATACCGTAGTTGTTCAGAAGCTATCAGTAACATTTTCCGTTTCTTGTTTACTGATGTAGGAATTTCACAATGAGCTAGAGCTGCAAATTTGACTGTAATATTTACCAGTATGTGAATTGCACAACATGTTCCGAGCAGTTACATCCAAATAATTAAAAAATATAGCTGTAACTTCAAAAACGTTTGAGTCACACAATTTTTAAAGGAAAGATCACCAATATGTAAAGTGGTGCGCGTGAGGTATTGTTTATTGCATTGCACTGAAATTTCTTAAAAAGTATCTCTTTTGTCAGGTATCCAAAACTTTGTTGAGTTACATACAACTGAGTTGTATGGCCAATATATACTTGTGTTACAAAGGCTAAAATTAAAGAAGGGAGCACCGGTCTCCATTGGAAATATTGCTATCATTGAAACTTAGCGTGAATGTATGTATGGACAGTGATATGATGCATGTCAACACAATTTACAATATTCACAGTATTCTTCCTTTCTTGGGTCATAAGCTATGTGTAGAATCTCACCCGAGTTGTCATATAATATAAATTTTTATTAAACGAGTTCAAGAAATGGTAAAAGAAACGTATGTGAGATTATTTTTATCACATGATTTTAAATGCCGAGATTAAACGTAATAATATTGTTTTGACATTTCGCGCGCATTTTGCATGTTGTTTTTAACCTATGAATTGTAATGGGTTAAATGACGTCATGACGTGATATTAAAAAATACGTAAAGGTTATATAACACAGGAAACAAGGAACGTCATGTGATAAATAGAGGATAATTGTTCGTTTTGGTATAAGAACGATTAATAATTTCACTTAGTGAACATAAAAAGTGATATTTTCACAAGTGGCGAAGCTACGAAATTATACATCGATCTTTCACCAAATAGATAAATTTTTTTTTTAATTGTATATAATGCTTTAAAGGCCAGAAATTAGCTCACAAAATTCGTCAAAAATTGGCAGGATTTCCTCGCGTGCGTGACGTTATCTATGACGTCATTTCTTTCGTAAAACCTAGCACAACTGACGCTCCGATCAGTTTATAACGTATGGTCGGGTTCAAGTTCCTGATAATTCACTGTTTTCCTGATAATTTAACTTTTCAAAACAGTGAAATTATTGGTACTAACCCGGTGAAAATAGATAAGGTAAAGAAGTCCTTAATATTTCTGTCCGTAGTTACTCTTCGGATGTATAAAATACACAAGTTAAAGTTAAAGAAATATATTTCAAAACATATATCCGATAAAATAAATAGACCGTATTCTGAATGAATTGAAAGCACGATATTTGATATCAAATATGTATAGTTTGTCCTGACAGACTTCTGCACAGGACGGAGGTTAAAACAAGAATATTTTTTCTTCTCTCATCAAAAATCAACAAATATTAAAACAAATTACAGAATAAATAGATATGTCAATTACGCCTCAGTAGGCGGGGATACTGGAAAGCCCCAAAACTGACGAAGCGGATTAACAAAACTTATCATGTCGCTATAGATAGCCAAAGGTATAATCCAATGAAGCCATTTAAGGTGAAATTGCAATAAACTAATCAGTCATGACACGTGCCAGATATACTAAGAAAAGAAATTACAAAGTCAAGAAACATAAAATCAGTGAAATATAAATGAAACTTAATAAACATAATTTGTATGACCATAATACTGTTAAGAATGGAAATATGAAATGATTTAAATATACAAATGACACAGACCTACATAACTTCATACATGTCAACATTTAAATAACATATAAATTGTGT
>CM037794.1:9730970-9780970 GCA_021229015.1 Solen grandis
AAATATATCAGAGGATCCGAGAGTAGTGGGGTCTGACTCCATTCAGGACAAAGGTTTTTCATGGTCTTCCCAGGCGCTAAGTACTTGTGAACGTGTCCAGCCCAGTTGGAAGGACATATTTTTCAATTTGCTTAAAATAAAAGAAAATATACGTAGACAAAGAGAAAAAGTTTAAGACTTGAAAATTTATGTACTTAAAAAGAAAAGAACAAAAAAAACAACAACAAAAAAACATGGGTGTTGTACTGCAACATATATATGTACAGATGCTTATGACCTGTTACATTTCCATATAAAGACATACACGTGTAATAACCATACCGTTGCTGGGACCTTGTTTTTCATGTAATAAACCATGGCCCTCCATGACGAGAAGGGTCTGGGCGGCAGGGAAGCCATGTTTTTTTGCACAGTTGGCTGGGTTTTGAAGGATGTGTCTGGGACTTAACTATAGATTTCAATCTTCAGTATACAGTCTTCTTATTTTTATAACGGTATCTCTGCATTCAATGACACTTCCTGATATTTCTCTCCAACGGACTTTCAGCGTTGTGTAAATATTAAACAGCGCATGCGCACTAAATTTGGATTGGTACTGACCGGAAGTTCCATACCATTTACACTTACACTGATGCAACTATTAAATTTGCTGCAGCCACCTTCCAGTATTTTCATGAAATGTCTTATAAAATACAGTGGAATGGTTGAGGTGAATGTCACAGGAACTCACAACTTTTAAAGATCTCCAACAGCACAAAATAAAGACAGACGACACGAGAATAGTCTTGAAAGAATGACGAAAATTTAATGTTAATTACACCAGTGGCGTAATGCCACAATGCTTGGCGGCAACATTCGCAAATGGCGTCTGTAAACATGCAGCGTAAGGAAGATCTGATTTCTTGAAACTCCGAGAACACAATTTCACTTTCACAGTTTCCAGTAATATTCCTCTTTTTCAAGTGAAAGTCAAACATGTCATATTTCCCAATATTTTTAAGTACCAAATTAAACATTCCTCAGCAGAAAATGTTAATCAAGTAACATATGTTCAGTGCAACAATGTTATTTTTATCAATCTTAACGCATCATTTCACATGAATTAAAATCCACTTGAAACTGAACGGTAACATCCTCAGTATGTAAACTTTTTTAAACTATAAATGGTTACTCGCACCATAAAAAGGGGACTACAAGACTGGAATCTTCGTGAAGCCAGATTCAGATATCAACAGTGATTATATGACTTCACGGGAAACAATGGGGCATTAATAAATATTAATGTAAAGAAAGTCATGTAAGGTCGATCAGTGCATTATACTTGTATCTGCCCTTTACATATTAACTATTTACATGGGGTTGGCTCAAATAGTACCTCTCCGGATTGATTTTTATCCTTTTTCGGAGGGAGACGTGAACAGATGGCGGGAAGCGTTAATTGAATCTCTCGCGAGTATCGAACTTCTGTTTGTAGACATCTCATGTGCTGGAGAATTCGCAAGCAGTATAAGGTAACTGTTCAAACACGATGCGATAAATACTGTTTTCTATCATGTCAAGTAAAAATGTGGCAAAACAAATAGTGAGAGAAACACAGAATGTGTGTGTGAGAGAGAGAAATTGAAAACGATACTGCTACAAATATAACTGGTCTTTACGATGCTAGTTTAGTTAATGTGCCTTTCTGTCTGTCTGTGTAAGAGAGAGAGAGAGAGAGGGGGGGGACGCTGCAGTTGGTGCTGATGATGATGCTTCTGATAAAGCTGGTGTTAGTGATTCATTGAATACTATCTATCTAATTGTTATATGAAAATGCTTGCGATGCTCATGCAAACACGTCATTATCACCCGCTACCTTGGTGACAGCGAAACGGATATATATGTATATACAAAACCGTAAAAGCATTAGTTTTCGCGAACATTAAAGAGACGTAAATGAGCACGCCGAATTCGTTGATTCGTATTTCATGAAACGTGAGTTCCACACAAACTGAATGAATTTTAATGACCAGTTTTCATGGATTGTACTATATATAAATTAAACGAAATTTAACCCCAATGAAAATAACTGACATTACCATTACTGAAATATTGATGTTGAAGCTTCGATTCAAGTGATGCGAAGAGATAATGAAGGAACGAGCATTTCAGGACGGCCAGCATGTTTTATTCTTGTTTAGGTAAATTTTTCTAGGGGAGTAGTTTTATGTTATCTAAGTTGATATTGAGACATGCATTCTTGTAAAATTGTACATAAGAATGAGATGTATAGGCTTAAGGTGTTGTAAGAAATTGTATGACTGATTGAATTGTATGACTGATTGAATAGACGCTTGTACTAAAAAAAAAAAAGAAAGAAAAACGTGGACCCTATGATGATAGTGTTATATTCCGAAACGCCTCTTGAAATGGATGTCGCGAGTTCGGTCATCGATCGCGGAATACCAAAGTCGTTCAACTGGCACTAGTAGATCCCTACTTAACACTCAGTATGGAAATAGGGCATAGGACTGGTTTTGCCGGTGTCAGGATAATGTGACTGGGTGTGGTATCATTCCACATGTCTACGGCGTGATATTGTGTGACAGCACTATATCTGTCTCAAGTAGACATTGTCTCCAAATTACTGAACATTTAACGATTAGAAATCATACAGTCTGCATACCGGTACACTTACTTAAAACGTTAAAGTTGCAGTTTAAAAATTAGGAACACTTATATCTTGATATAAAATCGTGGGAAAACACGGAGGCATACTTGCACGTTCTTCAAAACAATTTACGTAAATATGTTTTCATAATATAACAAATATAGATGTAGGAAAACCATTTACACACAAGGTAACCGTGTTTAAACAGTGACAGTGTGAATAGCAGATATTATTATCCACCTCGAGCGGGCTTTCTGTAGGTTTCAATATTTGTTTTATGTAACACTTATTTCTGCTATAAGTCAGCAATGAAAAGTATTATTGATTTGATATGAAGATCGTCTCGGTGCTACGGACAATGAATAATATAATGACCTAATATAACTCTGGGGTCAAGACGGTGTCCCGCTAATTGATTTTTAGTTAGATACATGACTTGTAATTATCATTCGGAATCCATCGGGATCTATAGAAGTAGAAAAGCAGCTTACATTTTCTGGGAGGAACCCGTCCCCACACAGACGTATGTCCGGAAGGTCATTCTTGGACCAGAAGGCAAAACTCATCTTTTTCTGAAAATAAATGTTATATATACAGAAAAGAAGCGATAGTCTGTGATGCGATAATTCGAACATCTTATACAATCCTGGTCCCAACAAAAGCCCAGATATTTGCCATTAAATTAAATGTACAATTCTTGATTATCCGAACCTCGCGATAGTTCGAATATTTTGTATTCCCTCGGTTAATCGCAGTGCTACTAAAACAGCTAATGTGACTGGGTGTGTCATCATGCCACATGTCTGCAGCGTGATACTGCAACGTGGCATCACTGTCTGACGTAAAAGACGTTAAACCCAACAAATAAACATGTTACTGTAGCTATGTTTTATTATTGTTTTTTTTTTGTTGTTTTTTTAATCTATAAGCTTTTTTTTACATCCACTTGCCTGATGATGGTGATGATGATGATGATACAATATGTCCAAATAATGACATGGGTATATGGCATTTCCTGTATTGCCTAACATATAGATTCTATATGGTTGAAAATGAAGTAAAACTTCTAAGAGCTATGTTGATATTTCTTAAGAAATCCGCTTCAATGGAAAACGAGTATATGATATTGAAAGAGATATATATTCTTTGAATATCGTCACTCACTGCGAAGAAAATCTTGTTAAGGTTTAATGAACCCAGCAAAGATCTACAGAATTAAATCAATCGGCTTAAATAAAGCCGCTAATAAGAACAAGACGTTTAAACCTGCATAAACAGATGAAAAACGTGACGAGATGGCCAGATGTTGGACAGGCTAGACAAGGCATGGAGAAAGTCATTATGGTATATTGCTACAGTAGTAAACATTCAATTCCAAGTAAAAGCATAAATCACTCAATCAATATGTGCATTCATTTATACATACATACATACATACATATAAGCTGTTTTAATTAGAAAATAATGTTTTATTTTTGAAAAAAAGTAGCAAAAACACTCAGCGAAATATTTTGATAACAGTTCAAGAAAATGGATTTTATTTTGACAAATACCGGTAAATATTTGGGTTAACTAAGAATCAGGCATTATCCGAAATCAAAGATAACCGCTTACCTAATAAATCATATCCGAATTTAATCTGTAAAACACTAAAACTAATAACGCGATGTCTAATCAAAGTTTGATAATTTTATTACCAAAAAGATAACTAGAACACAGAAATAAAGTTTAACAAGTACTTACAGTAATGAGCGATTCAATCCCAAGTAAGACACTCGAGGAAATGTATATATACTACGTTACTCATGTATATGCTAATTCAGAGAACCATCTGCTCTCAACTCCATACGCCGACCTTCTGCAGGTATTTGACACGCTTCACTGATCTACACTTTATCTCTCGTTAATCTCCACTGCTACCCTAAGTCATGAATTCACGTATCGCTGCACATTCACTCACATCAATCACAAACATGAAATTTTGATTAGTTCAATTTCCGATGTATATGTGTTATCCCGATTGATATCCAATAAACTCGATGCCCTGTTTACCACGCATATACGTCATTTAACCATTGCAATTTGACTCCACAAAAACACCACAGCCAATGTTAGTCTTTTTCGCTAACCACAGCAACATATTCTTTTTAATTCATATACTATAATAGGGTGCAGTATAGAGTAAAATATCATCATCCGAAGAGCGAAGAGCGAATACCTGAAAAGCACGTCTTATCCGAGATCTGTTCTTAGTCCCGACACAAGTAATATCACTAGATGCATGAAAATAAATTACATGTGAATATACGTCGTGTAATCCGAGCCTCGCGACAATCCGAGGATGTTTTATTTTACCATTCGGTCCTCGAATTATCAAACTTTGACAGAACGTCAGTGTAAATTGATTCAAACCCACACTTTTGTTCACAGAGAAAACGTAAGTAATCTATATCCACGCATGTACATTCTCTACAATAAACAACTTGACATTTTCTAATATCCGATATGTCGTACAGTCAGACAGACGTTTACCGTTCGACCTTTTCGTCCAAGTCACGTAAATTTTATTCTTCATCTAGTAACTTTAATTTCCCCAAAAGGAAAGGAAATTATCGATAAAAAGAGAAACTGTAATTGTTCAGATAAGCCGTAGGTATTCATAAAAAGTCCTAATCTTTTCCCGACGTTTGTTGTACGGTTGTATACATTTATAAACCATGTGCACAGTCAATGGATCTCTCAGCTATCGTTAAAACAAACGCGAGACAACCCGATAAAGCTAAATACCCCGTAACCCGGTGATTATGGATTATGAATACACAATGAGCACAGTACAATACACAAACATAATTGACTGCTCTGATTAATAACCCATGAACGAAGAAAACCGTTCTTTGAAACTTGAAATATTGATTTTAAAACTGCAAATAATAACAAAAGTGAAGGGGCATTCATTTCAAAGACAGAAATATAAGACGAAAAAAATGTTGTGAGTAGAAATATGTAAGGAGTTTTACATCTCAGCGAATGAATGACATACGACGTTTAATGGTTCTTTTTTCCCTTTAACACATTCGATTCATTATTTTCTTTAATAAAATCGATTGAAATGAATTCCATCTGATCCCCACTCGTTTGTACCTAACATTTATTGATACGTCAACACGGGACATTTATTGCTTTGTACCGCATTTTGGCGACAGGACAAAATACCGCTGAGTGGGCAGTTTTCGGTACTTAATCGGGGAGTGTGGGGAGATTAACTTAATATCATCTGTATTTAATGACAGAGGTGATTAAGGTAATCCATCCATCATTCAATTATAATCATAGTCCTTCATATGCTTAAAAAGACTTCAGTGCAGTTGCAGGCATCCATGTATTGACATGGGCTGTTTTGCTGTAGTTTATATAGGCTTGCATTTACTATAAAATTCACACGATCCATTGATGGACAATGATCACAATTTAATGGTGGATGGATTAGTAAGTTAAAACTAGATCAGCATGCACACTTTATATCTTACCTTAATTAAAACAGAACAGATGTTTTACACGTAAACTTATTTTGTTTTGTTACATATACATTATTTATGAAAATATAACATCAGAATTATACACTATAGTGAGTGACAATTAGGGTATATTTATCTATCATATAAAGGATGAACTTCAATAGTACTATTGCAAGTCGTCTTTAAGAGTCCCGCTGAATTGTACGTTAACAAATCGATTTACTATTTACTGTTCATTAATGGTCACATACAAAGTAAAACCTAATTTGATTTGCTGGAATAATTGAGACACACATATGTCGGCTGTAATTTACTTATATTTTTTTTCAACATATGGCGTTTCCTTTTTACGTCATGTGACGTTTGTAGTGAGCATGATATGATATTAGGTGTTTTTGTTTGTCCGTTTGTTTCTTTTAGAGGGAGAACAGACATACTGAAAAAAACTTACCACAATTCTCTAAAAAGAAAATATTTCTTAAAAAAAATATATGTATTAACATTTATGTTACAAAAAATAAGTCTATATTTATTTATTTTAGGTTGATTTCAGTCTGAAAGTCTACCCTGACTACAGTTCTTAGTCATTCCTTTCTACTCGGCAATCTTCGGTATATCCAGCTATTGAATTCTCCTTAAGTATTAGTCACCAAGCTTTAAGTCTATATATATATATATATATAAATAAATAAATATATATATATATATATATATATATATATATATATATATATATATATATATATATATATATATATATATATATATATATTTATAGACTAGATTATAATTAGAATAGTTATTATTATTATTGTTTGTAAGAATTCGATGTTCCGAACTAAGCGCAAGGGTGCCATAGTATAGAGGTAGCGAACTTGACTGTGGATCCAAAGGTTGTGGATTTGAAACCCATTGGGAGTCAGGGGTGGGGTAAAGAACTGTTCCAACCCAGTCACCGTCAGGGGGGATAAATAAGTTGTGAGAACTTGTTTCCCAATCGACGGATAAAAAAATGATCAAACTAAACGTAGACATGAATTTACTATCAGGTATATCAGTTCTATTATTATTATGTCAGGTAATTGATAACATTATTGGAAAACCCCGGTCAATGCTTTAGTCTTATAAACCATTTGACACGTTGGCAGCCGGTAATATTTATTGATATGCAGAGCAGTGTCATTTAATAATTCATATGCGGCCTTTGATGGTGTATTACTAGATTAGTCAGTAGTCGGATAAATTAACATTTAAATTTAAATTAATTTCATCGTGGTATCCTCAGCCCTACTCGTCTTATTCGCTTTCAATAATCAATTAACACATTCCTGTGTTGAATAAAAGTAGCTTTTATTTTTGTTTTACCTCACTGCAGCAATGTCCAGCCGTATGGATCTGGAACGATTCTTTCAAAAGTCCAAATTGATGATTTCCATTTCCTTATGCCCCTAAAATGATTTTGGGAGTCATGTAGTAATCAGTCCGTGCGTCCGTTCGTCCATCTGTCCCACTTCATGTCCGCTCTGTAACTTCTGCATGCATGAGTGGATTTTGAAGTAACCTGGTAGAAATGTTCTTCACATTGAGACAATTTATCGCGAGTAAAACCGGATTCGTACTTTAAAGGCCAAGGTCACAATCTGGGTCAAAGTTCAAAAAGGGGAATATTTTGTCGTGCCCGGGTTCCTAACTCCACCATACAATGATGGATTTTGAATTAACTTGACCCGAATGTTCTCCATGATAAAACGGCGTGCATTAGACACAGGTATGTAGCTCAAAGGTTAAGGTCACAGTCTGAGGCAAAGGTCAAAAAGGGAAACATGGACGAATTTTAGTTCGAATGTTCAAATTGAGAAGACGAACCGTCCTGCGCAAGACATAAGTCTGTAGCCTAAAGGTCAAGGTTGAAAAGTGGCACTTTCTTTTGTGCCCGGGCGCTTAATGTTGTTTTGCATATAAATATTTTGAAATAACTTTGCTCAAATAGGCTCCCAGATATGTGGCACTTTTTCGCATAACAAAGGTCCAGGTCACAGTCTGGGGTCAAGTACAAAAAGGGGAACATTTTGTCGTGTCCGTAGCTCAAAGGTCAACTTCAATTCCAATGCATTACTCTTCAACGCCTCGTTTGGCATCTACTGAAGAAGGTACAGTCATGGGTCAAATGTCAGAAGGGGTTCATTTTGTCGGGTCCGGGCTCTGACTCTATCATGCATGGATGCATTTTGAAATAACTTAACTCGAATCTTTTTCTAGACAAGGGGATATTTCATGCGCAAGAACCAATGTCTGTAGCTCAACAGTCAATGTCACAATTACAGGTCAAAGGTTGAAAAGTGGCACTTTTTTCTGTGTCCGGGCTTTTAATATTGTTTTACATATAACGATTTTGAAATAACACAACACAACACAACAAATAAAGTCTTAGATATATGGCACATGCAAAATTCACGTTTTTAGCCTTAAAAAGCCACAATAAGTCAAAAAGAGATGGTCCTGTCCCACACATGGTCCGGGTTTTAGTGTCGGTGATTTCCTTAGGAGGCATTTGTCACGGTGATTGTGACCGTTTTTTTCCCCTTTTTTGTTATTCTATAATTAATATTTAAATCATATTGCGCCTTATTAATACAAGGGAAATTACACGTAAAAATATGTTAAGAGTTAAGTCTAACTTACCTCCCCCTCCCTACATTGTAGGAGTATTTTGATGTTTTGACATAAATTGTGTTTCCTGGATAATACTTCATATAACAATTAAGTTACAGTTCTAACAATACCCAAAATTATTTTCACATAATAAATGCACCTTCCTAAAATAGAGTTTTCAAGTGTGTCTTCCACCAGTATGAGCATATTCCTCTCCGGTAAGGTATTCAAAATGCATTAAAGGCAGATGAAGTCTAATGGGATCGGCAAATTACGGTCATTGTCGGCAAAGATCGCCGAACTTTCTATATTTTTCGTCATAACACGCCATTATTCGGAATTAGATCTTTTTCATTAAGAAAATATTTTTGTATATTTTATCATCGCTAATCAAATGTAACAATTTTGACTGGTATTCTGTATTCATCTATTTAAATGCAAAAATATCGTTCCTTGTCTATAAAAAGAGAAGAAAAACACATCCGTGAATTACTTCCGGTATCGTCATTGTTGGAATTTCCTAGATCTATCAAAAACATCATTACGATAATTAAAAAATATGTACTTTACCAGGAATTGTCGTGTTACTAATTTAGAAATTGAAACAAAATATCAAACTGTAATATGAAGATTTTCTACTTAAATTAATAAATTTACTTTTTATAAAATTTTCTCAAATATATAATGTAAATTACACACACAGAGGGTTAGATAGACTAAAAATCTTTAATTTTTCAGAATCTGCAGAAATTTCTTATATCGCACATAATGCTTACTTAAATAATACATTGTAGTAATAATAATAATAATAAAACATTTAATATTTCGTGCATTATGGTTTCGCTGCCATAGTTTTTTTAATGCTAAATTGGTGAAGAAAACACTTCAGAACAATTAGCCAACCACTGGCAAATTTATATGTTCACAAATGTTTTAACGAAATTTACTCCTCTAGATAATGTGTTCAGTTTTGATTTGAAAGTTAAATGAAAGTTAAAGTGTTAAAGTGTTACAATATAATATATTTGATATAATAATGCTGGCAATTTTTAAATGGTCTGTGGTTTTAAAGTAATGCTAGAAAAAGTATTGGTCGCTAAATACAGACACTAGCCAGTGAAAAAAAAGAACGAAAAGGACAAAAATGTAACAAAAGCAAATCAGAAAAAAAATCCAGGATTCATTCTTGGAGCCCTTAGTTTAGCAGGCAAGCACTTAACCAAACGCGCCACGGAAGTAGTTTTATGTTAGCTACCTATCTGCGACTTAAGGGAGGAGTCAACTACAAAGGTTGACTACGTTTTAGAAAGACTCACAACTTTTAACTTTTTCAACTAGATGGTTTTTATGTTTGAATTTTTCAACTGGATTGTTTTATGTTTAAATAGGTAGGTTAAACTGTTATTCATGCAGAAAGATATACACCCTGAAAACCCCATTTTATGATAGAAAAACCTAAATAGTTTATGCAAACCAACGAAACGGGTGCGTTTCCGAACTCTTCGGTTGTTAACCAAGATATAGGTCAAAGTCCATTTTATACAGCTTACGCCGAAAAAACTATTTCAAAATAAAATTCAGAGGCAGAAATATTTTTCACCGGTAAAAGTGGGCAGTTGGAATTACATCGTATACAATAACAGAAATGACCATCAGGTTTATTTAATATACAATCGGAGGAAAGTATCAATGTTAACTTAAATCACGTTGTTTTTGTTTTTTTTCATTCATACAAAAATATTTTTTAGAAAGATGTGATTATACATTTCCAAATATCAAACATTTTATAGCAATTAAATTAACAAGAGGCCCATGATGGCCCTAAATCGCTCACCTGAGATAAATAGGTTGACCCAAGGAACATCTGTACTGATTTATTTTAAAATCTGGCCAGTAGTTTTGAAGAAGATGATTTTTAAAGTTTTCATATTTTTTTTTCTTTTTGTTGCCATGGCAACCAGAGTTCTATATAGATCAAGTTTATTTTAGGAACTTTTGTGAAGGTTGACACAAGAATCATTCCTGCCAAATTTAATCAAATTCTGTCCAGTGGTTTCAGTGGAAATGTTGATTAAAGTTTTCCCAATATACATATAAGGCAAATAAGCCCCGCCCCTGGCGGCCATGTTTTTTACGGATCGGAAATTTTTTAACAACTTTGGTAGAGGTTGACCCAAGGAACATCTGTACCAATTTATTTTAAAATCTGGCCAGTAGTTTTGAAGAAGATGATTTTTAAAGTTTTCATTTTTTTTCTTTTTGTTGCCATGGCAACCAGAGTTCTATATGGATCAAGTTTATTTTAGCTGCTTTTGTGAAAGTTGACCCAAGGATCATCCCTGCCAAGTTTAATCAAATTCTGTCCAGTGGTTTCAAAGGAGATGTTGTTTAAAGTTTTCCCTATATACATATAAGGCAAATAAGCCCCGCCCCTGGCGGCCATGTTTTTTTACGGATCGGAATAATTTTAGCAACTTTGGTAGAGGTTGACCCAAGGAACATCTGTACCAATTTATTTTAAAACCTGGCCAGTAGTTTTGAAGAATATGATTTTTAAAGTTTTTTTGTTTTTTTCTTTTTTGATGCCATGGCAACCAGAGTTCTACATGGATCAAGTTTATTTTAGGAACTTTTGTGAAGGTTGACCGAAGGATCATCCCTGCCAAGTTTAATCAAATTCTGTCTAGTGGTTTCAGAGGAGATGTTGTTTAAAGGTTTCTCTATATACATATAAGGCAAATAAGCCCCGCCCCTGGCGGCCATGTTTTTTACGGATCGGAATAATTTTAGCAACTTGGTAGAGGTTGACCCAAGGAACATCTGTACCAAATTATTTTGAAATCTGGCCAGTAGTTTTGAAGGAGATGATTTTTAAAGTTTTCAAATTATTTTTCTTTTTGTTGCCATGGCAACCAGAGTTCTACATGGATCAACTTTATTTTAGCAACTTTTGTAGAGCCTCACCCAAGGAACATTCCCGCCAAGTTTCATTAAATTCTGTCCAGCGGTTTCAGAGGAGATGTCGTTTAAAGCAAATTGTTGACGACGCACGACGCACGACGACGGACGAAGGGCGATCACAAAAGCTCACCTTGAGCACGTTGTGCTCAGGTGAGCTAAAAATGCAATCTTATAATGGAAATGAGTAATAACAGCATTATGTAACCTTTTATATATGTACTGTATGAATGTTTTTAGCTCACATGAGCACAACGTGCCCATGGTGAGCTATTCTGATCGCCTTTTGTCCGGCGTCAACAATTTACTTTAAACAACAGCTCCTCCTATACCACTTGGCCAAATTTAATGAAAATTGCCTGGGATGTTCCTTGCATGAAACTCTACCAAAGTTCTTCAAATGGTTCCGGTCCGTTGCATATCTGGGTCACAGGAGCTAAAAATACAATTTTAAAGTGAAATCTTTAAAAATCTTCATCTCCGAAACCACAAGGCCTGGAGTTTAGATATTTGGTGTGTGGCATTGTCTTATGGACAATTACCAACTTTGTTCAAATCATGACCCTGGGGTTGAAATTGGCCCCGCCCCAGGGGTTTTTCTTGTCAAAAGTATTTGGCCATTACCATTTTGTTCAAACCATGGCCTTGGGGTCGAAATTGGCCCCGCCCCAGGGGTCACTTGATTTTACATAAGACTTATTTAGGGAAAAAAAACTAGATAAAATACCTATCAGAAACCACAAGGCCTAGAGTTTAGACATTTGGTGAGTAACATGGCCTAGTAAACATCTACCAATTTTGATTAAATCATGGCCCTGGGGTCAAAACTCGCCCTGTACTAGGGGTCACTTGATATTACATAGACTTGTATAGGAAAACCTTCAAAAGATCTTCTCAGAATTCTCAAAGCCTGGAGTTAAGATGTTTACTTGTGGACCTCATCCAAGTCTGTTCAAATCATGGCCCTGGTGACAAAATTGATCCCGCCCTATGAGTCACTTGATTTTATATAGACTTTTTAGAGCCATGACATTCAAAGATTGGATGGTAGGTACAGCATTTGTGTTGAATTTAGATGATCTTGCTGTACTTCTGCTCAGATTATGTATTCAGTTTGACTCGTAACACAATAATTGGCATTGAGAGCAATGTTTTGCAGGTGAGCGATTCAGGGCCATCATGGCCCTCTTGTTGTTGTTGATGTTTTTTTGTTTTTTTTTAGGGGGGGGGGGGGAGGGGGGACGAGATGCTATATGCAGAAAAGTCTATAAATAAAGTTATGTTCCGTTCTGTTATATTAATTAATTTAAAAATGTACATTTTAGATGATAAATAATAGTCCATATATATACTGTCAAATGCGTTTCCCTTTTATGTTCTATATTGCAGAAGAATGAAATCATGTTAGTTTGAGATACTCTCTTAAACATAAAATTGAAGAAGTATTTATGAAAACTTCATTTACTTGTTTCTAGCCTTTTCTAACTTTTAAAACCCCCAAATTTTCACCAGCAAACACAAGACAGGTTTGATCATGTTTTCGAAAAGTTTAATTTGAATACTGTATTAAAATGTCAGTAAGGATTGATCATATATCAATGAAATTAATCGAAATGACTAATACCACGTGGTATACGACGTCATTTTAAGCTATCGCGAAAAGCATATTTTGCATCGATTTAGAGGGGAAAACTGCTGTAAGTATTTTATTTCTTTATCAATTTTAATTGTATACTAAAGCACATGCGAGACGGAAAATTTTGCCTTACACATAGGTCCAAATCATTCTCTTGTTAGAAGTGCATTTTTTTCTAGCATCCGGGAAAAGCAGAGTTCGTGAAATTTTTGTTTGCTAACACGTACAGCACATCACTAATAATGTTTTCCCGAATGTAAGAAAATACTGTACATCTGACAAAAGTATCATAAGGGCTTTTTTTATGGTGCATAATTTTCCGCTTCGCATGCGCTAAATCCAATTAAAATTGGCGAAGAAATAAAATACTTACATCAGAGTTCTTTTTCGAATCGAATCAAAATCTAGCTTAAAATGATGTCATATACCACATTGAATAACATGAAATAAATATGCAGTCATTTTATTTTCCTGATGTACGATACAATGAGTTTGATGTTGCTTCAGTGACTTCATCAGAAGTCCTCTATCTACCGATAAGAACTTGTGGCTCTGATATGCCTGAAAAAGAAAGAAGTATGATTTTCGCGATAGCTTAAAATGACGTTAATACCGCATGGTATGTCCACACTAAAGCAGACCAATCTAACTTCTCGGCCATATCCGTCGTTGTGGGCGAGGTGTTCCAAATGTGAAACAGATCACAGCGATTAAAGAGATTAACATAATTTATTTAACTATATCTAATGGTCAAAGTATTGTGCCATGTGCCATTTGTATGGATGTAGATTTTTTTTTAACAATACTAATAATGTGCGAATGCATGGACGTCTTCGTAAGTATTGCGCTCATGTAATTTACCATTGTACGTTGAAACAGGCCGTTATTTTAAACCTAAAATCTCTCTTGAAAACAGATTATGTACACTATGTGAATGTGGTTTTATTGAAGACGAAACTCATTTTGTTTTAAAATGTGATTTGTACTCAGATATCAGAGCAAAATTATTCAAAAAAGCGTTTGACATTAATCCAAATTTTATGACTCTTAGTATAGATGATAAATTAAAATTTTTAATGCAGTCTAAACACATGCAATTTTCACTTGGAACCTGTCTCCAAAATGTTTTACAGACGGAAGATTTTTATTTGAATTTAGAATAGGTTTCAATCTTTAAAAAAAAAGAAAAAAAAAAAAAGAAAAAAAAAAGAAATTAAGGTCCTTTTATATTGGTACACATGTATGTGAGGATTTGTCTTTTATGTTGTTTTAATATTTGTTTAAAACTCTTGTATAAATATGTTTCAAATATATTTGATATTATTAAGTTTTATAGATTTTATAGTGTCTTATAAGTCGCGGAGCGGCTGGATGTCAATATTGATGTGTGTTAATTTTATGTTTTATATTGTAAATGTCGACATATGACACTTTAATAAACTATTTATCTGTCTGTCTGTCAGTATATTTATGAAAGTCATAATACGGAATATTGCTTACACATGACTTACGATATTGGCATAGCAACGGGTGAGACTCTCCCGAGTCATGAGTTTGCCCAAAGAAATCCCGGTGAGAAGAACCACATGGAATGTCGTCCCATCGTCCACCCTTGTATGGAATAAACACTGTACAGTCTTCGTCATGGTGACTGACGAAATTGCTCACGTGATTTGGTACCCAGTTTGTATAGGTTGATTGATCTCCTGGTGGTAAGAGAAAATTTACTGCAGTGGGTAACGTAATTAGGCTGTTCGCCGTGCAAGGTGTTTGAAGGACGTGTGGGTCCGAGTTCAAGCGAGAGAAGAACATGTTTTATAATCTTTTTTATGATTATTTTTGCAATACATATTTTTGTTATATTGAATATCATTAATTTACCTGTATATATATGAATTAATTTATGAAGTTTGTTGTTATAGATTTGTTCCACATATTCATATATTCTTGTAAACTATAGGCAAGAGATAAAGGGAGAGTAAGAATGTCGATATTGCTTATTGTCAGCAGTTCATTGAGAAAAATTATGTGCTCATTTTTTCTTTTAACGACCGTGGTGAATAACATTTGGTATAATGGCGGCATCGCTTGAAGAAAGAAATACGACATCATCACATTAAAATCCCCGTTCTCTCAGCGCTATCGGCCCTTTGATTAATTCATCGAGTGAGGAGGAAATTACGTTGCCACGAATATTCCATTGTAACTAACCTTTTTAATGCTTATCTGCGACGCTTACTCATTGTTACTAAGTTCATTATAAATCGAACCAACCGTCATTCGGTCTAAAAAAAATAGCCCCAAAAAATTATAAAAAAATTTAGTCCAGTAAATTATCACAAAGAATGTGTGTAATAAACATTTCTACAATTATTTTTAATTTTGAAATTTGAATTTTTAATTCACTGATATTTCCCTATTGAAATTGCTTACAAAATCCATGTAAAAGTACTTCAAGAACTTTGTTTTAAGTGTTTATATATTAAATACTTAGGGACGAATTTGATAATTCTTGTTTCTCTTATTAAATACCCAGATATATCATTTTGTAACAAATATTGTAAGATATAAAGCAATAATTAATTTCATGTAAGCCATGTACTGGAAAATTGTGTAAAATATGAATGGCAGAATGTGTTTCTACCTAGTTTAAGAATTTAAATATTACTTAGCTTTAAGTATTGTTGACGGAATTCGAGCCTGAATGTTAATCTAATTAATTTTAAAAGTCTGTAAAATGGTAAATGAACTGCTGGTATATTGACTTGTAACAAAACTACGTTTGTGTGTGTGTTTTAATTGCTCAAATAAACGTAATTCGCAGTGATGGTTTTATTAGAAGAGTGTAATATAAGAACAACTACATTTTTTCAAATATAGGCAAAACAGTGTGCTCAATAAGTATATTTTAGACCCAACTTATTTAAAATCAGCCTATGATTCGTAGTTTTTCGGAAAACTATCGGTAAATATCTTCATGAATTGGCATATTCATATTTCTCTCTTTTTTCTCTCTTTTAATTATTTTACCTTGATCACCGTGAATATTCGGCTTTCAAAATTATCCAAGTTGGAAAAATATTATTGTTTAGAATTGTCTTATTTGAAAATAATAATTCACCTGACGTCCATTGAAAGCCCCCTTCATAGTTCAGATCATGAAGCCCGATCCACACAGCATAGTTAGGGTAGTGTCTCATCATTAAGTATAGGTTAGTGTTTTTTAGTAAGCATTAATGAAATTAAATCGGTCTGGCGCGGCGCAGCCGCGCGACCGATTTAATGGAATTCATGCTTACTAAATAACACTAACCTACTTAGTGTTTGAAATTATGTTTTGCAACTTAACGCAGTCTCACATTCCAAATATAGTATTGATTTTTGTGACTCCGCCCAATCCCGGCGTGAATCACATCACGTGACATGTAACATGTTATGTCAAAGGTCAATGCGTTGCTCTAGCTGTGTATTGATTTTTGAGACTCCGCCCTATCCACCTGTTCCCGGCGTGACATGTAACAAGATATGTCAAAGGTCAATGCGTTGCTCTAGCTGTGTACGTAGAAATACGCTCGGGGAAAACGGACCCCGACTTTGATCTCTTCGGCAAAAAAGTGGTGAAAGATATATTATCACACTGTTTAGAAAGGTTCATATATCTGCACACATATACATTTATGTGTTATTTTGTGTTTTGCAATTGGACATTTTTTTTTTTTCCGTTTTAGTAACCTTTGTTTGTTAGCCTACTTTTCTTCTCTTCTCATTATTTATCTATATTTTGCAATTAGATTATTTTTTAATCTCTTCATTCATATCATTACACATCTCATCTCGTAAAATCTTTTTTTTTCATTGCAATTATACAGATGGCCTATACTAATGTTGTTAGAACTTTTGGTCAGACCCTTTTGCTTATTTTCTGAAATCTTCAATGTTGTATCATCATTATATACGGCAATAAAATATGTCCAAACTAAACAAAGTAGAAGGGTAGAGTTTTTTTTGTTATTTTGGATAAATCAGATTGCTTAATTGTTCACTATGGTATCTTGCTTAATTAGGGTTTTATTGCCCGGCTCTGTGAGCGGACTGGTTCACTATGGTAATTGTTGTGCTTTTCTTTTATTTAGTGTTTGAAATTATATTTTGTCCAATGAGATCATTCCATTTTTCAAATTGTTGTCTCGATTTAATTCATTTAATCGGCATAAACTTGTCACTAAACACTATTCCGTTAAATCAGCTGATCAGTTTAAACCAGCTTCAAGCACCTTCAGTGCGCATGTGCGGCAAGGTGTGTCGAGAGGCGGAGCTTTATGTGTTTAACAATATCACGCATGTGTAACGTGTTACAGGGATTTTTGATGGGGACGCTTGAAAATCGATATAAAAGAAAAGCACAACAATTACCATAGTGAACCAGTCCGCTCACAGAGCCGGGCAATAAAACCCTAATTAAGCAAGATACCATAGTGAACAATTAAGCAATCTGATTTATCCAAAATAACAAAAAAAACTCTACCCTTCTACTTTGTTTAGTTTGGACATATTTTATTGCCGTATATAATGATGATACAACATTGAAGATTTCAGAAAATAAGCAAAAGGGTCTGACCAAAAGTTCTAACAACATTAGTATAGGCCATCTCTTTAAAAGTATTTGTATAATTGCAATGTCTACATATGCTTACATAGAATAGGCAAAATAAAACCAATTACTAGACAAAGCAATTAAGTAAATATCTGATTAAATTAAAAAAGCAAAAAAAACAGTACTAGTGTTATAAATGAAAAAAAAGATTTTACGAGATGAGATGTGTAATGATATGAATGAAGAGATTAAAAAATAATCTAATTGCAAAATATAGATAAATAATGAGAAGAGAAGAAAAGTAGGCTAACAAACAAAGGTTACTAAAACGGAAAAAAATAAATAATGTCCAATTGCAAAACACAAAATAACACATAAATGTATATGTGTGCAGATATATGAACCTTTCTAAACAGTGTGATAATATATCTTTCACCACTTTTTTGCCGAAGAGATCAAAGTCGGGGTCCGTTTTCCCCGAGCGTAGTTCTACGTACACAGCTAGAGCAACGCATTGACATTTGACATATCTTGTTACATGTCACGCCGGGAACAGGTGGATAGGGCGGAGTCTCAAAAATCAATACACAGCTAGAGCGACGCATTGACCTTTGACATAACATGTTACATGTCACGTGATGTGATTCACGCCGGGATTGGGCGGAGTCACAAAAATCAATATTATATTTGGAATGTGAGACTACGTTACGTTGCAAAACATAATTTCAAACACTAAGTAGGTTAGTGTTATTTAGTAAGCATGAATTCCATTAAATCGGTCGCGCGGCTGCGCCGCGCCAGACCGATTTAATTTCATTAATGCTTACTAAAAAACACTAACCTATACATCGATTTTCAAGCGTCCCCATCAAAAATCCCTGTAACACGTTACACATGCGTGATATTGTGAAACACATAAAGCTCCGCCTCTCGACACACCTTGCCGCACATGCGCACTGAAGGTGCTTGAAGCTGGTTTAAACTGATCAGCTGATTTAACGGAATAGTGTTTAGTGACAAGTTTATGCCGATTAAATGAATTAAATCGAGACAAAAATTTGAAAAATGGAATGATCTCATTGGACAAAATATAATTTCAAACACTAATTGTTGGATGAAGTCCTGCTCATCTGAGTTACTGATATGAGCCAGGTGACCGCCGTGTGACGCACACACACTCTCGCCATGCTTCCATGAGTAATTGTGGTTTGGCAAGTACCCGTAGCAACTCTCCTTGTATTGTGCGAGGTAGCCGCCGTATGCGTATACTTTGTGGGCATCTGTTTGTATCCCCTAAATTGTCAAAGAAATGAAATATTTCACAACGGTAACATCAGAATCGACACACAATATGTCTGTGAAACCAAGTTCCCCCCCCCCCCCCCCCCCCCTAAGCCCTAAAGTGTGCGCCATTGATATTCTTATAGTAAAAGCGACATGTTTATTTTAATAATGTTGTGACATATCGCCTAAGTCAAAATATATTGGTATATTGAATATGAAACTGATATAATGTAGTATAGACACTTTAACATAACTATCACAGAAGGTAATTAATTCCCCCACATTCTACCATGTCTTCATGTAATGTGGATGTATGGCGTGACGTCAAGGGATGGGCATCCCACTTCTGTTAATTTCGCATAGGAAGAAAAATCTAGATTCTTACACCAGGCTGAGTGTGACATAATTATATACTTGTTAAGAACTCTGTAGTTTGGTATTTTAGAATAGCATACGTATGAAATAGATGTATTCCAAATATTTGAAAGATATACATATGTTCAAAATATGTTGTTTTTTTGTTGTTGTTTTTTTTAACACTCAATGATAGTAGCTAAGCGACCCTTTCCATACACATGTCTACTGTAAGGGGAGGTAACTACTGCGTGGAGTTAGATAAGTAGTAGTATAAATTACATACCGACATTGGTGTGTGGCGCTGTTGCAGTTGGAGACTGTGTCACAGAACTGGGGTCTATGGCTGTTCATGTGTTATATAAAACCCGTATGTTAGATATTTAGTCACTGATCTAGAAAAATAAAGAAATGAAATTAAAAAAAACACGGAAAACATCTAGTTATCTTTCAATGCAATTAAAACCAAGAAACACTGTAACGCCAAAGTACACATTGACATTTTCATCTAGCTATTATTTCTAGGAAGTTATATTTATATGTTCAGGAATAATGACCTCTACATACAATCCCAATTTACAAACTGGTGAAAGTTCTAAGTATCACAGAAGTATTGTTAGCTTGAAATGAAATAATTAGATTAAGTGCTAGATGTGACAACACCATTCAATATACAATAAACATAACATAATCATTAATGCACTTACGATACTCACAGACGAAGCCGTGTTTCTCTCCGATGAATTCCGTCAGAGTGTTGTCCCCTCCACACCTGGTATCGTCCCAGAGCCCCTGGGTACCGGGTGTCAGGTAGGCACAGTCTTCCTCTCTATGATGGGACGTGTAGCGACCTGGCTTCCAGTTGGTGTAAACCACTGCATCTCCTTATTGACAAAGGAAAATCAATTATCTCCTTCATGTTAAAGATGGTACTTCAGCTTTTACACGTTTATTGCATTTGTGGAATGTCCGGTTTCAAAAAAGAAGCCAGTGTGTTGTTCTGAAGTAATTTTTTATATTTCTTCACAAATTGCTTAAAAAAAGAAAACCTTTGGATTTTATGTGTTTTATGTAACTGATGCTTAAGCAAAAATATCTGACAATGACAGTTAGCTAATGGCATTGATAAGAAATAATATAGTAAATAATTTATAAAGGTAATTATTTAATAATAAGCCTTAATAACATGTTATATACAGTATATATATATATATATATATATATATATATATATATATATATATCAAATACCTGTTGTCCACTGAAAATTCTCCTCATTGAATCTATCATTCAGACCTATCCAGACCCTGTAGTTGAAGTACTTAACCAAGATACTGTTAACGTAGTTCTGCTCCCCCATGTTGTTGAGGGCCACAAGATGGCCGCCCTTTTGTTGACAGTTTGACTCGGCGTGAGACCAGGAATATTGGGTGGGCAGTATCTCGTAACAGCTGTGTCCATATTGGGTCAATAGCCCACCGTCTACGTAGGAGTCGTGGCGTAAATGCTGGGGACATAACTCGATATGGCCTGGGGAAAAAGTGCTACATGTATAAAATGTTTGGTGTTAAAGTTATATGGGATTTATGACATATATGTTTTTCTTCCCTAAATGTACGTTTATGCTTGATTATAACATATAACATTTTAACATGCATCGTTACAAATGCACACAAAAGTGACAGCAACACGATGTTTTGAAATAAACTGAAAATGTGGAAGAGGTGTTCTTTGTTTTACATGTTTACATAATTGTGGACAAACGTACATTTGGTTTCCTTATTCTTACTTGTGAATATGAGCCTAACCTTGGTTCGTTTCTTGGAGCGGGCAACCTAATCGTATTCCAGGTTTGTGTAATTGCAATACGTTTTTTAGATAGACATGTACATAAAAACATATATATACATACACACATTGTTATTTTCTAGTGTTTATTTATATATGTGTATATTCTCTGCCTGATTCTAGGTTAACAAACAATATAATGTATATTTTATTAAGTTTCTGCACTGTACTGTCGTCAAATAATATTTGCATTAAGTCTCACTTCAATTACAGAACGCATGTAACCCATCAACCTCCTTCTCCATTCGTATGGTCCTTTCCCGTATTACCAGATATTGATCTAAGAGTTATCTATCCAATAGTTAGGATAATCAATTGTCAATGTTTGACCTGATTTACACAAAAGAATACGTGATTTAATTCAGGATACAGGTTGCAAATTATGGACCTAGTCGTTATTGTTGCAGCACCTAAAACTGTTTTAAACTGGAAAGGTGCACAACATGCCATTTCCTGCGAACTATTATCTGAAAACTTGACATCATTAAACCATCCTGACACAATATAAGTATTTTAAAACATGGCTTCACACAACCAACCTGACACAATATGGGATGATATCACTGGTTGGTGTGTGGTGGGTCTTGATGTTGTAGACTTTAGGGTCGTAGGTGCTGTAGTTGGCCTTGGGGTCGTTATTGTTGTAGGTGTCGGGGTTGTTATCACTGCAGCATATATATATTTAATTGGTAGGCAAGCCTTAAATTGTTTTATCAAGTGCAAATAGTTAATAAAACAAACCAATAAAACATTTCGGATGAAGAAAATTGGTAAAAATTGTTAAATTGGTGTATTTGCCATTTTATTCGAATTTCAAATATTGATGTGATGTTTGATCGTCAGTGAACATTTTGTTTAAGATAATTCTGAAACCTTTCTAATAATATGCCTTATATTGCTACCAAAGTCTAATGGAAAAAGACGATGAAGTCCAAATTTCAGAAATCGTCGAAGTCGCATACAGCTGGCAATGTTATAGAAAACAGAATTTGAAAAACAGCATTAAACGTGTGGTCCATTCTCGTATTACCAGATATTGATTTAAGAGCTATCTATCCAAATAGTTAGGATTATTAAGTTGTTAATGTTTGACCTGATTTACACAAAAGAATACGTGATTTAATTCAGGATACAGGTTGCAAATTATGGACCTAGTCGTAATTGTTGCAGCTCCTAAAACTGTTTAAAACTGGAAAGGTGCACAACATGCCATTTCCTGCGAACTATTATCTGAAAACTTGACATCATTAAACCATCCTGACACAATATAAGTATTTTAAAACATGGCTTCACAAAACCAACCTGACACAATATGGGATGATGTCACTGGTTGGTGTGTGGTGGGTCTTGATGTTGTAGACTTTAGGGTCGTAGGTGCTGTAGTTGGCCTTGGGGTCGTTGTTATTGTAGGTGTTGGGGTCGTAGTGGTTGTCGTTGGTCTTGGAGTCGTGGTAGTTGTCGTTGGTCTTGGAGTCGTGGTGGTTGTCGTTGGTTAGGACTCATAATTGCTATAGTTGGTCTTTGAGTTGTAGACCCCCGTAGGTCTTGCTGTCGTTATTACTGTTGTGGATACAGGGGTCGTAGTTTTAGGAGACGTTGATGCCAGAGGATGGGTTGTTCTCACTGCAACATATATATATTTAACTGGTAGACAAGCCTTAAATTGTTTTATCAAGTGCAAATAGTTAATAAAACAAACCAATAAAGCATTTCGTGATGAAAGAAATATTGGTAAAAGAATTGTAATTTATATTGTTGATTGCAATATATTTCGCTGAGTAGAACAAATATTATAGTTTCCATTCATCACATTAGCCTCTATTGGTATATCATATATATGCATAGAATTTGCTCTGATTGGTGTATTTGCCATTTTATTCGAATTTAAAATATTGATGTGATGTTTGATCGTCAGTGAACATTTTGTTTAAGATAATTCTGAAACCTTTCTAATAATATGCCTTATATTGCTACCAAAGTCTAATGGAAAAAGACGATGAAGTCCAATTTCGGAAATCGTCGAAGTCGCATAAAAACAAAAATGGAAAAAACAGCATTAAACGCTAGCGGAGCGTGATTATTCAGTGTACTGTGAATTCTAAGAATTTTTGAGAGAAAGTATTTGCTTATTTGATGTAAAAAATGAAATTAGATATCGAATCAGAATGTCTCACATTGAATGTTTTGCTTGAAAAAAATATGGTCACTTCAAGCGAAATTGTCCAGGTAATGAAAATGAATTGGGAGCGATGGGTACTAGCGCTCGACTTTCGTATGTACTGTCACTTGCGCGACCAGTTCAAGACAACATATATATAGATACCCTGTTGTTAAACTAGTCGTAGGTTTTGTAACCAGTTTTAGAGCCGTTGTCGATGTGGCATATGAATATTTATTTTCGTGGTTTTTGAAACCGCTATGTAGAAATGGCAGAGAGCAGCGTAGATGTGTATCCAGGAAGTTTAGTCGATCGTAATAAATCGGAAAATCATAGTGTATTTCATTTCTCTTTAAAAACTTATTAAGATGTCAAACAACAGAATGACGTCAGTTATGACAGAAGTTGTGTTCACAAAATATTAATGTTTAGTTAAAAAATGTGTATATACGAGTATATGTTAAATGTTTCAAGAAGTTTCGTTAATAATAAAAAAAAATGCTGCTTTAAATGAGTGTTCTAACTCTTCCATGTTATTTCGTAGTGAGTGTTGATATAAAACATATTTAGATGTAACTCTTTTCAAAAACGTTTAGGCCAAAGGCCTTTATCAATGTAGAGACAATTATTAGCAACACGACATATTTGCATGGTTAGAGGAATTGTAAATATGTAGTGTTGCTAATAATTGTGTATATTTTGATAAAGGCTTTTGGCCGAAACGTTATCAATTAGAGTGACATCAAAACTGTGATGACTGTTAGAATACTGTATCATATTAATTATTTACAGCGAAAATTGAAGAGAATGTATCAATTTTTGTAGATTATCAATCACATAAATGATACCGTGAAATAATAATATTAACATATCATAAATACTGCGAAACAGGGCTTGAATATTCTAAATAACTAAGAAAGATGGTCTGTAACACTAAGATTGTGAAACAAATCAGTGATCATAATAATACAATACTGTGATACAATAATAAAGGGCGTCACAGGCGTCGCGTGGTTAAAAGGCTACAAAAAAGCAATAGGTAAAAAGGGGAAAGCAGAAAAGATTTAGAAATCATGTATAAAAAAATAGACTATATCAATGACTTGATAATTAATGGTTGAGTCAGCTCTTTTTCCTGAGTGAGTCTTGAAAGGTTTACAAAACCTTAATCGATGTTCAAGTTCTTAACCTTCGGATATGTATTCATTAAGTACTCAACTAGATAAAGGTGTCTAAATATTATAAAACAATCTATCGTAAAATCGTAATATATTGAACATACGAGCATCTTCAGATGGTGGCTGTCCCATGCATACATTAGCTTGTGTCTTGTCCGTAGCTTTTATATACCCAATCTGAATTAAAAAAAAATATATGTTTATGTTCGCATATACATCTTTTCAAATGAAAACACGTAGGTTTTACTATGTAACGTGTATATGCTCGGAAAATGATTAAAAGTTTCGCTCGGCTATCTAGCTGAGCTAGTAGATGATGAGTAAATATGAAAACCAACCTATTCTTAATATATACATATAATTTTCCTCGGGCCTCTTCCGTTTAAAAAAGCAAGAGATATTAAGCTGATATATATTGAATTTTCCTTGAGGACGAACCTGTCCTTTGGTTTTGAGACAAAAGATATATACACAAAAAGTAACTATGATCTATGTTTAGTGCAATACCGGCAAATGATGGTGTCGAACCTTATCATTGACCAATCTTATGTGACCAGATCGGCATCCTATCTGAACCGTATCCCTTGCTTTTACCAGCAATGACCTATACATGAGCAACATCTGCACAACTATATATAACAAAGTCTCGCACTGATCACCGCGCATCTACCGGTCAGATAGCCACCAGCTCTTAACCTTAACACTCAGCCATGGAAATACGCTTTACAATATATAACTGTTCAAGACCAGCAACAAAGACTACGAAGATGGAACAAGTCCACTGTTCACTCTTTGTGCTGACTCTACTAATATAATATACTTTTTAACGACTGCCGTTCAACCAAGGGCTTGGGTTTTTTCAGTGGAGATATTCACTCCTCGACGACCACGAGCAAAATGACAATTTTAAAAGGAAACCGCACTTGCAATACCGGTAAATGATGGTGCCGAACATTATCATTGACCGAGCTTATGTAACCAGACCGGCGTCCTGTCTGAACATTATCATTGACCGAGCTTATGTAACCAGACGGGCGTCCTGTCTGAACCGCATCCCTTGCTATTACCAGCAAAAACCTATAGATGAGCAACAATTGCTCAACTTATATAAAAGTCTCGCACTGATCACCGTGCATCAACCGGTCAGATAGCCACCAGATCAAAACCTTAACGCTCAGCCACAGATATACGCTTTACAATATATTACTGTTCAAGACCAGCAACAAAGACTACTAAGATAGAAAAAGTCTACTGTTCACTCTTTGTGCTGACGAGCAGAATGACAATTTTAAAAGGAAACCGCGCTATTTATATGCCTTTGGGAAAGGTCTAAAACTTTCTATGACTGTTCTATCGTTTTCTTCACGACTTATCAATAAAGATCGAATATTAATAAATGTGTTTATATCCTAATAATTCTAATATACATTGCCTAAATACCCAAACAAATCTTTTCAATATTTTAATGTAATTCTAATCGATAATGAATTAGACTTCTCCCGTCTACCGCTTATATTTATAATAAAACACATGTCATTATTAAAACAAATCAAAGTTCTGAAAGTACGAAGGTATATTCGCCACAACTATAACTTAAAACTTATCAATAGAAATATAGCAAGTCGTTCATATATATATTAAATATATTAATTTATATAACAATATTTCCTCTGGAAATTTTGATCAGGCATAATTCAGGCATTATTCCTCTTGTCTGTCATGGGTCCTGACAGACTGGATAAAACAATTATTAGCAGAAATGTATCGTAATCAGAGTCACTTTAAAGATCTGTTAAGACCGTTATATTTTTCTTCTTTTCTCCTATATGATTAAAAAAAAAATCATTATATCAAAAATTGGTTTATCGTATGAAGACTCTTTTGAGACATTGAGACTGTAGCATTGAGAGCAAAAAGACATCCATTCCTTCCTAAGTGTAATCATGGAACCACCAAAAATAATGTAGAAAAAAGTCAGTTAAGACAGGTGATGTCCCGTACCTTGTGTTCGAAGGCAATTGCATACCATCTGATTCTCAGATCCGACACTCCGACCTGTTCCTTGCAGAGAGACCCGTTCAGATAACCAAAATTATCACCATCTTCGTACGCCTGTTCAACAGAACAGACCGCATTAATCAAGTGCATGTCTATATTTAAAACATAACTTAAAGTGTTGTAAAATTCTACGATGCTCTTTAAAATCTGGTGTTAGTTGAGATTGAAGTATTTTTATACATGAGTGCATTTCTTTTGGATTGTCGGGACTTTTTATACATGTCGATATCGACTTAAGTGTACACACACACACACACATATATATATATATATATATATACGACTCCAAAATCCGCTATCAAATCATATACACAGAAGCCGTTATCAAAAAGATATACCCTTTCAACATACTCGACTACAAGACATGTTTTATTTTATTCTGAATAGTGCTTCTTGAATTTGGTATACAGATACATATATTGTCTTTCTGACATTTTCATCCTAATTCAGGTTCAATCCTAACTTATATGAGGAATACATTTTCCTATCCCTCAAATCATGTCACTGTTAACTTGGTGTTCCTTTGTCAACACTGTCAAAAATATACATTAACCTTAAACAAAACAGTTACCTGCAATACATAATGACAGAAAATTATGTTATATTAAAGCACCACATATATTGCCCAGTAAGAACGACGGTGGGTAATAACTTACAAAATATTATCATATGTAAAAATGTAAAAACCTTTCATGAAATTATTATCAGCCTTTTTTATGAATTTAAGATAAACATCGAATTTATGTATAAACTTTCAAAATAAATCAGCAGAATGTTCAATATTGAAAATGAATACCGATGTATAGACGTTTTGTCCAGAACCCGTGTTACATATACAATTGTATTCACAATGGAAAAGGGGCAGCAAAAACTCGTACGCTAACAACACAAGTATGGCCTTAAATCGCATCTGTAAGTATAGATAGGTGAATTTAAATTTTAAACATGTACATGTGAATGAACTTTGAATACAGACCATAACTCAAGTCTTATCAACTCTACATATATAAGGACAGTACTCCCTCTTTTTGTTTCTAATCCAATCCCTTGTGTAATGAAGAAAACATTTTGAATGCAGAACTGACGATTTAAAACATTCAAATGCATTAGACATTTATACATGTATGTGCATTTTATGTTACATTCGTTTGAATAGAATAACTAAAAATTGAAGTAGCAGATATATATATATATATATATATATATATATAGTGTATGAATATATAACTATATTTCAAAGTATTAAAAAATATCCACCTTATTCCTGACAGAGTAATATAATTGTTAAAAACAACAACAAAGAAATATGCATAGCCTACATTTTAAATCCAAAAGAATAGTTTAATAATTTTATCTTTGAATATGTAAATGATAAGTACTACTTACTGCTGAGATAAGCAAGTGATAAGAATATATGTCATCAAATGTGAGACATCGTTGACTTTTAATATGCCTAAAATTTCCCTTTCCTTTTACAAACAGTTCAATGATTTGCAATGAACTTTTAAGTGATAAGAATAAATTCTATTTAATGTCAAACAACGCAGACCTTTTATTTCGTATCTTTTTTAATCAGTTTCGTGTCTTTTCGTTTTAGATAAAAGAATGAGAAAAACACAACTGATTCTTTTTCTTACTTCATCTCTGGTTGGCATTCTTTATTTATCAAATCAGTCATGCTTCATTCTGGAATAAAGAGTTTTTTATGTATTGAAATGGCTACCATGTAAAGTTTTGAGACCTCACTTTCTTCAAAACTGAGCCACTTCTTGACCAGTGTTAACTATTAAATAACATTATTGATCATTAGATATGTTCGCCTCCTTTAAATCGTCATGTGCAAGTATTTTCGGTATGTATCTACATCTAAAATTATATCATTTTCTAAAACAAAAAGAATGCATATCAATACATATTTATTGTTATAGCATTTTTTTTTTGGGGGGGGGGGGTCTTGTTCAAAATGACCGTATTATTTTGTCTTTGTTTACTATTTTCTGACGAGTGATTGTATTTAGGTTGCATAGGTAAATTAATTTCAAATTCATATGTAGAAGAATATAAACTTAAACTTTAAAAGAAACATTTCGTTAATTCGTCATGGATTTTCTGTGTATAGAAAATTCTGCTTTGAAAACAGCGGGTATCGGTATTCCATATCATAAATTCCACCAAATATCTCGGAAGAAAAGTGAATGTAGTAATGTGTAAAGAAAGCTGGGCCCTATCTGGTAAGAATGTGTATTGGGTGATGTGAACAATATGATAAATAATGTATTATTTGGTTTATATGTATTCATTGTATATTTAATGTAATGCTTTACCAAATATCTTGAAGGCCACTTGACGTATTCAAATCACATTATAAGTAATACAAAAAGAATTCGGTGTGCAAATTCGTCCGTCGTAGCAGTATTTAAAATCTGAGATGCAAAAAAAATGATAAAAGGCAATGTTGCGTTATGGACTAGGTCTTATGACTTAGTCCTTAGGTCTTAGGCCTTACGCGATAAAAAGGCAAAACACTTGCAACATGACAAAACAATGGCGGACTGGTCCTCAACTATTCACCAATATCAAAGGGAATGAATATGAAAACGATTTTTAAGTAGGCTTGAGTAATAAAATACCTTTTTTTGTGTAGCCTGATGAAATTTAGTAGATTTATGATAGTCATATAATCTGAGCGCGTTCGGAAATTACACTCGGGTTAACTCGGGATAACCCAAGTGATAACTTGTCAAAATCCAGGTAATACAGGTGATGTTTACCGGGTTAACTTTTCTTACACTGCCCCGCGAGCAAGGTAAAGCGGGCGTACTATTTGAAACATGTTACACATGTAGTTAAGAACAAACATGAACTACAATGTAGTGTATTAAATTGTCCAGCAATTAGGAAAATATGTTCATTTTTTTAAATGATTATATAAGTCAGAAAAACTATACATGGGCCCCACGGGCTCTATATATTTCATGATATGTGGGACATGGCCTCGTCTCATTATGCGGCTGATAAACAGGACATCATTCAAATCCAGCATAACAATATAAACTGTTTTTGCGGCAACCATTGTTTCCGTCCCCGGTGACCGAGTGGTTAGAGCGTCCGCCTCGGGAGCGGAAGGTTTTGGGTTCAATCCCCAGTAAACAAGCAAACTTTTATCCCACTAGCCGTTCGGATTAATCGGCCTCACGTAAGTCAAATCAAACCGAACGCACCCTGTGATAGCGGATCTATATTCCTATGTCATTAGACACAGCTCATAACACATAATTGCTAATACATAAGTCATAATCATAAGACAAAATTGCAGCCTGACTCTTGTCATACTATTTATGTGTTTTGAATTATGCCGTATGTCATGTAACTTGTGTATATGAAAAGTGTGGCAAAACTCCCACATTTGCTTAACATGGCCGAGAAAGGGAGTGGAAGTGAAAATGAAGATTGTTTGATAAGTAATGAAATGTTATCTGAGATTGGCATTCGTTGTTTATTGAATGGACATCATTCAACAATATTTAGCTAAAATTTAGAAAAGCAACTCTACTGAGTAACATTTATTAGTATCGAACAGTTTTCATCTGCGTCCCAGGTTTCAACGACATTAATTCTACTGACTCTGTTGCAGACGATAAAATGATATTCAAATCTACACCCCATACAGGGGTTTCTTTCGTGTATTCTCTAGTAGTAATATTGTCATCCCTCTTTTGTGCAACTGTTTACACACATGGTTGTTTCACACCTTTTAACAGTATAATGAGTAAATCATCAGGTAATCCATCTTTACATACCTTTACCGCTCAAAATTGTTATTCCTTCTCTTCCATGATCAAAAACATATCTTTAAATTATTCCTCGTCTTCAATGATCGAAAAATAGCTTACTGAGTAACGTTAGTAGAGCTCTACCTTTTTAAACAGTTAACAGTTTTAGTAACTTCTTACTGATTTGCTTATTAAATTAGCTGAGGAATTCTTAATATTCTTAAAGTTGCAATACCGTTCAAAGATGATAAAAGTAATTGTCAATCTCAGTTAACATTTCACTACTTACCAAACAATCTTCATTTTCACTTCCATTCTCTTCCTCTGCCATGTTGAGGCAAATGCGGGTGGTTTGCCGCACTTTTCATATACACAATTTATGTGACATAAGGCATGATTTATAACACATAATTACTAGGACAAGAGTCAGGCTGCAATTTTGTATTATGATTATGAATTATGCAATCTGACTTATATCTTATGACATACAAAAATAGATCCGATATCAGATTATATGACTACCAAAGATCTACTAAATTTTATCACAAAAAAAGTATTTTATTACTCACGCGTACTTAAAAATCGTTTTCATATTCATTCCCTTTGAAATTGATGAATAGTTGAGGACTCGTCCGCCATCGTTTTGTCATGTTGCAAGTGCTTTGCCTTTTTATTGCGTAAGGCCTAAGACCTAAGGACTAAGTCATATAAGACCTAGCTCAAAACGTATAATACCTGACTCAGAACACAAAACGCCTAAGACAATGGCCCTAATAGGCTTCCGTTCTTGCGACCCTGATATGCCTGGAAAAAAAATCAATTAATTAAGTACAGTGAAAGTACAGCAAATATCGAGCTGAATAGTAATTTTAATGTCCATAATGGTCATTACATAGTAATGTGCCATATGTGATTTATTTGAGAGTGTATATATACCTAATCATTCTTATTACATTCGAGTTCATGAAAGCATCTTAATATATTAATCTTTATATCATAAAATTATATTATGGATTTGAAAAATGTCTCACGATATTGGCACAGCAACGGATGAGTCTCTCCCGAGTCATGAGTTTGCCCAAAATAATTCTGGTGAGAAGAACCACATGGAATGTTGTCCCATCGTCCACCCTTGTATGGAATAAAAACTGTACAGTCTTCGTCATGGTGACTGACTGGTACCCAGTTCATATAGGTTGCTTGATCTCCTGTCGGTACAACAAATATAAAATCAACATGTAATAAGACTCGCTAAACCATTTACATATATTTTAAAGGATAAATATGTTTGTTATAATGGATTATTTTGCATCATGAAAAAATATATTATTTTTAGAAAAAAGACTTGTGACCACATTTTGTGTTCATATTTTAATTTCGTATTTAACTTACGTCAAGCAAATGTGCGTCTAATTAAAATTCCTTCTTTTTAATTATTTGTATCATAAAAATCACAAGCAAATTCTTTTTTTGTTATCGGAAATATCCATAAAAGATATAACATGTTTCCTTTTTCTAAGATGATGTCCGTATTAATTTGGAATGAATTAAACCGCCGTATTACAAGCACTGGTGTTTTACCCATCAACGCGCGAAAATTGTTCAAAAATGAACAAATCTACCCCAGAATTATATGTAATGTTATGCCACATCTGCAAGACACATGTTAAAAATAACGGTGGCAATACGCGATTTAAGAGTAAAAGAATCATTTGTCTTGTTTGACAATACCATGTGAGACATTAGCGGGTTACATTTTCGACTCAGATTTGTTAAATCTTCGTTTAAATAAATGAATTATCATAACAGGTCCCTTAGCTAGATTGTTCTAAATTTCTACATTATCTAATCATCTAACCAATGACAAAGGAAACATAGCATTGTTCATACAGGAACACTTTCTTAAGTGTATATTGATATATATCTTTTTTGTTTGTTTTTTATTTAAGGAATCTGTATTTATAGCATTGATTTCTGGTAGTGGCCGCTCCAAGAAACGAAATTCGGCTAATCTCATTCACAAGAATTTCCTTCCAGTTGTCTTTAAAATCACGTTATAGCCATAATTATTAACCTTTACTCCCATAGGCGTAAAATAAAACTGTCATTTTGTTCATTGATTCCTTATATTGTTTTTTTTTCGTATTTGGTTTTTAATCACCGCGAATACAAAAATTATCTATGTCAGAACAGATTTGTCTAAAATTAACGATTAATTCACCTGATTCGCTACTTACGTGAATACCCGACTTCAAAAAGATTCCAAATTGGAAAATATCTTCCTGTCAAGGTTTGTCAGATTTGAAAATAAGGATATATTCACCTGACGTCCATAGAAAGTCCCCTTCATAGTTCAGATCATGAATCTCGATCCATACAGCATAGTTAGGGTAGTGTCTCATCATAAACTGTTGGATAAAGTCCTGCTCATCTGTGCCATAAATCCATGAATATTTGTTGTTTGGCAAGATTTCGTAGCAACTCTCCTTGTATTGCACGAGGTAGCCGCCATATGCATGTGCATGGTTGCGTATACTTTGAAGCTTTTTGTATGTATTCCCTACAAAGAAATAAGATGGTTTTTAGTGGTAAATTCATTATCAACATATCATATGATATTACTATGATATCAAGAAATATTCTATGATATTCATTAATACTGTGGTTGCTGATCTTTATCGACCAAATCCCCTAAAGTTTCTGATTTTTATATTTCGTTTCCTTAGGCTTAGAAAAAGAACATTTAAAACTTTATAACGTTTTTATTCGAATTATTTCCTGACACATCACCTCAACTTCTAATTCAATACATAACGAATAAGTAGTTGATATGATAAAACATTTAACATGACAACGATAATTTAAGGTTAAGAAAGTCAATGAAAAAAATCAGTTAAAAATTGAGCGAAAGTTACGATAATATTTGGACTGCATTTTTTATGGATTAAAACAGCATTAGGAATGACCATGTGTTAATTTAAAGTCTTCGTCGTTATATTCGGTTTTAAATGGTCGAAAATATTTAAATGGCGAACATTTAACACATTGTAAGTTGTCTAAAATACATACCGTCATTCGGATGTGGTGATATTGCGATTGGAGACTGTGTCAAAGAACTGTGGTCTATGGCTGTTCCCGTGATATATAAAACCCGTATGTTAAATATTTAGTCACTGATTCTAAGTAAAAATAACCAAAGTACAATTGACATTTTTTTAATTATATTTATATGTTCAGTAATAATGACCTCTACATACAATCCCATTAACAAACTGTGAAAGTTCTAAGTATCACAGAATACTTTAGCTTAAAATGAAAAAATAAGATTAAGTGCTAGATGCAACAACACCATTCTACATACAATAAACATAACATAATTAATAATGTACTTACCATACTCACAGACGAAGCCGTGTTTCTCTCCGATGAATTTCGTCAGAATGTTGTCCCCCTGGTATCGTCCCAGAGCCCCTGGGTACCGGGTGTCAGGTAGGCACAGTCTTCCTCTCTATGATGGGATGTGTAGCAACCTGGCTTCCAGTTGGTGTAAACCACTGCATCTCCTTATTGACAAAGGAAAATCAATTATCTTCTTGATGTTAAAGATGGTTACTTTAGCTTTAAACGTTTTATTGCATTTGTGGAATGTCCGGTATCATTTAAAGAAGTCGGTTTATTGTTTATTGAAGTATTTAACCAAGATAAAGTTAACGTAGTTCTGCCCTTCTGTTGACAGTTTAACTCAGCGTGAGACCAGGAATATTGGGCGGGAACTATCTCGTAACAGCTGTTTCCATATTGGGTCAATAACCACCTACCACAGGAGTTTGAATTTCTGTAAATAAATAAAGAACCTATAAGAAAAAATAAGCCCCGTATATAAGAAAAAAAAACGCGTTTTCGCCACCCAACACGCTTTTGGCTGAATTATACGAACGGAATACTGAATGATTACAATCTAGCGAGCATACTCGATAGAAAATACTTACATGAACCCAAAACAACCGACCATATTATAAATCACGACATTCTTCAGACGTCAGCGAATGGCTCCGACGACAAACTGTCAACTCAGGAAAATGAGCAAAAATTGTTGAATTGAATTGAATTATGCCTGTAGGGTGGCGTGATTTAAAATACCATTGGTTGTTTTGGGTGCATTTTAGTATACTCTTTTGAGTAGGCTCACTAGGTTGCTACCATTTATTATTCCGATCGTATAATTAACGTGGGTTGGGTGTCGAAAAGACGTTGCATTCCTTGTGTGTGTGTTTTTTTCTTTTTGTTGTTATGTATGGGGCTTATCGTTTACTATATATTACTTATTTATTGATATAACTTCAAACTCCTGTAGATATATGTGTTCTTTTCTTCCCTAAAAGTATATGAATGAATACAAAATATAGCAATATAACATGTATAATCACAATTACATACAAAAGTGCGAACAACACGATGTTTTGAAATAAATGTGGATTGAATGTTTGTTTAAACGCGTTCTTCGTTGTATTGCACTATAATATATACTTCTTTATACAAATATATGTTTGATTGCCTTTTGCTCCTTGCCTTACATTATTGTTTACATGGTATATAAAGAAGACTTGAGGAAAATTCTTGTGAATTAGTTGATGTTTATTTCTTGAAGGGGGCAATCTAATTGTGTTTCAGATTTTTAGATATACATGTTTACAAAAACACACATATACATACACACAATGTAATTTTCTAGTGTTTATTTTTATATATGCATATTCTCTGCCTGATTCTAGGTTAACAAACAATATAATGTTTTATATCCTATTAAGCTTCTGCACTGTACTGTCGTCAAATAATATTTGCATTTAGACTAACTTCAATAACAGAACGCATGTATCCCATCAAACTCCTTCTCCATTCGTATGGTCCTTTCCCGTATTATCAGATATTGATCTAAGAGCTATCTATCGAATAGTTAGGATAACAGGTTGTCAATATTTGACTTGATTTACACAAAAGAATACGTGGTTTAATTCATGATAAAAAATGCATATTATGGACCTAGTCGTAATTGTTGCAGCACCTAAAAACTGTTTAAAACTGGAAAGGTGCACAACATGCCATTTCCTGCGAACTATTATCTGAAAACTTCATAAAACCAACCTGACACAATATGAGATGATGTCACTGGTTGGTGTGTGGTGGGTCTAGATGTTGTAGACTTTAGGGTCGTACGTGCTGTAGTTGTCCTTGGGGCTGTTGCTGTAGTTGGTCTTGGGGTAGTAGTTTTTGTAGAAGGTTTTGGAGTCGTGGTAGTACACGATAATACATTATAGTCGTGGTACAATAATAAAGGGCGTCACGGGCGTCGCGTGGTTAAAAGGCTACCAAAAAAGCAATTGGTAAAAAGGGGGAAAGCAGAAAAGATTTAGAAATCATATATAAAAACCAGACTATAGCAATGACTTGATAATTAATTATTGGGTCAGCTCTATTTTCTGAGCGATTCTTGAAAGTTTTATAAAACCTTAATCGATTTTTCGAGTTCTTAACCTTATACATTCAGCACTCCACTAGAACAAGGTGTCTAAATACTATAAAACAATCTATCGTGAAAACGTAATACATGTATAATATTGTACCTACGAGCATCTTCAGATGGTGGCTGTCCCGGGCAAATATTTGCTTGTGTCTTGTCCGTAGCTTTTATTTTCCCAGTCTGAATGATATAGAAAAGTTAATATTCATGTTTGCATATATATCTTTTCTAATGAAAACTTGTAGATTTACTAAACCTAAACTTATCAATAGAAATATAGCAAGGTATTGTCTTTAAAATAAAAACTGTGAATTCATTTATAAAACAATATTTCCGTTGGAATCTTTGATCAGGTATTATTTCTCTCGTCTCTCGAGTCATTTATAGATCTGCTGAGTCCGTTATATTTCCTTCTTTTCTCCTATATGATTAAATTTTACATTTTTTAAAATTATTTTTCAAAACTTGGTTTATCGTATGGAGACATAAAGACTATAAAATTGAGAGCAAAAGTGCATCAATGCCTTCCTTAGTGCAATCATGGAACCACCAAATGTGTTGTACAAGAAAAAAGTCAGTTAAGAAAGGTGATTTTCCTTACCTTGTGTGCAATGCAATCGCATACGATCTGATTCTCAGATCCGACACTCCGACCTGTTCCTTGCAGAGAGTCCCGTTCAGATAACCAAGATTATCACCATCTTCGTACGCCTGTTCAACAGAACAGACTAATTTTATGCTTTGCAGGTCTATATTTAAAATACAGCTCTTCTGTACGTGTTGTAAATTTCTACGATGCTCTTTAAAATCTAGTGTTATTTGAGATTGAGATATTGTTAAGTATATTACCTCGAAGCGAAGAGATAATTATTTACATATATGCATTTCTGTTGGACTGTCGGGATATATATATATATATAGAAACGTTTCCTAAACACGCTACCAAATCATATACACAGAAGCCACAAAAAAAAGATATACCCTTTAAACATAACTAATTGCTTGACGTGTTTTTGTTCTGATTAGTGCTTATTGAATTTGTAATACATGTATTGTCTTTCTTACATTATCATCCTAATTTGTTCCTGTCCTGACTAATATGAAGAATACAGCTTTCTATCCTCCATATCATCTCATAATTTAACTTGGTGTTCTTTGAGGTCATTATGAAAATGATAAGAAAAATAAGACAAAAATACTCGCTTGCATTTTATAATCACGGTAAATTATGTAATATTAAGTACACCACATATATCTCAGCAAAAGCCACTGTGGGTAATTAAACTTTCAAACTTATCAAAGGTCAAAAAGCTGACATGAAAATATCATTTAATGTTTTCGTCTGTTGAAAATGGGTTTTTTAATAATTTCAGATGAACATCGAACATCAAATTATGTATCACATTATTCCCTTACAGAGTAATATAATTGCTAAAAACAACAACAAAGAAATATGCATAGATCATTGGACACCGTGCTCGTTTTAGAGATTAAGCTTATGATTAAACATCACTGTTTGCTAAGATTTGTAGAAAAAATCAAAGCATTTAATAATGGAATTATTGCATTCAAAATACTTTAATAACATATCAAAATAATATTTTCAGAATATTTTCTTATAATTAGTAACTTGTAATGTGTTATATATATTACAGGTGAAAATACTGTCAAACATGCATGGAAAGAACTTCACGAGCAAAATTAGTTATTGTGTCTGGACCAAACTATATGTAAAATGTACCCAAAACCATTGAAATTATATATATATATATATATATATATATATATATATATATATATTCAACGGACAGATTTCCTTTACTTTTTCAGATTCAATCCTCTGATATAAAGGCTTTCTGAATATGTAAAAGATGTATACCTCACCACGATTGTTACCTCAGGTTAAATGGGTTTCTCATACAATGTTGCTAAAAAGCATGCAGCACAGCGGTATTTCTATTGTTACTGTTTGTAGACCTTTATTCATTTCTAACGGTAAAACTGTCTTTCTACCTACATGGAGCTGGGAAAACCCTCACTGTTATTTTCAAGATATCTAGAAGGCTCAATTTTATCAGTCTTTATGTTATTTTATTTATTTATATTATAGAAGGCTGTTATCATATGGTCATTTTCAGTTGTTAAGTAGAGACAAAAAAGAGTCATGTAATGATATCTTAATATACCCCAGCTTAAACCTGAAATACGCGTGAGGTATGCATAGATCATTTGCAAGTTTTGGCCTTTAAAAAGAGATATTAGAAAATGTATATGATTTGGATAAAGAAATCTGTTATGTGAAAAACATGAAAAGGTGCATTTTAGCTCGCCTGAGCACTTTTGTGACCACATTTTGTCCGTCCTACGTCGTCCGTCGTCAACAGTTGCTTGTGAACACTCTAGAGGCCACAGTTTTGGTCCAATCTTCATGAAAATTGGTCAGGATGTTTGTCTACATGATATCTCGGATGAATTTGAAATTAGGTCATGTGAGGTCAAAAACTAGGTCACTAGGTCAAATCTTAGAAAATTGAAGAAAAAAAAAACAGCTTGTGATTACTCTAGGTCAAATCTTAGATAAACCCTTGAGAACAGTTTAGAGGCCAATGTTTTAGCCCAATCTTCATATAATTTGGCTCGATGTTTGACTACATTATATCTTGAATGAGTTTGAAATTGGGTCATGTGGGGTCAAAAACAAGGCCATAAGCTCAAATCTTAGAAAAACAATTTGAACACGCTTGAGATCTTTTTTTTTTTTTGCCAATTCTTCATGAAATTTGGTCAAGATGTTTGTCTTTATGATATGTCGGATGAGTTTGAAAATGGGTTATGTTCAAAAACTAGGTCATTACGTCAAATCTTAGAAAAAACCTTGTGAAGACACTGGAGGCCGCAGTGTCGCGGTCCTATCTTCATGAAAATTGGGCAGTATGTTTGTCTACATGAAATCTCGGACGAGAACGAAAATGGGTCACATTGAGTCAAAAAGTAGGTCACCTGGGAAAATCTTAATAAAACCTTATGACCACTCTAGAAGCCACATTCTTGTCCCAGTCTTTATTAAACTTAATAAGAATGATGACTGCATGAAATCCCAGATGAGTTCAAATTTTGGTAGAATAAAAATCTTGGTCAGTTAGTCAAATGTTAGAAAAACATTACAAATACTTTAGATGCCACTTTTTTGGTAATCATGCCTAACACAGAAATCTTACTCAGGTAAGCGATACAGGGGCATCTTGGCCCTCTTGTTATTGGGTAGGTAAGATAACCACAAACAAGCAATCATTTAAAGATGGCCTAAAGGGAAAATGTTCTGTGTATGGGATATATCTTAAGTTTTTAGACTTTCTTCATTACATTTATTATTATTATTTTGTTATAATAAAACACTGATAAGTATAGCTTTTTTTTTTTTTTTTTTTTGTTTTGTTGTTGTTGTTTTCGTTGTTGTTGTTTTCTCAAAATGGTTTAGTTATTTTAAGAAGTAAATAGATTTATACTATTTTATAATCATAATTATGGGTTTAAATTTTTTTAAATTAAATATTTCAATATTTCATAACGGTTTTCTTGAGAACATTGTTTCAATGCGTTCAAAATTATATCTAAGCATATAATATATATTGCTATTTCTTATATATCGTTTAGGTTAACACTTTTTCTGATATGCATGTATTTGCAAATTGTCCCAATTGATGTCGATTTCAATTGTGTATGTTTGTATTTTCAAAACTAAAACGCAGCACATGTCTCTATATAATTAGGGCGTCAAGCTATATAAATATGTATATTTTTCTCAGCCTTTTAATAGCATATAATTTTGATTACATAAAAAGTATATAATATGTTGTTTGTTTATTTATCTTTTTTAAATATCCAGTTCAAAAACGATATGTATATGTATTTGCAAAACTGCAATGTCTTGCCATATTATGTAAAAGCATTGTACCTCATGGGCCTTTAGTCCTTTTGGATTTGCAAATTCAATTTCTATCTATCTATCTATCTATCTATCTATCTAACCAATTGATCATTCATTAAAGTATTCATTTGAAAATGACTCGTTCGAAATGGAATCATTTTTATTTCCCTGGTGTACAATACAATAAATTGTGACTTCCTCAGATGCCTCTATCTACCGATAAGGACTTGCGACCCTGATATGCCTGAAAAAAAAAGAAGATAATTCGAGCCAGATCAGTACAGTCAATAACGATTTTAATTATAATGTGTTATACAATGGTCATAGTATACTGAAATTAGAATATTAATCGACTTCTTGCTGTTCAATAAAACAAAGGGTGGTTATTGAAGTTAAAAAAGCAAAAGCTGACTTTTAAAACCCGAACAACTATATGTAACGCGCCATTTAAATATTCAATTTACCTGTGCTGACTCCGCAATGGATCAAATGAAATGTCAGAGTACGAAGTTTTGCAAATTAAGTAACCCGCGGTTGATTAAGAAGAAAAGCGTATGATCGAATGTGGGTTCCGACGATGATTTATAACAGTAAAATTAATCATTATTGTTTTAAACAGGACTAACGATATTGGCACAGCAACGGATGGGTGTCTCCACTTTCATGTTGTAGACCAAAGATATCATGGAATGAGGAACCGCATGGAATATCGTCCCATTGGCCACCCTTGTAAGGAATTAAAACTGCACAGTCTTCGTCATAGTGACTGACGAAATTGCTCACGTGATTCGGTACCCAATTCATATAGGTTGCTCGATCTCCTGTCAAACAAATATGAAATTAACACCTTATTAGATTCGCTACCAGCTTTACATATATTCTAAAGGATTCATATGTTTATTGTATTGTGGCAAAGATTTTGCAATCATATAAAAGCACTCCTCTTTCTAAAATAAATGTGATTAGAAGTCATGTGACCACAAATGTGTTGGAACAAAGAATTATTTTATATTTGTATACTGTTCTCGGTTCTGATTTTTGTTTAAGAGCACTAAGATATATATCTCTGAATATTTGGAAACCGTACACTAATGTTTAAATTTATATACAATTTACGAATTTTGCTATTATGATTAATCCCATAAACGTTACTCTGAGTGTCATATTTGCTCATTGATGTCTTTTATGGCTTACAAGATAGTGGATCAGTTCCTTGCCTTGTCTTAAAACTTTGGGGTAAACTCTTCTTGTGTGCGCGTGTGTTTGTGTGATTTAAATATAATTATTGATATTTTGAAATCTGATTCAGACTTTTTAAATCAGACTTTTTGATTAAAAGATAATTATTGAAAATGTATTCAAAAATTTTCTGCTACATCCATGAATATCCGGATTCAAAGAAATATCAAAATCGGATGTCTTCTTGATTTGAAATGAAGGAAAGATTCACCTGATGTCCATTGAAAGTGTCCTTCATAGTTCAGGTCGTGAAGACCGATCCATACAGCATGGTTAGGGTAGTGTCTCATCATAAATTGTTGGATGAAGTCCTGCTCATCTGCGTTACTGATATGAGCAAGGTGGCCACCGTGTGCCACACACACACTCTCGCCATGTTGCCATGAGTATTTATGGTTTGGCAAGATTTCGTAGCAACTCTCCTTGTATTGTGCGAGGTAGCCGCCATATGCATGTGCATGGTCGCGTATTCTTTGTGGGCATTTGTATGTATTCCCTACAAAGAAATAAGATGTTCTAAAGTGGTCAATTCATCACCGACATATTATCTGATATTGCAATGATGTCAAGAAATATTCAAGGACATCCATTATCTCTCGTTTCCCTTAGTCTAAGAATAAGCAACATTTAAAAACTTATAACGTGTTTATTTCGAATCATTTTGTGCCACATCACCTCAACTCCTAATTTGATACATAACGAATAAGTAGTTGATATGAAAGAAAGTCAATATAACATGAAAAGAAAAATCAGTTAAAAATTGCGCGAAAGTTACGATAAAATTTGCACTGCATTTTTTATGGATTAAAACAGCATTAGGAATAACCGTATGTTACTATAAACTCTGCGTCGTTATATACGGTTTTAAACGGTCGAAAATATTTGAAGGACGAATGTTTAACACATACTAAATTGTCTTAATTACATACCATCATTAGAATGTGGTGCTGTTGCAGATGGAAACTGTGCCACAGAACTGGGGTCTATGGCTGTTCCTGTGTTATATAAAACCCGTATGTTAGATATTAGTCACTGATCAAGAAAAATAAAGAAATGAAATAAAAAAAACACGGAAAACATCTAAAGTTATCTTTCAATGCAATTAAAACCAAGAAACACTGTTACGCCAAAGTACACATTGACATTTTCATCTAGCTATTATTTCTAGAAAGTTATATTTATATGTTCAGGAATAATGACCTCTACATACAATCCCAATTTACAAACTGGTGAAAGTTCTAAGTATCACAGAAGTATTGTTAGCTTGAAATGAAATAATTAGATTAAATGCTAGATGTTACAACACCATTCAATATACAATAAACATAACATAATCATTAATGCACTTACGATACTCACAGACGAAGCCGTGTTTCTCTCCGATGAATTCCGTCAGAGTGTTGTCCCCTCCACACCTGGTATCGTCCCAGAGCCCCTGGGTACCGGGTGTCAGGTAGGCACAGTCTTCCTCTCTATGATGGGACGTGTAGCGATCTGGCTTCCAGTTGGTGTAAACCACTGCATCTCCTTATTGACAAAGGAAAATCAATTATCTCCTTAATGTTAAAGATGGTTACTTCAGCTTTTACACGTTTTATTGCATTTAGGAATGTCCGGTTTCAAAAAAGAAGCCAGTGTGTTGTTCTGAAGTCATTTTTTATATTTCTTCACAGATTGCTTAAAAAAAGAAAACCTTTGGATTTTATGTGTTTTATGTAACTGATGCTTAAGCAAAAATATCTGACAATGACAGTTAGCTAATGGCATTGATAAGAAAAAATATAGTAAATAATTTATCATGTAATTATTTAATAATAAGCCTTAATAACATGTTATATATATATATATATATATATATATATATATATATATATCAAATACCTGTTGTCCACTGAAAATTCTCCTCATTGTGTCTATCATTCAGACCTATCCAGACCCTGTAGTTGAAGTACTTAACCAAGATACTGTTAACGTAGTTCTGCTCCCCCACGTTGTTGATGGCCACAAGATGGCCTCCCTTTTGTTGACAGTTTGACTCAGCGTGAGACCAGGAATATTGGGTGGGCACTATCTCGTAACAGCTGTGTCCATATTGGGTCAATAACCCACCGTCTACGTAGGTGTCGTGGCGTAAATGCTGGGGACATAACTCGATATGGCCTGGGGAAAAAGTGCTACATGAATAAAAATGTTTGGTGTTAAAGTTATATGGGATTTATGACATATATATTTTTCTTCCCTAAATGTACGTTTATGCTTGATTACAACATATAACATTTTAACATGCATCGTTACAAATGCACACAAAAGTGACAGCAACACGATGTTTTGAAATAAACTGAAAATGTGGAAAAGGTGTTCTTTGTTTTACATGTTTACATACTTGTGGACAAACGTACATTTGGTTTCCTTATTCTTACTTGTGAACATGAGACTAACCTTGGTTCGTTTCTTGGAGCGGGCAACATGTACATAAAACATACATATATATACACACATTGTCATTTTCTAGTGCTTATTTATATATATGTATATTCTCTGCCTGATTCTAGGTTAAGAAACAATATAATGTTTTATATTATCAATAACAACGCATATAACCCATTAAACTCCTTAACAGTTAACATCTATGCAGTATTTAGATTAAAGGTTTTCAATGTTTAACCTGATTTACACAAAAGAATACGTGGTTCAATTCATGATAAAAATTGCAAATTATGGACCTAGTCGTAATTGTTGCAGCACCTAAAAACTGTTTAAAACTGGAAAGGTGCACAACATGCCATTTCCTGCGAACTGTTATCTTTGAACATGACACCATAAAACCAACCTGACACAATATGAGATGATGCCACTGGATGGTGTGTAGTGGGTCTAGAGATTGTTTGTAGGGCTTGGTCAGGGTCGTCGTCTGGTCTTGGGGTCGTGTTGGTTGTCGTTGGTCTTGGAGTCGTGGTGTTGTCGTTGGTTTTGGAGTCGTGGTGGTTGTCGTTGGTCTTGGAGTCGTGGTGGTTGTCGTTGGCCTTGGAGTCGTTGTGGTTGTCGTTGGTCTGGGAGTCGTGGTAGTTGTCGTTGGTCTTGGGGTCGTGGTGGTTGTCGTTGGTCTTGGAGTCGTGGTGGTTGTCGTTGGTCTTGGAGTCGTGGTGGTTGTTGTTGGTCTTGGAGTCGTGGTGGTTGTGGTTGGTCTTTGGTACGTAGTCACTGTCGTAGGTTTTGCTGTCGTAATGACTGTCGTGATTACAGGGGTCGTAGATATACGACTCGTTGATGCCGGAGGATGGGTTGTTCTCACTACAACATATGTAAAATGTTTTACCGGTAGGCAAGTTCTTTTTCATTTGCAAGCAGTTACACATTGAAAATAACTGCACTTCGTGTGAGAAACCTCAGGTGATGTAAGAAAGATTGGTTTGATTTTATAGATTTGTTTTGGGTCATTTCTAACCCTTTCCCAATATCACACCAAATGAATGAATATCATTGGACCGTAACTCAACAATATTAATAATTCTGTAACATATGCAGAAATTGCATTAAAACTCTATCATATCAGATCAGGACATGAAATCAATATACACGATAGACATTTTGGCAAACAAACCCAAATCTGGCAGGATAGAGGTAGTCCAGGAAAAAATACTTGATAACAGCCGAACCTCATGAGAGAAATTTTCCACAAAGTACATTCACGTTTATCACAATCAAACACTGGATGAATGTAATTGTATTTCTAGAACCCACCTTTATCCTCATCGGGTGGCTGCCCAGGGCAGGTCTGTTCTTGTGTTTGGGCTGACCCTAATATGTACCCTACCTACATAAAATGTATAGATTTATTCAAATCAAAGCAGTTATACGACAGACATTTGTACAAACTAAAGCAAGTCATACCATATGCACAGCATGCTTTTTTTGCAATCAGAAATAGGTCTGGCGATGAAAAACTGTTCCTAATGTTACAGATTTTCAAAACCCAAAATAAAATAGTTACTTTGAAACCACTTTTTAACTATTTTATGTTGTTGTTGTTGATGTATTGGGGTTTAGTATTTCAGTCATATAGCGACGTCCAGCTAATTACAGATGGAGGAAGACCCCGAGTACACAGAGGTACCCGGGAAGAACCACCGACCTACCGCAAGCCAGCTGGAAGGCTTCCTCACATGAAAAATCCGAAGTCCCTACCGGGATTCGAACCCACAGCGGTGAGGGGCTGCGAGATTTGTAGTCCACGACTGTAACCGCTCGGCCACTTTAACTATTTTATATTTATCCGATTTGCTCTTTGTAGCATTTTTCCAAGGGCAATGATTCCAGTTCTGCTGCATGCGCCACTGTATACATTATTCTTTTTTCCCCTTCTTATTTTCGTATCTTGAATGAAAATACAGACTGCTTTACATATAATCGATATGGAGCAAATATCAACTAATAATCCCATGGGTGATAGATGATGTGTAACTGTTTCTTTAATGTAGCTCGTTCACAGATGATCGGTAGAATTTGCTACTTGCCGTCAATCATGTTGGTGAAGTCCTTGTTTCATGACAAATAAACTCAGAAAGTGTAAGTAACATAACACGGGAAAACTCTATTTTAGTAAACGCATTTTCGATTAAATCGGATAAATAATAGAATACGGTATCCCCGATGCATATGCATGTGGTACCACGTGACACGGTCCGCAGCATTTCATCATTTAAACAGTTGATCACTTACCTGGTGTTCGAATGCAACAGCGTACCACCCATCTTTCTTGTTGGGCAAATTCAACCGCTCCTTGCAATCAAATTCGTACATGAATCCAAGAGATTTACCGTTCTCAGATGCCTGTAGCAAACATATGGAACAAAACATAATTATGTAAAGCTAGATGGATTCTCTTTATTTTGATTTGGGTTTATCTTGTTTTATAAGATTCGAATCCATTATCCATGCTTTGAAAGTGTTGTTCAACACTGTGTCCGAGCGTTTTTAATTAAATATAGTAGACAGTTCTAGAAATGAGACGCCATAAACTCATATACCTTCATCATATATCTTATAATATAAACGATCAATAAAAAAGATCCCTCATGACATAAATGGAATATTTTTCAAAACGTATCAACATATGAAATTACTCCGTGAATTCCAAAGAATGATAAAACATAAAGATACAAGATGTTATTACTGTATTATCTTGAAGGCTATAGATCATTTGGACATACATTAACAATGATTTGTCCACTTCAAGCCAGAATGGCTCACCAGTCTTCTTTTTATATATGCTGATGAACGCCATCTGGCTTTAAATGGACGACGGATTTACAAATGTGTGCTATGACCATTATCGGCTTGTCTATATAGTTATAAATCATAACACAATTAAACTAACTTTAGATGTACCTTATGATATTTTATCATATGACATTGTGCTCGAACAGCTGTTTCCGGTTTTGTGTAGCCATCACATATTTCCTTATATTTAACACGTTACATATAACTTTTAGGCCGAATTACATCACTCCGCGTCACGCGCGTGTGTTGAACTCAAACAGCTTGATTAAATGTTTTTTATTCATTGTTCATATGATGTTAGATTACAAAGGTAATTCGTTCACAGTCCGTTCATTCATTTGCTTGTTTGTTTGTTGATATAATCGCGATTTACTGTCACAATAGGTCATATGATTAAAGAATCTGACATGACTTGTCATTTCACATTAAATTTTACTAAACTCGTTCATGAAAATGTTATTATAAGTTTGCCAGAGACCCGTTTAATAACATTTTCATGAACTCGTTTTGTAAAATTTGAAATATAAGATCCTTTTTTATACTGACCAGTATGTTTTACCCAAATGTAAATAATATGTAATAAATAATATATAAAATATTCTTAATGATCTTTGAAGTTTAAGACCCCTTTACTGTCCTTTATCATAATCAAATTCAAAGTTTATTGGGACACAACGGCCAAATAAAGATCTTTGGTTATTAACATTGTAGATATGGCAAAGACAGTTCAGAAAATGGTAACATTCAACATGACAAGAAGAAGAAGATATATAATTATACTGAAGCACGTTAAAACGCCTCATCATGGAAAAGAATTACGAAAGTTTCATATCGTGTTTTTTAGGCGATTTTAGATTATTAAGAAAAGTAATGAGGCATGTTTTATTAAGTTTTATGTCCTATTTATTAAGTAAGATTATAAATTTCCCCTTGAAAAGAAAAGATGTGAATTACTGAAATTCTATACATGAGGCGTTAGTATATATGTTTATGATGAATGCAAATTATATAGTTTGTAAACAAAAAATATGATGGAAATTAAGAAGCAATTAATGTTTGATGAGTGTTTTGTCCTACAGTATCATTTCTTATATATATTTAGAGACGAATTTAGTTCCTTTTTATGATTTGGGAAATTAAAAATGTTGTAAATATATTTAAATATAGCCGCCGTTGAGAAAATAATTAAATAATAAGATTAAAAAGAATTTTATATTAAATAATATGTTCGAATGATGTAAAATATATATGATTATCTTAATTCAGCCTAATAACAAATGTCTTTGAAATAGTAACTATAAATAACATTTGTTTTTGACAATACATACCGAAGCAAAAACGCCTTGTTCTACATCGTATGTACAGATACACGTGTAGTCACATCGGCAGAGGGTCGCCAGTTGTGCAAATAGCACAATAATGACCCTAAACAGTATCTAAAATCAAATTATTATAACATAAATAAGTGTAAGAAACTTCTCGAGTAGATGTTAGAATAGAAATATCTACGTGTACACAGTCTAAGAAACATTTTTAACTCCGTGTCTACAAAAAATAATATTTTGTTGTTTTTCTTAAGTTGTCAAAACGTATGTACTTATGTTGTATGTTCAAGTATTAATGGTATAATTCAATTGCTTCAAGAACTCATTGTTCCGGTCCGACTGTCACGTGTTGTGGCACAATCTTTTGGTCAAAAGACAAATTAAGCTGATGTACGAGTATATCAAAAAATACTGGTGCAACTGCAAAAATAAAGTTAAAATTAATTAGTTACATCTCAAATTTGTAGCAACTTTAATTATAAAATTGCAACTGTTAATGTAAGGTTGCAACTGCGAATTTACAATACAACCTTCTATGTTATTCCGTAAGGAAGATTTATACAAGAACCATGATTGTTTTTTTGTTTTTTGTTTTTTTGTTTTTTTTAAAATAAATTTTATTTATTTTGCATCGATTATGAAACAAGTTCTCACAACTTATTTAAATCACTCTCGATGGCTCTGATGGTCATTATTGTAGGTGGAAACCGGAGAACCTGTAGAAAACCCACGTGTCAAGACGGGCGACCACCGTACCTTCTCACGTACGTGACCAGGAATTGAACCCGGGACGCATTGGTGAGAAGCGAAACGCGTTATTATTACGCTATCTAGGCACTCAATTTTTTATAAGAACAATATAATTATTTGGTCGCAGGAAATTGCAAATGTATGGTGTTGTTAATAATTGTCGATATCTTGGTAAAAGTCTTTTACCGAAACGTTTTTTTTTTTAAAAGAGTTGAAAATTGAAAAGATTGCAAATTTACAGTTGCAATTATATTTGAGGCATAGTTGAAACTGTAATTTTACATTTTATATTTTCATATACATCTAAGATGCCCGTAATGGTATGTTATATGGTTAAATCGTTCGCGTTCGGAAGCAGAGGTCGTGGGTTTTCTCCCCGGCTGTGACATAACAATGGCATTACGAATAATATCTCGCAGTAGTCCAGCAACTTGTCTTGTGCTCAGACCAGGGACTGGGCAACCCACTAACATGATGTAACGGAGTATATTATCATGCCAATTGTCTATGATGTGCGTCTCATTTATAAAACATCCTCAAATTACTGACATACCCTCAAAGGAATATTTAAAATCCAAGCTGGCAGACAAGAAATACAAATGTAGTCAAAATCGTAGATTCCAAAAATACATAATATTAATAATCTTAGAAAAAAAGTAACGAAACCCACCATTTTGTAGTGACGCTTCAGGTTTCCTAATGACCCATGCAAGTATAGTGAACTACTTACTGTGATATAGGTTAAGCGATAAGAGTTCAAGTTCTAAATTTTACCGTATTTATATTAATCGTGTGTGCCGTTATGGCATTTTGATGGACAAAAAGATAACTTAAATGTATACTCGTATTTTAACTTAAAAACCTTGTAGTATCATTTCTAGGTTATCAAAAAATAATATCATCAGCACGTCATTAAAGTGGCGAAACAAAAATTAACAAGCAATTTAGTTAGTACTTGTATCTCTATCTACATGAAATAAAAGTACACGATTAATATATATATATATATATAGAGAGAGAGAGAGAGAGAGAGAGAATATAAGTAATAACAAGCCTATTAATACGTTGTATTTGTCCTCAAATGTGGGAACTCTTTCCACACACTATATATATATATATATATATATATAATCTCATTGAGTCATATAATTATATATTAATGTAATGCTTTTCGATGGATTAACTAGAAATAACAGTGGAGTATATCCTGATAATGTTGTAGCGGTACATTATTTAGCCGAATAATTGCGCTACAACTCTATATTTTCTTTCATCTCTCTCTCTCTTCGTTAAATGCTTTAT
>CM037794.1:9781070-9831070 GCA_021229015.1 Solen grandis
CTAATGTTTGGAATTGGTGGTCATTCGAGATTTTTTGAAAACATGCTTAGATACTTATTACTATGTATAACAATTACTTGCTGTTTTATGACCAGTCTTGTAAAGGAGGCCTACTAATCTGATAAGCAAGCAAAAATTGGAGTGAGCACTATACATGGGCACAGTTTACAGTAATCTGTTATTCTAAGCATGCTATTTTTTTGTATTCAATTTCCTGGAAACGAATATAAAAGTTTCAAGCAAGTTTTTAAAAATGCGTCATTGATGGTGCATTGGTATGAACTTTTGGTGTCATTTCATCTAAGATTGCATCAAAACACACACATTTTTGCGTCATTGAAAACCCTGCGATAATCGTAACTATAAAAGCATTTAAGAAACAGCAAGCAGTAAGTATGGAAAACACATCAAACAGCATAAAAAAACACTTTTTATCACAGACAAAATATAACAAAGTGAAGAAATACTTCAAGCAAAGCTTTGAACTTCTGCCAACAAAGAATGAATTTGCCCAGTGGCTTTGGCAGATGGGCAAAACAAATTAGGCAAGGGAATGCAAACCATCAGCCAATCAAAACTCTGCTTTCAATTTTTTCATTTCATATTTATATCTTCAACCACATTTCTATACGGAGACAGAAGGACAGACAGATGGGCAGTGTATTGAAAAGAAATCATTTCATACATCAATTTTTGACATGATTTGCATCTTTTCCACGAGATTAAAATCTAACATATTTGAGTCAGAATGTATGAAACATTCAAGAGACATTTTACATTAAATTTTTAGCATTGCACAAATTCTCAACCCATTTCTTTCACTATACAGCAGAGAAACTTTCCCTTCTTTTTACCATCACCAAGGGCCAAAGTTTAACACCCTACCAGCACTTATTTCTTTAAACTGACAACTTTCAGTGCAAACCGTACTTCATTCCTGGGGTTTAATATAAGATTAAATTGCATTTATTGGTATGAGAACTCTATGCTCTGCTCTGGTATTTCTCTGAGCCAGGCTCACTCACGCCACACTGCTTGTAACATCATCGAACTGGTGTCATGGAGGCACGCAGATGTTGCGACACTTCTCGGCACTTCTTCTGTAGTGCAAATACTTCCAGAGTATCAACGGGAAGATCAATCTGTAACCAAAATATGTCACCATACATAACGTAAATATAAACATTAGCATATTGTTTTCAAATGAGACCCAATTGGCAATGTTCATTAGATAAAAATATCATTGGATATATTCATGTACTGAATTGAATTAAATACAATATGATCCACTATTTATCTACTCCACCCTTGGAAAAAAGAAATACACAATTAACAAACTGATTTTTGTGTCACACTCAGTAATGTCAGGAAATCCACAAGCTCCTTATAAACAGACCCTGAACAAGCAAATTTTGAGAAAAAAAAAATAAAATAGATATGTCATTGTCATGGCTCAAATATCCCTGCATGCCACTTTATCATAGGGATATTAAAATAACGCGAAGAAGGATTACAGTTCTTGGGCACTGCATTTACAATGGGCAATAACTCCAAAATTACACAACAGAGAGTTATGGTTCTTGGTCACTGCTATCCTTCTCAATGAAATTTATCCACAGATGAAGTTTCATCTTGATATATTTCATACTTTTTAATTTATGATTTGGACAAAAAATTAAGTTTAAAAATTACAAAGGACGATAACTCCAAAATTATACAACAGAGATTTACAGTTTTTGATCACTGCACTTCCTCTCAATTAGATCTATCCACATATGAAGTTTCATGATGATACCTTATATACTTTTTTAGTTACAGCCCAGACAAAAGTTAGTATGAAACTTTACAAAGGGCAATAACTCCAAAATTATACAACAAAGAGTTATGGTTCTTGGTCACTGCACTCCCCCTCATGAGATCTATCCACATATGAATTTTTTCTTGATATACATTTTGAGTTACAGCCTGGACACATAAAAAAACGACAGGCGGCTAGACAGCCGGACAAACTGAATCCAGTATATCCCTGGGTGATACAACTTTGTTATGCGGGGGGGGGTGGGTATAACAAACCCAGACCTCCTATCAATTTTTAGATTGTGTCCCCACCACCCCACCCACATCCTCAACAGATTTATCATTTAACCTTTCAATAAAGTTTTAAAAGAACTTGAACCCATCCTAAATTGGTCTTCATTCTAACCACAAAGGGAGACTTTCTTAGTATTACCCTTATTCATATTGTCAGAAAATGTGACTTTATACAGACAGACATCGTGTCAGTCAGGTGACATTGCATGGACTCACCTGGAAGTGTGTTGCCCAGCAATCAGAGAGAGCCTGTTTGAAACGAGAACACTCATGTTCACTATTAAAGTATAGTACCCACTTCTCGCTGCTGATGGTCTCTTCAGGTGAATCAAATGCCTACAAAACATAAGTACAGCAGGTGAATCAAATACCTACAAAATGTAAGTACAGCATGTGAATCAAATGCCTACAAAACTTAAGTACAGCAGGTGAATCAAACGCCTACAAAATGTAAGTACAGTAGGTGAATCAAATGCCTACAAAACATAAGTACAGCAGGTGAATCAAATGCCTACAAAACATAAGTACAGCAGGTGAATCAAATGCCTACAAGACATAACTAAAACAAGTGAATCAGAATCAAATGCCTACAAAACATAAGTACAGCAGGTGAATCAAATGCCTATAAGACATAAGTAAAACAAGTGAATCAAATGCCTACAAGACATAAGTACAACAAGTGAATCAAATGCCTACAAAACATAAGTACAACAAGTGAATCAAATCCTACAAGACATAAGTACAACTGGTTATCTGAAGGAATTTTTTTGCTGTTTTGGGGAGATATATCTGGCAATTTTTTACTTTTTCAACAATTGAAATAAATGATTCTCCCAAAATTCTTACTGAATACAAAAAAACACTGACCAATATGATGAAAGTGTTGTCCAGTTGGTCAACCAGGACAGACGTAATGTCCTCTAGCCGGGCTCGGCCAAGTGTCCTCAGGAAATTGGTGTCCAAGTCCTCGTGGCACATAAACAATTGCTGCGAAGACAGCACCATACAGCACGCTATGCACGTGGTGCGCACAGGCGTCATCTAAAATACATGTTACACTCTTTATTCACCGCTTTCAGTGAAATGACTGAGAAATATCAGTGAATGTTAATCTCTCATCATAGAAGATAAGATGTTATCCTGTACGTCTGTTTTGAATTAGAATTGTGTTGTGTTAGCTGAGTTCAACAAATATCTATAAATAACATCAGTGTCATATTACTGAAGATTACCATAGTGAACTTGATCTTACTGAAAATTTTCCATATGGTAACATGAGGGGATTTCTAGTTTTGGTAAAATGCAACATTTTTACAATAAGCAAATTACTGGATTTTCAATGATACTTCTGAGAACTTATGATGTGGTTTCATCTACCAGACTTTGCTTATTTAATTTAATATATCCTGACTGAGCAGTAATCATTTGTATGAGCAGCATTTTGATTGGTCATTATATCTAATCATGATTTTTAAAATCAAGGCAGTAAAGTGTCGCACGGCTGAAAGATGAAATGAAACATAATAGTTGTTGGTCTCCAACAATTCGATTTTCAATGGGATGACACAGATGCCATAAAACAACAAAACAGGCTGTTTGTTAACTGTATTTCAGTCATTTGGAGATGATGTCTACTTGGGACAGATATAGTGCTACCACACTGCAGTATCATTATTTAGACATGTAGCATGACACCACACCCAGTTACAATTATCTTGACACCGGGCCAAGCAAGGGAGCTATACCAGTACCATTTTTTATGACTTGGTGTGTCGCGGATGTGGATCGAACCCACTACCTGCCTGAGGTTATACAAACCTTGAGTCCTTCTGCTACTGCCTGACACAGTCCCTGGAGCCAACTGTTGGCTTCACCCTCTGTTGCTAACGCTATGCTCCAGTATGTGCCATCTGCCAGCATGATTCGGATGCAGTTGTTGCGGTCGGAATTGAAGTCACGTTTACAGCCGACACACTCTCCCTCAGAAAGGCTCAGGAAGTGGACAGGCTTCGGATCATTCTTGTCATTATAAAGGCACAACATGCAGTCCCTAGGGGCAAAAGAATGGATCTCAATATATATAGGGATTAACCATTTACCTCATGAATATTCATGTACATATTTATCTGACTTGATGAGTATTAATTTACTGAACTTAATATGCTGTTACTGCCCTCTCCTATTGTGATTATTCTGTGAAAAAAGGGGTATAAAAATCATGGACAGACTTACTGGAAAACAGCGTAGGCCAACCTCCATGTTTGCGTGCCCAGGATCGTGGTCGTCTCGTTGGACTTGTAGTATAGGTTGCTATGGCGATCCCACTCGCAGGAGCCTGCCTGGGACTGGGGATCCTCCCAATGAACCAGGGAATATGATACCACTGCCGCCTCATCTATCTGTAACACATCAAAACACTACTTTTTAAAATACTCTTGTACACAAATGTGTCAGTTTACATGTAAACCCTTACCATAATATTTTTTTCACTGCTAGGGGAATGGTGGCTGGGCCCACTGATAGGGGAAAACGGGGAGAAATAAAGTATTTGACCCTTTTCTTTATATATTCGTTATGATAAATTGGCAAACAGAGCAACCCCGATCAGACAGCTCTTTCAGGTCTAAAGACAGCTCTGATCAAGGTCTCCTCTGTTTGCTTGTATAAATAAATAAATAAATAACACAGATTGCAAGGCACGGAAAATCAACAGTTTTATATACCAGTCAAAGTTTAATAGTCAATGAATATTCATCAGGCCATAAATTTGTAAATGAATATTCATGAGGTAAAGGGTAAACAAACTCAAGAGTATATAAATCTATGTCTGTGTTCAATAAGTAATGCAGTGATGTAATCATGCTGACAGGTTAGTTAATTTCATTACAGGTTGATCTTTTTTGATCCCATGGCAGTACATTTTTAGATTTATATTGTGAAATGGAGCTTTAATAAAAGTAATAAATAAATAGATGATAATAATAATAAAAATAATAAATAATAATAATAAAAATAAATAAATAATAATAATAATAAATATAAGGCTGAAACAACTTTTACCTCACACCGACACTCCTGAGCTACGTATTTATGGAGGGAGATTTTCTGCACCGTGTTGCCGGTATCCACTTCCAGTTTGCCGGGCCGGCTCTCGCACTTCTCCATACTGGATGCTACACAGTCCACGAGTGCTCTGTAAACAACATGACATCATATAACTCTAACAACTATAATGTGACCTCATCCATTTTTAGATCTCAAATTTTTTATCATTTCAAGAATGGACTTATCCATAAATATTAACCCCCATGAAAACTGTTCAGAAAATAAACCTTGTGTTTTTTAGAAAACTAATTCAAGACTAAATGTTTCAACAAAATTCCCTTTAGTACATAATCAACTACATGAAATGTAAATGAAAAATAGTGAGTCAATCATCTGGAGACCTCAATTTTCAAGGGATCGAAAATGCTTACGCAATTATGGTATGAAATCTTGATGTTATCTTTGGTGCAAAACAAGAATTGAATCTGAACATTAATTCCAGAAAAGAAGAATTTTTAAATTGTCTAAAAAGTGCATATAAGGAATCTAGCAGACACTCTACGGACCTTATTTTTTAAGGGATCAACTTTATTTTAGCAATATACTATGTGTAATTTCATTGGTCAGCAAGCAGCCATTGGATATTCACTAATTTTGCGAGCTGAGAATCCCACATTATATACAGGAGTGATAATGAAAAATATAGCGATTTATAATTACGCTTTTTCAAGGGATCAACTTCATTTTAGCAATTGTGGTAGACAGCCATAAGGTCATTTGTGCCAAAAGAAATTAAATTATAATGATTGGATCCTAAGATGAGGACTTTTGGAATTTTCTATATACAAAATATAAGGAAACAAGCTGACCCCCTTGAGACCTCATTTATCAAGGGATCAACTTTAATTTATCAACTTTAGCAGTCAGTCATGAGGTGACCATTTGTGCCAAATAAAATTAAAGTCTGACTGTTTGTTATATAGAGTATATAAGGAAACTAGTTGACCCCTTCAGAGAATAAGATATTTAAAGTTCTTAAATAAAATCCTGTTTGGTTGCCATGGCAACCAGAGTTCTGCATGGATCAAGTTTATTTTAGCAACTTATGTGGAAGGTCACCTAAGGATCATTTCATGTCAAGTTTTCATCAATTTCATCTAGAGATGTCTGTTAAAAATTAATTGTTGATGCCGCACAATGCACGACTGACGCTGACGGGTGATGGACAATGGGTGATCCAAATAGCTCACCCTGAGCACATTGTGCTCTGGTGATCTTAAAAGAACAAATGTTTACTCACATGGTGACCCTCTCGTCTCCAGTGGTAAGCCAGTGACGTTGTCGCTTACCCTTGCACGCAATGTGGAGAAGCTGCCTATTATAATCCAGCTGAAGAGGAAAGCATGCATATTAATGAAGGCCTATAGTTTTCAGAGTATAATCAGGATAAAATACAGAACATTCATTGGTCAACTCAGTTTTACTCTTGTTATTATCCTTTGTAATGCTGTTTACACTGTGACTGCATTTGCAACCAATGCAAACCAAGATCAGCCTGCACATTTATGCAGTCTAATCATGGACTGCACTGATCACTATTAAGTCAATAAATTATCATTAAGCACATCCAAAAGGATCTAATGTCTTGAATAAAGAAAGACGGGTCCAATTTAGATATTTAGCATTCGAAAGAACACCTACCGACACAAAGTCAATCTCATTGAAGGGAATACGCTGTAAAGCCTGGAACCTGTTACTGTCAGCCATATGCTGCAGAAAGTACAGGGAACCGGTAGTGATCAACACATACACAATGGTTGTTTTCCCCTCTGTGTGGCTCTGACGGCTGAGAAACATCTGTCAAAATAATACAACACTGACATGTACATACAAAACAACAAGAGCTGTCAGAGGACAGCATGATCGACTATTCAAAATGCTTGTTGATAAATCAAATGAAATCTATTTCAATTCTTGCCCTTCACGTACCCTGACTAATTATAGTCAAAAATGATATACCTTGATAGACTGATACCCCTTAATAGTTTTATGATGTCTAAAATCAATCCCATGCCTAGTTACTGAGACATAAGCACAATAACACTGTGCATGCAAAACTTTAACCAAAAATCCAAGTTAGAAAAGGGCCATAATTTGCATAAAATTCAGTCCAAAAGTTATCCTCCTTAGTTTTCTGATGCCCCTGAAGACACTCCTTAAATTTCTAGTCAATTCCACAAGCAATTTCTGAGATATAAGATGGATAGTAGCTTGAATGCAAAAATTTAACCAAAATTCTAAGTTAAAAGGGGGTCATAATTTTTAATATATTCCATCAAGTGTTATCTTCCTTTATAGTATGATACCCCTAACATATAAAAGATGTTTAAAATCAATCGCATGCCTGGAAACTGAGATATTAGCATGAAAGTAACTTGCATGCAAAACTTTAACCAAAATTTCTAAGTTAAAAAGGGCAATAATTTGTAACATATTCCATCAAGAGTTATCTACCATGAAAGTATGATACCCCTAAACATATTAAAGATGTTTCAAATCAATCCCATGCCTGGACTCTGAGATATAAGCATGAAAGTACCTTGCATGCAAAACTTTAACCAAAATTTCTAGGTTAAAAAGGGGCCATAATTTGTAACATATTCTATCAAGAGTTATCTACCATGAAAGTATGATACCCCTAAACATATTAAAGATGTTTCAAATCAATCATGCCTGGATACTGAGATATTAGCATGAAAGTCTTGCATGCAAACTTTAACAAAATTTCTAGTAAAAAGGGGCATAATTTGTAACATATTCCATCAAGAGTTATCTACCATGAAAGTATGATACCCCTAAACATATTAAAGATGTTTCAAATCAATCGCATGCCTGGACACTGAGATATAAGCATGATAGTATCTTGCATGCAAGACTTTAACCAAAATTTCTAAGTTAAAAAGGGGCCATAATTTGTAATATATTCCATCAAGAGTTATCTACCTTGGTTGTCTATAGCCCCTAAACACATTCATAAACTTTCAAGTCAATACCATGAATGGTTATTGAGATACAAACTAGATAGTAGCTTGCACGCAAAACTTTAACCAAATTTTCTATTGCATGCAAAACTTTAACCAAAATTTCTAAGTTAAAAAGGGGCCATAATTTGTAACATATTCTATCAAGAGTTATCTACCATGAAAGTATGATACCCCTAAACATATTAAAGATGTTTCAAATCAATATAGTAGCTTGCACGCAAAACTTTAACCAAATTTTCTATTGCATGCAAGACTTTAACCAAAATTTCTAAGTTAAAAAGGGGCCATAATTTGTAATATATTCCATCAAGAGTTATCTACCTTGGTTGTCTGATGCCCCTAAACACATTCATAAACTTTCAAGTCAATACCATGAATGGTTATTGAGATACAAACTAGATAGTAGCTTGCACGCAAAACTTTAACCAAATTTTCTATTGCATGCAAAACTTTAACCAAAATTTCTAAGTTAAAAAGGGGCCATAATTCATATTAAATTCAGTCAAGAGTTATCTACCTTGGTTGTCTGATGCCCCTGAACATATTTATAAACTTTCAAGTCAATACCATAAATGGTTATTGAGATATAAGGTTGATAGTAACTTGCACACAAAACTTTAACCAAAAGCTGCAACGCCAACGCCGACGCCAGGGCGACTACAATAGCTCTCATATTATTCGAATCGTCGAGCTAAAAATACTGTATTCCTGGCTGAGCCCGAGCCACTAGTTGTGGGAATGGAGTTTGCATAATAAAAGGGCACTTTGGTCCAGTGGGAATGTACCCAGTTGAGGATCCAAAGGTTTGAAAGTTCAAACCGAGTTGGAGCAAGGATTTAATTTTTCATGACCTTCCCAGGCACAGAGTACTGGTCCAAATCAGGAACTCCCGCGAGGGATTATAGTAAGTTGTAAATCCTTGTTTTCAAACAACGTAAAATAAATAATAAAAACTAACTAAAGAACTTGTTTCCCAAATCAACATAAAATATATAAGTTTACAAAAAAGTCATATTTAATAATGAATATGGACTGGTACCTTGACAAATGATTCATCTCCGTCCATGACATCCAGCATCAGACATAGCATGGTGTTGTTATCCAGTCTAAAAAATACAAAAAAACAAACCTACTAAGTGAAATAGCATAAAGTCATTATCATACATTTCCAACGTCTGAAGATACCAAGCCCTAAGCCCAAAAAGAATCTTTAAATGACACACTTCTGATCCAAAGGTTATATGTTTGAAACCCTACAGGGTGCAAGGATTTTTCATGTACTGGTTCAACCCATGAACTGTAGGGAGGATTAAGTATATAGTGATTCCGAGGTTGTGGGTTCAATATTGTTGGGGGCAAGGATTTTTAGGTGCAAAGTACTGGTCCATCCCAGGAGCTGTTAAAATGAGGAACTATGTATTGTAAGACCAAATTCCAAATTATCATAATAATGAATAAGTTTCAGCATAAAAAAATAAGAGCTGTCAGAGGACAGCACGCTCGACTATTCAAAATGCTTGTTGGTAAATCAAAAGAAATCTATTTCAATTTTTGCCCTTCATATACTGTGTACATTATAATAGTCAAAGATGATATACCTTAATAGTCTGAACCCTTAGTTAAAAGGGGGCCATAATTTTTAATATAATCCATCAAGTGTTATCTTCCTTTATAGTATGATACCCCTAAACATATTAAAGATGTTTCAAAACAATCCCATACCTGGACTCTAAGGTATAAGCATGAAAGTACTTTGCATACAAAACTTTAACCAAAATTTCTAAGATAAAAAAGGGGCTATAACTTGTAATATATTCCATCAAGAGTTATCTACCTTGGTTGTTTGATGCCCCTGAACATATTTATAAACTTTCAAGTCAATACCATAAATGGCTATTGAGATATAAGGTTGATAGTAACTTGCATGCAAAACTTTAACCAAAAGCTGCAACGCCGACGCCAGGGCGACTACAATAGCTCTCATATTCTTCGAATAGTCGAGCTAAAAATGATCTACCTTGATAGTATGATACCCCCAAACATATTACAGATGTTTCAAACCATTTGCATACCTGGATACTGAGATATCAGCATGAAAATACCTTGCATGCAAAACTTAAACCAAAATTTCTAAGTTAAAAAGGGGTCATAATTTGTAATATATTCCATCAAGAGTTATCTAACTTGGTTGTCTGATGCCCCTTAACATATTCATAAACTTTCAAGTCAATACCATGAATGGTTACTGAGATACAAACTAGATAGTAGCTTGCATGCAAAACTTTATCCAAATTTTCAATTGCATGCAAAACTTTAACCAAAATTTCTAAGTTAAAAAGGGGCCATAATTTATATTTAATTCAGTCAAGAGTTATCTACCTTGGCTGTCTGATGCCCCTGAACATATTTATAAACTTTCAAGTCAATACCAAATATGGCTATTGAGATATAAGGTTGCTAGTAACTTGCATGCAAAACTTTAACCAAAAGCTGCAACGCTGATGCCAGGGCGACTACAACAGCTCTCATATTCTTCGAATAGTGGAGCTAAAAATGTTATGTGTACACATATTAAGCACATTTTTAACAAGAGGGCCAAGATGGCCCTAGATCGCTCACCTGAGAAAAGTATCATTCATTGCCTGTACAAAACGGATTGCTTTAGAATTAAGATGATGAGGTGAAACAATGTTCAGGAATTTTCTGACCCCATCCACAAAAGATATCATCATGACAAACATTCTGCCAAAGTTTGAGGATGATTGGACCAAAAATGTTGCCCTCAGAGTATAAACAAGATTTTTCTAAGATTTGACCTACTGACCTACATTTCTGTCCAGCCCCACCCATTTTCAAAAGGGTTCAAGATATCATCAAGACAAACATTCTGACCAAGTTTGAAGAAGACTGGATCAAAATTGTGGCCTCTAGTGTGTAAACAAGATTTTTCTAAGATTTGACCTACTGACCTACTTTTTGATCCAACCTGACCCATTATCGAAAGGGTTCAAGATAATATCAAGATAAACATTCTGACCAAGTTTGAGGAAGATTGGATCAAAATTGTGGCCTCTAGTGTGTAAACAAGATTTTTCTAAGATTTGACCTACTGACCTACTTTTTGATCCAACCTGACCCATTTTCGAAAGGGTTCAAGATATCATCAAGACAAACATTCTGACCAAGTTTGAGGAAGATTGGATCAAAATTGTGGCCTCTAGTGTGTAAACATCAAAATTGTTGACGGACAACGGACAATCAAGTATCCCAAAAGCTCACCCTGAGCTGTGCTCAGGCAGGGTTGCATCTAGAAATGTTAAAAAAGGGGGGATGTCCCCCCCTACTTTCAGAAAAAGGGGGGCACCTCCCCCAAGGGGGGGTATTTTCACCCGAGGTTGTTCTTTAGCTAAAACATACAGGTCTACATAACTACATGAATTTATAATACTTGCTTCATGTATACATACAAACTACTCTGCATAACTCTTCACCAACAAGGCTTGCATCAGAATAATGCACAATGGACAACAGTTTTCGGTTACTTACCATAACTGTGCTAAAAGTGTTAACCCTACAGGTGTCAGTCCTTATGCTAACTGTCTGTTAGCAGATCAACTTAATAAAAGTACATTCTTAACTGTGAATCAAAACTGCATATGCTGAACTTTAAGAACACATTAACTGGAAACTGGAACAAGAAACTATTTCAAGTTAATCTTTAAAAAGTTCAACTGAGATGTTTTGAAGTCCGAACTTCTTTTCATGTCTAAAATTGCCTGTTTATGTGCCGGCAATTCAACATGCCGATCCAGTGTAGAGGTTCTATAGTTCGTATTTCTGGTTGTAAAAGAATCATTTTTGCCGGTGTCTATGCAGAATCTGCAAAACATCTCCTTTTTATCATTTATAAAAAGCCACAGCCGATTCGCTTTCCATGCCTCAGAAAATATATGAGGTTTCTTTTTCTTCGTAACAGGGTTTTCCGAGTCATTTTCCGTGTCATCGGGTAAGACATTCGATGTTTGTTCTGAATGTTCATTTGTACGGCCAGGGGATTCATCTGTAGAATCTCTCGTTTGTTTACCGAAAAACTGGGATATTTTTGATTGAGCAGACGTAACTTTGTACGACTCAGCCATGTTTATCTAGTGTTTTTTTTTCAAGCGTCCAGACGACTTCCGGTTTATTAGCCAATGAAATTCGTCGACTTGAACTCGTCCCTAATGCTATCAGGTGAAAAGTGTGAAATGCAGGGAACCAGTCAACTGGTGTATTTTTGTCGCCTGGCAACTGTCGTGCAGTGTGACGGTTCATAGCTATTTAATATGCCGAATAAAATATATTCGATGCAGTATGTCTAAGTAAAAATAAAATAAATATACGCACACCCATGCATTATTTGCGGGAAATTTTTTATTCCTGCGGGATTATGTACGCAGACGATTATTATTTTTGCGGGATTTTAAAGGTTTGTGCGGGAATCCCGCAATCCCGCATTCTAGATGCAACCCTGCTCAGGTGAGCTAAAAATATAAAAATTACATTTATTATGGTGTTTGTTTCCCAAGGTTGTGAATAAGCTGATGTATCAATGCACAAACATAACAAGAGCTGTCAGAGGACAGCACGCTTGACTATTCAAAATGCTTGTTGATAAATCAAATGAAGTCTATTTCAATTCTTGCCCTTCATATACCCTGTACATAATAATAGTCAAAAATGATATACCTTGATAGTCTGATACCCCTTAATATTTTTATGATGTCTAAAATCAATCCCATGCCTAGTTACTGACACAAAAGCATAATAACACTGTGCATGCAAAACTGTAACCAAAAATCCAAGTTAGAAAAGGGCCATAATTTGCATCAGTCCAAAAGTTATCCTCCTTAGTTTTCTGGTGCCCTTGAAGACACTCCTCAACTTTCTAGTCAATTCCACAAGCAATTCTGAGATATAAGCTGGATAGTAGCTCGAATGCAAAAATTCAACCAAAATTCTAAGTTAAAAGGGGGTCATAATTTTAATATATTCCATCAAGTGTTATCTTCCTTTAAAGTATGATACCCCTAAACATATTAATGTTTCAAATCAATCCCATGCCTGGACTCTGAGATATAAGCATGAAAGTACCTTGCATGCAAAACTTTAACCAAAATTTCTAAGTTAAAAAGAGCCATAATTTGTAACATAATCTATCAAGAGTTATATTTCATGAAAGTTTGATACCCCTAAACATATTAAAGATGTTTCAAATCAATCCCATGCCTGGATACTGAGATATTAGCATGAAAGTACCTTGCATGCAAAACTTTAACCAAAATTTCTAAGTTAAAAAGGGGCCATAATTGTAATATATTCCATCAAAAGTTATATACCTAGGTTGTATAATGCCCCTAAACATATTTATAAACTTTCAAGTCAATACCATGAATGGTTTTTGAGATACAAACCAAATTTTCTATTGCATGCACCATAAATGGTTAATGAGATATAAGGTTGATAGTAACTTGCACGCAAAACTTTAACCAAAAGCTGCAACGCCAACGCAAGGGTGACTACAATAGCTCTCATATTCTTCGAATAGTTGAGCTAAAAATATATATATTTATATATACCTGGCTTGAAATCCACCCACCATACTTAGCATCTAACAATACTTAAATACTTAAGGGTGAATTTCATCATTCATGCCCAAATACTTCATGTCCTTGTATATTTTATAACAGGCGGGCCATGATGGCCCTGAATCGCTCACCTGAGAAATATTGCCTTCATTGCCTTTTATATAACAGTCATACAGAATGCAAAATCCATGAAGAAGTACAGCAAAATATATGTAATTCCACACAAAAACTGTACCTACAGTCCAAATTTTGATGGTCATAGCTATAAAATCAAGTGACCCCTAGGGCAGGACCAATTTATATCCAAGAGCCATGATCTGAAAACTTGGTTCAGGTCTAAAAATCTTTTTAACCCTCCTATCCCGGTTTTCCCCGGGCCACTGGCATTGGTAATGTCTTTAAAGGCCAAGTAACACACCAAATATCTAAACTCCAGGCTTTGTGATTTCTGACAGGAAGATTTTTCAAGTTTTTTTCCGATATAAGCTTATATATGTAAAATCAAGTGACCCCAATAATGTGAATAAAGTTGAAAGATGTCCACTAGTCCATATTATATACCAAATATCTAAACTCCAGGCCTTTTAGTTTCTAAAACGAAGGTTTTTCTAGTTTCCTATTTAAGTCTATGTAAATTCAAGTGACCCCTGAGGCGGGGCCAATTTTGACCCCCGGGACATGATTTGAACAAACTTGATACATGTCTATAAGGCCATGTTACACACCAAATATCTTAACTCCAGGCCTTGTGGTTTCTGACAAGCAGATTTTTCTAGATTTTTTTCCATATATGCCTATGTAAAATCAAGTGACCCTGGGGCGGGGCCAATATTGCCCCCAGGGCCATGATTTGAACAATCTTGGTAGATGTCTGTTAGGCCATGTTACACACCAAATATCTAAACTCCAGGCCTTGTGGTTTCTGACAAGAAGATTTTTCTAGATTTTCCTATATGTGCCTATGTAAAATAAAGTGACCCTGGGGCGGGGTCAATTTTGCCCCCAGGGCCATGATTTGAACAATCTTGGTAGATGTCTATAAGGCCATCTTACACATCAAATATCAAAACTCCAGGCCTTGTGGTTTCTGACAAGAAGATTTTTCTAGATTTTCCCATATGTGCCTATGTAAAATAAAGTGACCCTGGGGCGGGGTCAATTTTGCCCCCAGGGCCATGATTTGAACAATCTTGGTAGAGGTCCACTAGACAATGCTACACACCACGGACGGTTGCCAGACTAAAGGCAATCACAATAACTCACCATGAGCACGTTATGCTCAGGTGAGGTAAAAAAAAACAACAACAAAAAACAGAAATGGTTGAGTGTAATTCTACCAACCTGAAGAATTACTTAGCACTTAATACTGTTAGTGGAGAAATAAAGCAATGATTCATTTAAGAATTTCCTGGTTTGTATTTAAATGACCAACTCACTAAAAAGGCTCATACTATTTATAACTTTTTTGAGCTGACAGGTTTTGAAAAACAAGAGTGTTCTTTGGAACATGTGTCATCTGCAAAAGTGTGACTGAAAAGTGTGACTGAAAAAGTATGCTTACAACAGGTGACACAAAAATCTTTTTCCTAGTTTTACTAATGTTAAACAAGAGCCCCATGAGGCCCTAAATCGCTCACCTGAGATAAATAGGTTGACCCAAGGAAAATCTGTAGCAATTTATTTAAAATCTGGCCAGTAGTTTTGAAGAAGATGATTTTTAAAGTTTTCATTTTTTTTTTTTTTTTTGCCATGGCAACCAGAGTTCTATATGGATCAAGTTTATTTTAGGAACTTTTGTGAAGGTTGACCCAAGGATTATTTCTGCCAAATTTAATCAAATTCTGTCCAGTGATTTCAGAGGAAATGTTGATTAAAGTTTTCCCAATATACATATAAGGCAAATAAGCCCCGCCCCTGGCGGCCATGTTTTGTACGGATCGGAAATTTTTTTAGCAACTTTGGTAGAGGTTGACCCAAGGAACATCTGTACCAATTTATTTTAAAATCTGGCCAGTAGTTTTGAAGAAGATGATTTTTAAAGTTTTCATTTTTTTTCTTCTTTTTGTTGCCATGGCAACCAGTTCTACATGGATCAAGTTTATTTTAGGAACTTTTGTGAAGGTTGACCCAAGGATCATTCCTGCCAAGTTTAATCAAATTCTGTCCAGTGGTTTCAGGAGATGTTGTTTAAAGTTTTCCCAATATACATATAAGGCAAATAAGCCCCGCCCCTGGCGGCCATGTTTTTTTACGGATCGGAATAATTTTAGCAACTTTGGTAGAGGTTGACCCAAGGAACATCTGTACCAATTTATTTTAAAATCTGGCCAGTAGTTTTGAAGAAGATGATTTTTAAAGTTTTCATTTTTTTTTCTTCTTTTTGTTGCCATGGCAACCAGAGTTCTACATGGATCAAGTTTATTTTAGCAACTTTTGTGAAGGTTGACCCAAGGATCATCCCTGCCAAGTTTAATCAAATTCTGTCCAGTGGTTTCAGAGGAGATGTTGTTTAAAGGTTTCTCTATATACATATAAGGCAAATAAGCCCCGTCCCTGGCGGCCATGTTTTTTTACGGATTGGAATAATTTTAGCAACTTTGGTAGAGGTTGACCCAAGGAACATCTGTACCAAATTATTTTGAAATCTGGCCAGTAGTTTTGAAGGAGATGATTTTTAAAGTTTTCAAATTATTTTTCTTTTTGTAGCCATGGCAACCAGAGTTCTTCATGGATCAACTTTATTTTAGCAACTTTTGTAGAGCCTCACCCAAGGAACATTCCTGCCAAGTTTCATTAAATTCTGTCCAGCGGTTTCAGAGGAGATGTCGTTTAAAGCAAATTGTTGACGACGACACACGATGACGGACGACGGGCGATCACAAAAGCTCACCTTGAGCACGTTGTGCTCAGGTGAGCTAAAAAAATTACAAAGAACCAAACATTTAAAACCAGCAAGTTTTTAATGATGGCCTAAACCATAACTGCCTCAACCTACAACAAAAATTCAATACATCAAAAGACACTACTTACTCAACCTCGCCGACCTTTAAACTTGAACTCCTGTCCCTGGTGACCTCAGACTCCTCCTCTTCCTCTTCACTGAAAGCCAAGTGCGTGTACTGGTGCAGCCGACGTTGGCTTATCAACTCCTCCACTTTGGCTTCTAGAACCTGTTCTGAACCTAATTTTAATGACAAACATATCAATGGCATCACACACATAATAGTATTTTCAACATCTTACAAGGATCTTATTCAGCTGCTTTTAAAACTGGTATTTGGCTATATTCAATATACATAATATTCTACCAAATTTAAATGCTAGCATTCCAAACAAGAAAGTCAGTAGAACTGAAAGATGCTCCCCGAAGAACGTCATTGTTACAAATAAGGCCTTGGTCAATGGGTGGGAGGATATGTTAAGGACCGGAATGGGATCAGCAAATGCTTATCATGTATAGAATCCAGGTAATGCCATCTCCTCTTGGTAATAAAGCTTCACATAAAAAGTTTTGTTGAAATCAAGCCATTAGTTCCTGAGAAATAGGCCGGACAAGGAAAGTGTGATGGACGAACGGACGGACGGACGGACGAAGTGGCAACTATATGCGTCACCTTCGGTGAGCATAATAAGTCTTCAAACAAAAAATTTGTTCTGGACAAAAGAACAACAACAAAAATAATAAGCACAGTAGGTGATTAAAACCCCACATCCCACTTTGACAGTTTGTTTGTTTGGTTTAACCTCCCACTGACAGTATTTCAGTCATTTGGAGACTATGTCTACTTGAGACAGATATAGTGCTGCCTCACTGCAGTATCACGCCTTAGACATGTGGCATGATACTACACCCAAGAATGGCCAAGGATTGAACCCACAACCTCTCATTACGGAGGCCGATGCTCTAATGACTCGGCCACCTTGAACATACTTTAACACAGAACAAAAGCTATAAGCCTTGATTACTGCCCTTGTCTGCTGACTGGTCTTATCATGATAAATTATTATTCCAAGTCTGAAAGCATTATCAATAACAGTTTCTTAACTGTGCAGGTAATATGAGTGTAGGACAAAATATGACATGACAGGATTCTAACATAGCCCCTACTGCACTATATGAAGCCAGGCATAACTAGAATTGCCATTGTCATGGCAAAAATACCCCCCGCATGCCGCTTTGTCATAGGAATGTTTTAAATGACGCAAATAGGGGTTACAGTTCTTTGGCACTGCACTTTTCTTCAATGATATCTATCCACATATGAAGTTTCATATTGATATCTCTTATCCTTTTTGAGTTATGGTCCGGACAAAAATTAAGTATAAAAATTTACAAATGGCAATAGCTCCAAAATTATGCAACAAAAAGTTATGGTCCTTGGGCACTGCACTCCCCCTCAATAAGATCTATTCTCAATGAAGTTTCATCTTAATACTTTTTATACTTATTGAGTTATTGCCCAAACAAAAATTAAGTATGAAAATTTACAAAGGGCAATAAGGGTGTGTGTGTGTGTGTGTGTGTATATATAAAAATTAGAGGCTCCCCCCTAAATGTATTGTAATTTCCATTGTTTTCCCATGTTGTTGTTATTGTTTTGTTTTTTTGTTTTTTTTAAATCAGCATCAAGTGACCCCTTGCTTAAAGATTAAGAAAAGATTGGTCTAAATTTTCTTACCCTGATAATCTGAATCAGAGTTTGTGTTGACACTCAATCTGTCTCCCTCCACACTCTGACACTGGGGACTATTCACCGATGCTCGACTGCTGGGTGTATCCGAGGTATTTCCATGGAAACTGCCCGACTGCATCTGAGGGGTCCTACTACCCAAACCCAGAGGAGGAGCACTCCGTCTGTCTGTATAGCTACTCGAGTATGGTAGCATAGAGGGTGATTCAGATGTTTGACTAGATTCAATATTAGAATGTCTTCTTTGATTAAGGTCTAAAGCATTAGCATCCTCAGTATTGCATGATGAACCTCTCTCACCCTCACTTTGCAGTGAAACTTTACTGCTAGACCAACACACACTTGCAGTCTTTCTGCTGCTTTCAGTTCCAGGTTTAAGAGTTGCTGAAATTTCCTCATCAGATACATCAGACTCATAAGTTCTATTATAAATACTTGATTCTTCATTATGAGCTTCAACCTCGGCTTCATTAGCATTACCCTTCTCTACACTTTGTTGTGAACCTATCCTCCCTTCATCAAATTGTTTTGGACTATTTTCTACCTCACTTTTCTCAAACACAGAATCATCCCCACTTTTAAATGAATCGTCATTTTCATCATCAACACCAGTCACTACAGTCTTTTCTATCACCTCCCCAGCTGTGACAATACTTGAAACTCTTGCCTTAATCATATCTGTAAAAATTCCACTATCCCGATTTGACTTGGAATTGACATCACCATTGACTTCAACACTTTCATCAACTTGCTCCTTTCCGTTCGTGTCAGATTCAAGCACAGTTGGACTGTTAGACTTCTCTGGACCAAGATCTACTCCATCCCCAGGCGATCTGACATCTGTCTCAGATGGTGAGCCATTAATATTTAGGAGATCACTTACTGATTCATCATAGTTATTATTTTGACTGTTTTTAATTGCACTGAGTAGCTTAAAATCATCCAATGGGGGTATAGTAATCACTTGTTTGTCAGCAGCATTGTCCATTTGATCTAAACCATCTAAATCTGATACTGAGAAAGACTTCTTCTTCTTTTTCTTTGACTTCCCAGACTTTCCTTTCTTTGTTACTCTTATCACTTCCAATTCTGCATTTGGTTCAACATCATGACTGCAAATATTGACATATTTATGTAAAGGTGCGACTTGTTATCTCAACATCGCCAAAAACATAATTTTTGCGTGTAGATATAAATAGGTCTTAGGTCTACATAAGATTTAATAAGTACATGATTATAAATAAACAATGATACACAAAATGCAAGTTTTTTTACGCGTATAATTGCAATATGATACTGGCATTAATCAGTTAATTCAAAACATTACAATCTGCAACCTTTAAATGTAGGTTGTGACACTAACATGGAACACTTATTGCTGCATATCTGATTTTTCAAATGTCTGTGAGCTTGTCAGCATGTGTCAAGATAAAAAAACAGCTTCACTTGAGAATTTACCAATCAGGACCAAAAAATACATTGAGAGATAAAAACAATGTTGAAATATAAAATGTCAAGATATGGAGAGATTTTATGTACTGGTAGATTTCAGTATAGAAAAAAAGGTTGAGACTTTCAAAGTTTGTTAAGATATACTAAATGTCGAGAGTGCTGATGTCTACATTAGAAGTCTCATCTGTATTAACTCTTTACTTTATCAGCAGCATTTTGATTGTCCTCTACAAAATTAATAAATATCCTTAAATCAACAAAATGATAGCCAACTGCTGACAGATGTAATGAAACTTAACAGGCAGTATCCGAACATATGAACCCATTCTACATTAGAATTAGAGGATATATAAATATGTAACAAATTTTACAAGTAATTTTTTTCATATCAGACTAAAACAACAAAGTACTTGCACATTGCTATAGTGCATATGCGAGACTGGGATTTAATTGTATTTCATGAGACATATTCCAACCCAAACAAGAGCTGTCGGAAGACAGCACACTTGACTATTTGATATGCTTGTTGGTAAATCTGATACTCCTGAATATGTATATGAAGTTTCAAATGAATCCCATGCCTCATTTCTGAGACATAAGCATAATAACACTGTGCATGTAAAACTTAAACCAAAATATCCAAGTTTGAAAAGGGCCATAATTTGTATCATATTCAGTCAAAGAGTTATCCTCCTTGGTTTCCTGATGCCCCTTAACACACTCATAAACAGAATTTTCTATTGCGTGCAATACTTCAACAAAAGGTTTAAGTAAAAAAAATGGCCATAATCTGCATTATATTCAATAAAAAATATATGCCTCTATAGTATAATACTATTGAACATATTAAATAAGTTTCAAAACAATCCTATTCCTGGTTATTACTGAGATTTAGGCATGAAATTCCTTGCATGCTAAACTTTCACCATAATTTACAAGTTAAAAAGGGGCCATAATTTGTAATATATTCCATCAAGAGTTGATAGTATGATACCACAAAACATATTAAAGATGTTTCAAATCAATCCCATGCCTGGATACTGAGATATAAGCTTAAAGTGCACTGCATGCAAAACTTTACCAACATTTCTAAGTTAAAAAGGGGCAATAATTTGCATTTAATTCAGTTAAGAGTTATCTTGCTGCCTGATGCACCTGAGCATATTCATAAACTTTCAAGTCAATACCATGAATGGTTTTTGAAAAACTTTAACCAAAAACTGCAATGTTAATGCAAGGGTGACAGCAATAGCTCTCTTATTCTTCTAATATTCGAGCTAAAAACACAAGAGAGTACCTAACTAATAAAAGAATGGTGAAGTACTCTTTTAAAGATTCAGAGAAAACAACCTACTTCCACACTTCCTGTCCCCCCAGCTGATCTATGGGTGTCACACTGCGCTGTTTATAGTTCCAGTCTGAGTGAACGCCACTATCGAGGGATGGAGAGTGTCGTCTGCTGGAATCACTGCTGCCCACGCTACATGTGTCAGGTGCTCCGGCACTGCTATCTGGACCCTCAAACACTGTCTGCAGGGGAGAAAAATCAAAATTTCCACACTATTTTGTTTTTGTTTGATATGTTGTTTCTTTCTCTTAAACACTCTCAACAAAAGACAGTTCTTTGCATAAAATGGAGAGTTGGTATGTCCATTATTGAAAATCACAAATTAATATATGGGGAATAACATAATCTCAATCCAATTAAAATCTTAATTACCTCCCTTGTTAAAACTAATTATGAGCTGCATTTCTTCCCTGACAGATTGAAAGTAGTTAAATTCTATTTCATATTAGTCTTGTTTGAATTACCTACAAATATCACTTTAAGAGAAAAGTGACAACAACAACAACAAAATTCAAATGAAAACAAGCTATATTTACAAAATAATCAAAAACATAATCTACACAATATCTGTAATTATCTAATATAAAGCAATTGCATAAAAATATATAAAATCAAAATAATAAAGAAAATCATTAAAATGAATTGCATATTATACGTTTTGGCACATATACGTATCTTTGAAACCTGCTTATTTTTTCGGCACATATACGTATCTTTGAAACCTGCTTATTTTTTCGGCACATATACGTATCTTTGAAACCGGCTTATTTTTTCGGCACATATACGTATCTTTGAAACCGGCTTATTTTTTCGGCACATATACGTATCTTTGAAACCTGCTTATTTTTTCGGCACATATACGTATCTTTGAAACCGGCTTATTTTTTTGGCACATATACGTATCTTTGAAACCGGCTTATTTTTTTGGCACATATACGTATCTTTGAAACCGGCTTATTTTTTCGGCACATATATGTATCTTTGAAACCGGCTTATTTTTTCGGCACATATACGTATCTTTGAAACCTGCTTATTTTTTCGGCACATATACGTATCTTTGAAACCGGCTTATTTTTTCGGCACATATACGTATCTTTGAAACCGGCTTATTTTTTGGCACATATAAGTATCTTTGAAACCGGCTTATTTTTTCGGCACATATACGTATCTTTGAAACCGGCTTATTTTTTCGGCACATATACGTATCTTTGAAACCGGCTTATTTTTTCGGCACATATACGTATCTTTGAAACCGGCTTATTTTTTCGGCACATATACGTATCTTTGAAACCGGCTTATTTTTTCGGCACATATACGTATCTTTGAAACCGGCTTATTTTATCAGTCTCTTTGTAGCTGCTTGTTTTATCAGTCATTTTGAAACCTGCTTGTTTTATCAGTCTCTCTGAACCTGCTTGCTTTATCAGTCTCTTTGAACCTGCTTGTTTTATCAGTCTCTTTGAACCTGCTTGTTTTATCAGTCTCTTTGAACCTGTTTGATTGATCTGTCTCTTTGAACCTGTTTGATTGATCTGTCTCTTTGAAACCTGCTTGTTTTATCAGTCTCTTTGAAACCTGCTTGTTTTATCAGTCTCTTTGAAACCTGCTTGTTTTATCAGTCTCTTTGAAACCTGCTTGTTTTATCAGTCTCTCTGAACCTGCTTGTTTAACTTTTATCTTAAATCATAATCTGCAGATTGGTTCAGTATCATGACTTCCTGTTGCAAAGGAGAGCTTAATAAAAGATAAAACCAAAAATAATGTAAAAGCTGCTGCAAACACTGGCACATTTATCAGTAACAAAAAGTAGGCTAGAAAAACACACAAATAATTGATGCTGCAACAAAATTCAAATAAAACTTAAGGGAAGTAACAAAACAACTTGCTGCATGCTTTTCTTACAGTTATCTTCCTTGAAAGCTTTGTCTATAACAAACAATACAAAAATACAGATTAACCAGCAAAATAGAGGCAAGCTTATTTACCTCATGTACATTCAAATATTAATGACTTGATAAATATTAATGTTCTGAACTTTAAATGGTATATGAAAGGCCTTTTTTTCAGATGTTAGGGAAGGGGCCTTAAATCATATTTTGGGAAAAACAGGATTTTTTTTTTATTTGGGAAAGAAAAATCCTGGAGTAAAATGCAATTTGGGGATAATTGCATGAATTTAAAGAATTTTTCAGAGGGGAAGGCACCTATGAACGGCCCAGATAAAGAGGGGAAAAAAGCCCTGTATGAACAAATCATATTTTCTTTGCTGTGTAGAATCTGTGCCTTGGCAAACAGCTAAGTCCCAGAACAGACAACAGTCTTATCTCTTGGTCTTCTCTGTTCATAAAATGGTGTAACTCAGACTGCCCAGAAAGTTTCAATTCAACATTTAAATTTTGACAGTATCACAGATTTCTTTAAGATTCCATGAATATTTCTTTTGAGATTAAAAAACAACACCACTATAGACCATTTCAGTCCAAAATGAAATGTAAACCTTAGTTAATCAACAATCCCATTCCAAAGACCTGATCTACATTTTGTTGTAAAATTCCACACATTGTTCAATGGGAAATAAAAACATACATAAGATTTTCCCCAGTCACTGATTGGTCAGTTTAAATCAGCAAAATTTAGCCTGTACTGCTGATTTTCTGGTGAAATGGTCTATTTTATTGGAAAATTGTCAGTTTTTGGCACTTTTTTTGTGATACTGTTTGCAAGTATTTGACCAATAAGGCAGGGCTTAAATTTTATTTGCTAAAACCTGGAAAAGTGCATGGCATAATTATCTGTATTAAAAACTGTCTGAACCAATGTGTGCCATAACAAAGAACTTACCTGTGGTAGGTGTTTGTTGGATGCCATGTGGACACTTTCCATGCTACAGATGGACACCTTGTCAAAGTCTATTGTTGCCTCCATGTTCCCCTTGTGTCGACTCTTGGGTGGATACACACACAGGTCCAGGTAGGGTACATCCTGCATAAACAAGTCAAACCATAAAATAATTGGCTTTTGAAGTTTTAATCATGGTAAATGCAATATGTTGGATGGTTGCTATACCTGAAAATGATATAGTACTAACCCAGTATCCCACAATTGACAAATGTATTGACCCTTAATAGGCCATTATAGGCATCCAGCATTGAGAAGTAATATAGCTGCATGTATTTCTGAATTAAATTTATAAAACTCTGACACAGTGAGTTATAAATTGTTTCATGATGCAACTAGAACTATCACTGAAGGTGATTAATACCCCCACTGCCCTGATATTTGTCAGTCAATAACATACATCTATCAATGTTATTTACAAGCTGACATACCCATCAAAGTCTGTGGCAAAAATATGGTCCTGGCATGCAGGAAAAATGTAGCCTGTAACCTTTGTCACATAAGTTTGATCGTTTAAGAGGTAGACTGAATTTTAAGCACAGCAAAACACAAGTATGACCTTAACCCTGATTCTTGCACACAGCACTCCATCCTATTATGATTAACATTTGTACCAAACTATTTGGAAATCCAGTGATCCTATATAAAGTTACAGCCTGGACAAGCATATTGGCATTGATTATCTATAGTTGACCTCTAAGTATTACTTTGACCTTTGAGCTAGCAATCTGGTTCTTTTGCGCCATACTCTGTCTTAATATAGCAAACATTTGTGTCAAACCATTTGGAAATCCAGCGCAGCATTGTGACGTTAGAGCTCGGACAAAAAAATTCTGGGACAGACAGACAAAGTGATTCCTATATAGGCCCCCCCTACATGGGGGTATAATGAATTAAGTACAATACAACACAACACTGTACATTCAGGAGTGATATATACAAAGGAACCTCTCCACAGCAACATATGTCAGAGTTACAGAAAAGTAGTTGCTGCTGTAGTGTTGTTGTATTGACTTCCGCCCAGGAAAAAAAATAAACTGCTGCTACTAAGATGCAGCTGTTGCTCAAATTTGGGAGATTTGTATTTTCAGGTTGAGGTGTAGAAGTTTTGACAAACAGTTTATACTTACACAATCTAGGCTGAAGCTGACGTTTTCCAGTCCAGATGTTAAAGTCAGCAGGACATTGAACCGCTGGAAATATAAACATGAAATATATATAGGACATCAATTGCTAGATCTTGCAGAACAAATTGAAGGTCACAAAATGTAAAATGTCAAACATTAATACTATGTTCACTATCAGAAACAAAATCTGATGGCCCAATCAGATGATGGGCAATTTATTTCCCAATCACTGAAGAATGTGTAATGACTCATCCAATTCAAGCTTTGTGAGGGGCATTATAAGTGATTCCAAGACAAGCACCGTATGACTTTAAAGTATCAACAGATGTGGTTATAACAACAATGTTGTGTAGAGTTCTTACTGGGGCTCCATGGCTACATCGCTATGCCCCTCACTGGTGCGGGGTCCAATCCTATTTTAGTAACTTGGATTTTCAATAATGTGAGGATGCCCTTCAGCAGATATCATTGGAATTTATGTCAAAAAACATGGTTAATCCGTACTGTCATTCTTATAACTGGAGATTGAATTGTCCAACAGAGTCTTTCAATATGTTGGTGGTTCTTCCTAGGTGCATCTATGCACTCAGGGTCTGGATGCTGCATGACTGAAATACTCTAACAGCAAGCCAACAGCAAACTCCAACACAACAACAACAACAATACATGTACTTACATCCTGGTCCCTCACTAAGGCGTCCTTGACATAGTAGTCCTCCACCAGCTGACTGTTCTGAGTGTAACACTGCAGGTAGCACTCCAGCAGGCCTTCGTTCAGGGCCATCAACAGCCACGCCCGTCCTAGGGACACACAACAGAAAGAGGTTTTAACTTTTCATTACATACATGGTAAGTTAAAAGGCCTCATCCACTGGCAACACTGTTTTTCTCTACAGAACTGAACCTAGGAAATATTGGTGAGACAAGCAGTGTCCGACAAATCCTTTGCCCAGGAGCCTACCAAATTTGTTGGCCGGGCTTCCACTTTTTCTACGTTAGTAGCCCGTGGAGCTACTGCCATTTCCTGTGTCTGGTTGCCCATAGTCATCGAGCCGTGTACACTATCTACCATTCTACACAATATATTCTGTGATCACTGATAAGGTATCAATAAAAAGGTGGAGTCAGTCCCCTGTTAGGCGTACCAAATGATCCAATCAATGGACGATATTGATGCTTGCAGATTACTTAGATAGTTTCATATCTTTGATTTTCGTAGACGTTTGCAGACACTTCTGACAGGAATTGTTTTTCTGCATTTAAAACTGAGACAAATATTCGGCAGGAAAAGTAAAAAGAAAACCATGATTATCCTCCAAAAGTAAATTTTAAGTTCCTATATCTTCTGTCTTAAACAGATCTGATGCTATATCTCAGCTCTAACTGCACAACAAGAAACACATTTTTTTTAGCCGATTTTGAATGATTTTTCTAGTATGCAAAGTAAGGGTAACTATTCTAAGAATTCCTCAGCTATATAATCACAATAATACTTTAATAACAAATTTTAATTTGGTAATTATGATTCTTTGATCATTGTCACCGATTATATAATGGGTTTTTGCAGTTTCATTTTCCAGTTTTGTAAGTGAGCAAAAACATAGAACAAATGATTGAGCATCAAAATACACTTGAAAAATTAAAAAGTCTTGGGGAAAAAACAACTGTTTAACTGTATCAAACCTGAAATTGGCAAATAGAAACTGCAGTTCAGTGTTGTTCTATTTTACGTGTTCAAGGGAGGTAACTACAATAAGTGAAATACATGTAATAACAAGAGGCCCATGATGGCCCTAAATCGCTCACCTGAGATAAAAAGGTTGACCCAAGGAACATCTGTACCAATTCATTTTAAAATCTGGCCAGTAGTTTTGAAGAAGATGATTTTTAAAATTTTCATTTTTTTTCTTCATTTTGTTGCCATGGCAACCAGAGTTCTACATGGATCAAGTTTATTTTAGCAACTTTTGTGAAGGTTGACCCAAGGATCATCCCTGCTAAGTTTAATCAAATTCTGTCCAGTGGTGTCAGAGAAGATGTTGTTTAAAGGTTTCTCTATATACATATAAGGCAAATAAGACCCGCCCCTGGCGGCCATGTTTTTTTAAGGATCGGAATAATTTTAGCAACTTTGGTAAAGGTTGACCCAAGGAACATCTGTACCAATTTATTTTAAAATCTGGCCAGAAGTTTTGAAGAAGATGATTTTTAAAGTTTTCATTTTTTCTCTCATTTTGTTGCCATGGCAACCAGAGTTCTACATGGATCAAGTTTATTTTAGCAATTTTTGTGAAGGTTGACCCAAGGATCATCCCTGCCAAGTTTAATCAAATTCTGTCCAGTGGTTTCAGAGGAGATGTTGTTTAAAGGTTTCTCTATATACATATAAGGCGAATAAGCCCCGCCCCTGGCGGCCATGTTTTTTTACGGATTGGAATAATTTTAGCAACTTTGTTAGAGGTTGACCCAAGGAACATCTGTACCAATTTGTTTTAAAATCTGGCCAGAAGTTTTGAAGAAGATGATTTTTAAAGTTTTCATTTTTTTTTTCTTTTTGTTGCCATGGCAACCAGAGTTCTACATGGATCAAGTTTATTTTAGCAACTTTTGTGAAGGTTGACCCAAGGATCATCCCTGCCAAGTTTAATCAAATTCTGTCCAGTGGTTTCAGAGGAGATGTTGTTTAAAGGTTTCTCTATATACATATAAGGCAAATAAGCCCCGCCCCTGGCGGCCATGTTTTTATAAGGATCGGAATAATTTTAGCAACTTTGGTAGAGGTTGACCCAAGGAACATCTGTATCAATTTATTTTAAAATCTGGCCAGTAGTTTTGAAGAAGATGATTTTTAAAGTTTTCATATTTTTTTTTCTTTTTGTTGCCATGGCAACCAGAGTTCTACATGGATCAAGTTTATTTTAGCAACTTTTGTGAAGGTTGACCCAAGGATCATCCCTGCCAAGTTTAATCAAATTCTGTCCAGTGGTTTCAGAGGAGATGTTGTTTAAAGGTTTCTCTATATACATATAAGGCAAATAAGCCCCGCCTGGCAGCCATGTTTTTTTACGGATCGGAATAATTTTAGCAACTTTGGTAGAGGTTGACCCAAGGAACATCTGTACCAATTTATTTTAAAATCTGACCAGTAGTTTTGAAGAAGATGATTTTTAAAGTTTTCATATTTTTTTTCTTTTTGTTGCCATGGCAACCAGAGTTCTACATGGATCAAGTTTATTTTAGCAACTTTTGTGAAGGATGACCCAAGGATCATCCCTGCCAAGTTTAATTAAATTCTGTCCAGTGGTTCCAGAGGAGATGTCGTTTAAAGAAAATTGTTGACGACGGACGACGCACGACGACGGACGCAGGGCGATCCTAATAGCTCACTTGAGCACAAAGTGCTCAGGTGGGGTGAGAAAAATAAACGTAAACAGTATTTCATTTATTTAATTTTTTTTTTCATTTGTATGTATTTTAAAAAGTTTTTTTCCTTTACATTGAGATAAATCATTATTCTACTGTACATCATATTACCACAGAACTGATATCTACAACTTTGTAGATTTTTATGTGTACATGTATTTATATTAATATCAAGAATATTTTCTGAATAAATATATATGTATTTTAAATATATTTCGTATGTTCATTTCTATGAAAGTCTCACCATGAAAAATTTTTTAAGATTGTATTATGTCACTTTTTGGTTTTTCATAACTAACTTTTGGAAAATGTAATATTTATGCATGTAGGATTAACAGCCTGAGAGTTTTACATTCTACTTGATATTAATATATAGGTACACGGATGCATTTCTGGTTAAACTCAAGTTGCTGATCTAAAAATTTAAAAAATTGTATTAAGACCTGAGTAAATTCTAATGTGTCAATTAAATTCTAGCTTTAGTTTAAATCTGGTAGCCCAGTGGGCTACCAGAATTTTTGAGAATTCGTCGGACACTGGACAAGTTATATGTTCAGACATTGCTGATTCTTGTCTGGGCTTTTTCTTCCTTCTTTGTCTGGGGTCGTTCATAGGTGCCTTCCCCTCTGAAAAATTCTTTAAATTCATGTAGTTTTTCCCAAATTTGCATGTTATTTCAGGATTTTCTTTGGTCATATTTCCTCAAAATATATTAAAGCCCTTTCCCCAACATCTGAAAAAAGGCCTGCTTGTTTATTGGTGTTTTTTTTCTCCCTTTCACGCAAGGTCAAAAAAATATGTACAAAATCAACCATTTTTTTCCCAAAATCACAAAAATCAGAATAGAAGAACTCTCTGAACCTATGGAAACTTAATTTTGGATGTTAGAGTCACAGATATTTGCAGCAGCAAGAAAGCGTACCTTTGCCAAGATCTGTTGTTACATTCAGCATCCTTTTAATCTCCTTCACACAATCTCTATGGGTAAATTCTGATACGATTTTCCAGTAGCCAGGGGTCACATGACGTAACCTGAAATCACAGAAATATAACCAATATGCAAGTCATACAATCTACAACAAGCTAGATAAGAAGATCTATTGCAAGGAGGTACAAGTGTCATTTTATTTCTCTCAGGGTTTTCATTAATAAATATAACAACAGATATTTGGGAAAAATAACTGATTAAGCTGTGGGTCAAGGGGGATTTTGGACATTCAAAACTTCAAATATTGCCAAAAAGAACCAATCTTTATTTGCTTTTAACCAATGATTTTAATCTACATTTGGTTAACAAGTAACTGGTGTTGTATGCAACACATAAAGTCCCCTACCGGCTCCACCTTGACTCAATATGGTAATCAATCCCATTTTTTGCCATATTTTCACTATTCCGTTACCATAGCAACCACAATTTTAGTCGAAGAACAAAAATAAAATGACGTGCATAATCTACACATTGCCATCTAGTCATATAGCAAGTTTCATCAAGTTAGCTTGCTTAGTTATCGCGGGGTCCCATTTTTGCCATATTTTCACTATTTCCATTACCATAGCAACCACAATTTTAGTCGAAGAACAAAAATAAAATGAAGTGCATAATCTACACATTGCCATCTAGTCATATACCAAGTTTCATCAAGTTAGCTTGCTTAGTTATCGCGGGATCCCATTTTTGCCATATTTTCACTATTTCCGTTACCATAGCAACCACAATTTTAGTTGAAGAACAAAAATAAAATGACGTGCATAATCTACACATTGCCATCTAGTCATATACCAAGTTTCATCAAGTTAGCTTGCTTAGTTATTAAGTTATCGCGGGATCCAGATTTGAGCGGACAGACGGACGGACAGACGGACGGACAGACGGAGGGCAAACCTATAGTCCCCTCCGGTGTAAACACCGGTAGGGGACTAATAATGAAAATCCTGCTCTCTTCCAGGGAAAGACAAGGTGGGTCTCAATGGCTGAGTGGGTAAAATTGCTGACTCCATTTCACTCGGCTCCATCACTTTGTTGGTTCAAATCCTGTTAGGGTCACTCAGATATTTCATGTGAAGAATGCCTTAAAACTGGCTTTTGTAGTTCTATGTAGGGGTTCTACCAAGGTGTCTCTATGCACTCAGGGTCCTTGACCACCTGTTATAAGCTGGAAGTTGCATATGACTGAAATACTCACAATAATGCCTATATTACACTTTAACACAACAACAACTGTGACATAAAAGTAATCATTTTAAGACTGACATTTCACCCAGACATCATTTGTTTGCCTTCATATATTTGGGAGGAATACTATTTTACCCCCTCTTTGGCTGAATAAAAATTCTCTAGAAATATTTGGGGGAGAATTGAAATTAAAAAAAATATTATAAACAGGTCCTCCCAAAGCTGTGCTTTTCTTGCGTGTTTTCTTTTGAGTTCCATGTTTACCATTCAAATTATTAGTAGTCGGTCACACCAGTTAATTATTTTATCTTACAGTACCCAGTACATTACATATTAGTTTTGTTACGCATCCACTACCGAGTATAAATTTGTGAAAGCCAAAGAAGCAGCCAGTCTTAAAAGAACATATCTGATTTGCCTGTTGGCTTAACTTACATTGCTTCTAACTCCAATCGAATGTTTAAAAGTATTTCCACTTTGGTGAGAGGACCAAGGCAGTCAATATACTATACAAAATGGTCAAACCACTTAAATCTTGTAAAAACACATAGAACAGTATGCGGTACTGTTTGTACCAAAGACTATGTACTAATTTATACCATATTGTGGAGATCCTCTGCTCATTCAGTCCTAAGGGACATGGGAGTAAATCTGTTTAGAATCGAGAGGTTTACCTGTACTCAGTTATAAACTGCAGGAGTTAGAAACCTACCCATGCAGCAGAGTATGGTCAATGTGTTCACACAGTCGATGACATTGCCAGTCATAGTTGCCCAAGATAACATGTCTGTTTCCAGCTAGAATTTGTAATTCTTGTATCTGTAATCAGACAGATTAATTCATAGGTTTAAGGGTGTCATGATTCACAGGTAACATACCAAACCGTTGATTCGAAGGTTGTGGATTCCGACCCCGTTGGGAGCAAGGATATTTCATTACCTTCCCAGGTGCAAAGTACTGGTCCAACCAAGGAACTATTGTGAGGATAAGTGTAAATTGTAAGAACTTTTTTCCAATTTGATGTAAAATAAGTTTTAAACTAATAGGTTTATAGATCTTACTAAATTTTTAAAACATCAAAAATAAATATTTAACTAATCAATAAATATTCCTAAAAAATGCGGTTTTGAAAACTCTCAACTTACACACTGCATGTACAATTCTTTTGTGTTCTCTGACAAGGCAACAAAATGACATACACACAAAAATTTCCTTTCTTTTTTAATCATCCCTTAAATAAAACTGTAACTTTTTGATAAATCTTTTGTCTGTTTAGAATCCTAGTGAGTTTGGTACCCTGTGTATGTATCTTTACTTTGGATAAATGGCATTACGAAATGACTGATTAAAAATCCAAGAAAAAATATTTTATCAAACAACAATCCTTGTCAGAGCTGTGCATAACATCAAAAGACATTAAGTTTCGCCACTGGCAAGCACACACTAATGATGAATTTCATTCATATTTTTGTGGCTTAACCGTTTCATGTAAAACGACGCAGTAGACTGCTTTGAATGTCAAACTATTAGCAATCAGTTTGGAAGTAAAAGACAGTATCAAGATTATCGTGAAACGAGCATTGATTACACAGAAACAAGTAAGACGCAAGAATGTCCATAGAAAGTTCTGAGAAAAACAAAACGGAATTATGTAAATTTTCTTCTTACACTTTTCACAGCTTTGGCAACATTGGCTACAATTTTGTCCTTAAGTCGCATTCGATCTGTGGCTGTATCCATCACGACCATACTGCGACCATCGACATGTATCATATCGTTTCACTGTTCTGAGGAACTTTCCACTGGACATTATTTATTTCTGGTCACAGGACCAGTGGGTTCTTCCAAAGACTGGTTCAAGTATTTGTGTTTCGTTCTCCTGGTCGGGGATGTTTGCCAAAAGGCCAATTTAATTGTAGAGCAGTCAGCAATTTAATTACTTCCGGTTAAGGATGAGCCGCATGAAACAAAATAACCCCAAATGAAGACATTCGAGTAGTAGTATGAATGAAGCTTAATCTATCTCTATTTACTCGAGCACTGTTGGTTGGAGGTTAAATCTAAGCAAGCTAATAATAATTTGATGCATGTTTCAATACTCATATGAAACATCATTAGATTCTGATAACAAGAGCTGTCAGAGGACAGCATGCTCGACTCCTCAAAACGCTTGTTGGTAAATCAAATGAAATCTATTTCAGTTCTTGCCCTTCAGTCACCCTGTTTTAAACAATAGTACAAAATGATAAACCTTGATAGTCTAATACCCCTAAATAGGTTTGTGAAGTCTAAAATCAATCCCATGCTTAGTTACTAAGACATAAGCATAATAACACTTTGCATGCAAATTTAACCAAGTATCCAAGTTAGAAAAGGGACATAACTTTTATAAAATTCAGTCTAAGAGTTATCCTCCTTGTTTTTCTGATGCTCCTAAACATACCTCTAAACTCTCTAGCCGATACCTGGCATAAACAATTTTTGAGATATAAGCTGGATAGTTGCTTGCATGCAAAACTGAAAAAGTCAAAGTCAAAAAGATGTTTTTCTAACATTTGACTAAGTGACCTAGATTTTGGTCCTACCTAAATACGCACTCATCTGAGATTTCATGCAGTCATCATTCTCTCAAGTTTAATGAAGACTGGGACGAAAATGTATAGCCTCTAGAGTGTTCACAAGTTTTTTTTCTAAAATTTGCCCTGGTGACCTAATTTTAGACTCCATGTGACTCAGTTTTGAACTCATCTGAAATTTAAGTGTGGATGGTAAGTAGTTCATCTGAAATTTGATGTAAACAAACATTCTGACCAAGTTACATAAAGGCTAGGCCAAAAATGTGGTTTCTAGAGTGGTCATAAGGTTTTACTAAGATTTACCAAGGTGGCCTTCTTTTTGACCCTACGTGAAACATTTTCGAACTTGACATCCAAGATTTCATGTAGACAATTAACATCCTGACCAATTTTCATGAAGACGGCCAATACTAGTGTTATACTGCAGCCTCTAGTGTTTTCACAAGGTTTTTCTAAGATGTCTTAAGATTTGACTTCATGCCCTACTTTTTGACCCAATTTCAATATCATCCGACATATCATAAAGACAAACATCCTGACCAAATTTCTTAAAGATTGGGCCAAAAATGTGGCCTCAAGCGTGTTCAAAAGGTTTTTCTAAGATTTGAGCTGATGACCTAGTTTTTGACCCCACGTGCCCAAATTTGAAACTCAACCAAGACCAAGGCCATGATTTGATCAAAATTGGTAGATGTTCACTAGGCCATATTACTCACCAAATATCTTAACTCTGTCTCCTAAATGAGTCTATGTAACATCAAGTGACCCCTGGGGCGTGGCATATTTTGACCCCGTGGCCATGCATGTTTGAAAAACTTGATTGAGGTCTATTAGGCAATGTTACACACCAAATATCTAAACTCCAGGCCTTGTGGTTTCTGACAGGAAGATTGTTTACTTTTTTATGCCCCCCTTCGAAGAAGAGGGGGTATATTGCTTTGCTCATGTCGGTCGGTCCGTATGTCCGTCGGTCTGTCGGTAGACCAGACCTTGTCCGAGTGATAACTTAAGTTCTATTTGACCTTTAAGTCTCAGAATTCATGTGGTTGTTGCTCATGATTAGTAGATGACCCCTATTGATTTTGGTGTCATTGCCTCAAAGGTCAAGGTCACAAGGTCACATGTTGTGTATGTATAATACCAGACCTTGTCCGAGTGATAACTTAAGTTCTATTTGACCTTTAAGTCTCAAACTTCATGTGGTTGTTGCTCATGATTAGTAGATGACCCCTATTGATTTTGGTGTCATTACCTCAAAGGTCAAGGTCACAAGGTCACATGTTGTGTATGTATAATACCAGACCTTGTCCGAGTGATAACTTAAGTTCTATTTGACCTTTAAGTCTCAATCTTCTTGTGGTTGTTGTGTATGTATAATACCAGACCTTGTCCGAGTGATAACTTAAGTTCTATTGACCTTAAGTCTCAAAATTCTGTGGTTTTGCTCACGATTAGTAGATGACCCCTATCAATTTTGGTGTCATTACCTCAAAGGTCAAGGTCACAAGGTCACATGTTGTGTATGTATAATACCAGACCTTGTCCGAGTGATAACTTAAGTTCTATTTGACCTTTAAGTCTCAAACTTCTTGTGGTTGTTGCTCACGATTAGTAGATGACCCCTATCGATTTTGGTGTCATTACCTCAAAGGTCAAGGTCACAAGGTCACATGTTGTGTATGTATAATACCAGACCTTGTCCGAGTCATAACTTAAGTTCTATTTGACCTTTAACTCTCAAACTTCATGTGGTTGTTGCTTATGATTAGTAGATGACCCCTATCAATTTTGGTGTCAATACCTCAAAGGTCAAGGTCACAAGGTTGCATTTGTATATATGTTTGATGACTTGGCCTTGTCCAAATAGAATTTTAGTCCTATTTCAGACTATATGTGGTTGTTCCTTATAATGAGTAGATGACCTCCATTGATTTGGGTGTCAACATCCAAAGGTCAAGTTCACAATGTCACATGTTGATATATTTTCATTATATAAATGTCTTGCCCAAGTGATAACTTCTATTTTATTTTTACTCTTAAGGTCCTAACCTCATGTAGTTGTTGCTTATAAATGTAGAAAACCCTGTTTTCAAATTAATAAGTTGGATTCTTATAAATATTTTGTACGATTTAAGCACTGTCTGACTAATAACTCAAAATCTCATTGTGTCTGGTTTTATTTCAGTAAATGTTTAGTGCCACATTTTAGCACATTATATTTTCACTCAAATTTTTTAACATTATGAAGGCAAACTCCTTGCATGTAATATAGCTATATACATATTATGGCATATGAGGGGGGCATATATGTTTCACAAACATTTCTTGTCTTTTATAAGTCTATGTAAATCAAGTGACCAGGGGCGGGGCCAATATTAACCCCAGGGTCATGATGTGAACAAACTTCGAAATGATCAATAAGACAATGTCACACACCAAATATCTAAACTCCAGCCTTGTGGTTTCTAAGAAGAAGATTTTTTCTAGTTTTTATATGCCCATCTTAAGATGGGGCGTATTATGTGAACACTCACGGCGTGCGGGCGGGTGGACGGGCGGGCGTGGAATATTTGTTGTCCGGGCTCTAACTTCAATACCGTTTGCCCAATCCTTTTCAAACATTCCACACATGTGCATGGCCATAATATTTCGGATGAGTTCGATATCCAGCATTATCGCGTGAATGACTTAGAAGTTATGGCCCTTGACGTACACAAAATACTTGAAATTGTGATTGTCCGGGCTCTAACTTCAATACCGTTAGTCCAATCCTTTTCAAACATTCCACACATGTGCATGGCCATAATATCGCGGATGAGTTCGATATCCAGCATTATCGCGTGAATGACTTAGAAGTTATGGCCCTTGACGTACACAAAATACTTGAAATTGTGATTGTCCGGGCTCTAACTTCAAAATGCTTGTTGATAAATCAAATGAAATCTAATTCTTGCCCTTCACATACCCTGTATATAACAATAGTAAAAAGTGATATACCTTGATAGTCTGATACCCCTTGATATTTTTATGAAGTCTAAAATCAATCCCATGCCTAGTTATTGAGACATAAGCATAATAACACTGTGCATGCAAAACTTTAACCAAGTATGCAAGTTAGAAAAGGGCCATAATTTGTATAAAATTCAGTCCAAAAGTTATCCTCCTTGGTTTTCTGGTGCCCCTGGATACACTCCTTAAATTTCTAGTCAATTCCATCAACAATTTCTGAGATATAAGCTGGATAGTAGCTTGAATGCAAAAATTTAACAAGAATTCTACATTAAAAGGGGCCATAATTTTTAATATATTCCATCAAGAGTTATCTACCATGAAAGTATGATACCCATAAACATATCTAAGATGTTTAAAAACCCCCGGTACTGAGATATAAGCATGAAAGTACCTTGCATGCAAAACTTTAACCAAAATTTCTAAGTTAAAAAGGGGCCATAATTTATATTAAATTCAGTCAAGAGTTATCTACCTTGGTTGTCTGATCCCCCTGAAATTTTTTTTAAACTTTCAAGTCAATACCATAAATGGTTATTGAGATATAAGGTTGATAGTAGCTTGCATGCTAAACTTTAACCAAAAGCTGCGATGCCGATGCCGACGCCAATGCAAGGGCGACTACAATAGCTCTCATATTGTTTGAATAGTCAAGCTTAAAAGGGGTAAATTGGCCAATAGAGCTCATAATGCATGTTTCAGCATTCCCCCATGTTTAAATGACCTGATTGGTGGGATTTTTATTTGTTTAACAGATTAAAATGATATTTTAAACCTCTAATACAGTTATGAATTATGGCTTTTTTACGTTTGTCTTTTCTTGGGAGGATTTCTGATTTCATTTGCTGTCTTGTTATTTTTTTTATTCAGATTTTGTTGGTCAGCCCGACTGAAGCCCTAAAATATATGTTGTTTTCTAGATAACCATCCCTGCATTTCAGTCAAATAATGGCATCCTGCTTTTTAGTCCCAGATAGTAGCACATGGACCACCTAGTACTGCAAGCAAACTGAAGGGCATTTAATTTGCATAGGAATCAAACACATGGATTTGAGGTTTCTCTCTCCAACATTACAATCAGTTACCAACAATTAAGATTTCCAGTAGCTTTCTGTCACCATCATGAAGTCAGAGAACACAAGGCAGCATATACATTATTTTAACTCTTTACCTTACATGGCCACTTTTTGAAGCACTGGCAAACACTGCAGGTCAAGATAAGACAGCTCCAAGAAGCTGTCTGAGCATGGTTTACTGTTTGGTCATAAAATATTGTATCTTTGATCCAAACAGTTCAAATACACCACCAAAGAAAAAAAAAAGGTTCAAGTTCTGTGAATTTATGTTCAAGTCATAAGTTTGTATATGTATTTCCATGAAAGGGTCTGTTATTGAGTAACAGTATTTTCCAGTGATTTCAGTCCAGCCATTTCTATGATGGATTATATTTTTCTTTAACAATAAGGGTGCCATGCCTCAGAAGTGGCATACAGGAGTGCTGATCCAAGAGATGTGTGTTCAATCCCCAATCGGCACAAGAATACTTGTATTCATGGCCTGCCCAGGCACAAAGTACTAGTCCAATCCAGGAACTGTTGAAAGGAATTAATAGAATTTGTTCCCAAATCAATGTAAAAAAAAAAGTTTAAATGTAAAAGAAGGGAAAATTTCAGTCAATGTTAAACAACTCAACAGAAATCAATGGAATTCACAGATGTATAAAGACAAAATAGGTTCCATACTTTATTCTAATCATTTGTCTTTAGTCTATCCATACATTCAAAATATCAAACATTTACAATCCTTACGAATAACACAATAGCTATCATTTTGATTTTTAATAGAATTAGAAGTGTACAACAAACTGCTAATCCCACCAAAAAAAAGAAAGAAATATAACTCAAAAAGAATTTTAAGATGTGACAAACAAAAGTTTTAAGTTTGGAATTTTCAAATATTTGAATTGTGTTCCATCATCATTGAATTTAATGACACCCTTTCAAATATGAGATCAATTAAAAGTCACTAGTCAACTATTCACAAGCTAACGCAGTCAAATAACCATCTAACAATTTCTTTTCAGAGCTATCTATTTACAAATATATCTTTCAACATTTGTATAATTTTATGAACATAAACCAGTTCCCCAGGATTTGAAATGTGGAGTATCTTTCATATTTTAATCCTTAATGTGACAACATAATTAACCATTACAAAACAAAATGCATTTTCAAATTTTTATTTCATAATGAAAGTGTCCGACTCTCATGATCCCTTTTTCCATCAGTAAACACAAAGAACGACATATTACATATTCAATAAAAGATATAATCATCAAGGGCGTATCACTACAATAGGCACAGAGAAATTTTGAAATTTGGGCTTCCGTAGATCATCTCAGAATTCACAATTATTATTGTGGTTTTATATTTGAATTTATCCTAGGAAAAATCACCCTACTGTGAGAGAGTGGTTACTCCCCACCCTTCTGTGCATATCTCTACTTCAAGATCATCTACGCTCCCGATTTCATTTTCATTTCGAGGGGTGTTATCGAAACAAGACTAAGTGCATACAGAAATATAAGCACTTAATCTAATTTCACTCTAACCCCTCAATTTGGACACATTTTTTTTTTAAATGTTACATAACATATTAATTACTGACATGTTAAAATAATTCTTTGAATCTTCAAACATACATACACTTAATAAGATATAAATAATTAAAGTTGTGTCTATACAACTAGCCTTGCTACATTTTTCAGGTATCCATCCATCATGAGATAATTAGCTTTTGAACAACAGTGGTAAACTTTGCTAGCAAGCAAGATTTTCCTTGAAACACAAAAAACATCCCTGTCAAAAGACCCTTAAATATTTCAGAACTTGTCTCGGGTCATTTGATCCTCAGGGAAAATCTGCGACTACTGAAAGGAACAATTTTCTAAATTTTCTGCACTCATGATTCTAAAATGATTATAAAATATTATTTTAATATCAAAATAATTAATAAGAATTTATAAATGATGTTTATAAAGTCAGTCAAAAACCCCTGACCTAATGATAGATGTACCTGAATGACAGACATGACAGTCACCGCTAGGGATTGACCGTCTCATACTTTGCTGGTAATCACAGTCTCTAGGTGTCATCACAGTCACCAGGGAAACCATCATAATACCGACATGTGCCCTCAGCAGTTATGCGATGCATCTAACAGATACTTCATATTCCAGTCATAACATTATACCTTGCGAGTTAAGTGTTACTCACACACAAGGCTTTAAAGATTCTTAGCGTTCCATTCACACACTTAGTTATACTGAGTCTTAAGAGCTTTATTTATACACTTATACAGATTCTTAGTGTGCCATTCATGCTCTATACCTAATGGAATATTAATATTCCACAAATACATTAAGTCTCACCAATTCTTAGTGTTTCATTTATGCACTAAGTTGAAAGTCTTAGTGCTCCATTTACCCACTAAGTCAATCTTAATGCTCAATTTAACCAGAGTTTCTTGTTTAGAATCAATACACCCAAAGAGTACAACTAGAAGTCTCACGAGTCACTGTACTGCTGAAGAAACATGAATGGTTTTACGATGATGTCGATAAGCATCACAACTCTTGTAAACATAAGATAAAGGAAGAATTTAGTCACAGACTTATTGATATACAAGCACATTTACATGCTTTTATCTTGATAATAATATTTATATATAAAAAAGCTAAAAAAGTGATAAGACATTTGATAAAAAATGAGCTAACATTATCTAAAAAGAACATTTATAAAAGGAATTCCTTACAATTTAGATAAACACAAATATTATAAAAAAAAACATGTTTTATCACACTTGTGTGTATGAATAACATTCTTAATCAAATTTTCATATTGCAAATCGTGAAGTTGAATAAAAATAATACATTTAACTAGGTGTCCCAACAGATCTTTCTTTCATTCACTATATTTTCAATGTCAGACCAACTTCTTGCTAATGTGCCAGAATGTATCCTGGTATTAAAGATTCAGGCACCAAAGACCCCTTTTCACGAAACTTTGTGTAAATAAATTCACATACGTATTAAAGAGTATTAGTTTGGTGATTTTTTTCTTCACTAAAGTGATAGGTTTGTATAATGCAATGAAATGCAGAATCTTTCCTAATGTTGTATTAGGTAAACAATTAATGAGTACCAATAGACGCTATGTTGGATAAAGAATTACAATTAAGATCTTATTTGTTTCCAAGATCAATAATTTCAATATGTATTATACAAAGGTAATTTTCTTTGGCTGTACAGGCTTCTTTTACCTACCAACTGAAAGCTCATCAACAACACTTTTCAATCCTTATATGAATTTCAGACTAGGAACCATTTCTTATTATTGTAAATAAATAAATTTTAAATATCTAACATACAATAAAATCCCCATAATTCTACCCCTTGTCTCCTTGTATGGCAATCAACTCCAAACCATTTGTATTCTGATCTTGTTCCTTACATTAAACAGTTCAGCCTAATTTTCATGATACATCTATTTGAAAACAAACTATGCTTAAAGGAAAAACTAATGCTGTATAAAAAACCCTTGGCAACTACCACCCAAAACTAATGTGAAAAAAGTAAACACTGAAAAAATGCCATATGCAACTATCTTTTGCATATATGTCAGCAAAGATCAACTTATACATGCCAAAAGTTTCTTTCAGTTTATATATATTTTGATACCGATTTTCAATAGTGCTGTCATTGTACTTCATCTTGCAGTATGGAACCCTGTACATTATTTCATATCAAGTCAATGTAGCAACAAGTCGTCAATTTTAATTTCTCTTTTGGTAAAATCAATGTCAATGAAATGCAACATTCTATCTTGACTTTTGTAGTGTCCATATAGGAATGAAAAGTCCTGATCTAGATAGTCTTTGAATTATTTATGCTTCCCCATTCTACAGACTGAAGGTTTGGTAGTAGTTAGACAAGGGGGCTTCAAATATATCTCAGTTTGCAAGTTCAGTGAGGTTGACAGGCATTACAAATCTCCAAGCACAATTTGCATAAAACTCTACAACAAATATCAGTACATTACTGTACTGAAACCATGTACAGAGTACCATACAATCAGGGTCGGTACAATTTCAGCCATTATATTTAAAATCAAATTTCACACATTTTGCAAATTTTCTCAAACATCTCGCACTATTGCTAAAACTTGATTCATATAAAAAACTATTTTCACAACATTTCATGAGAAAAGAGGGTTTTCAACATAAATGCAAAAGAATATCAACAGTAAGGGACACAATATAATTTCTTCCACATAAAAAAGATGTTGTTTGGTCAGGTTGCATGTAGATAAATAATTAAACTGGAAAATAACAAAGGACAGAAATTTAAACATCAATAGTTATCCTCATTATAACTAAAAGTTAAACATGAATGACATTAAGCCTTTAGACAGATTCAATGGATAAAATAACTAAAAGCATACCAAATGGAACAAAGCATGGCCGATAAAAGCATAACATGTTAAAATGTAAAGGGTAAGAATGTAAAAAATAACCACATTTAAATGTAAGAAAAAAGAAATCTTCACCTAAACTGTATACCTTTAACAAAATTTAATATCAGTTTGTTTTTTCATCATTAAAATTTACATGAATATGATATTCATAGAGATGAAAACGACTTTTATAGCTTTCAAGTTTCCAAAAGTATTTTGATTTTAACAAGCAGGAGGGAAAGAAATAAGGAAAGAAAAAATGATAAAAAAAATTCACTTATTCTATGGTTAATTATTTGTGTGAAAAAAGATACAATTATATTATTCATTACAACTAATACAAAATGTGAAGATCGTCACAAGTGAACAAATTGCAAATATTACTAAAGATGAGAAAATATTTGACAGTATCTAACATACAATGTGGTGTTTTTATGCTGCCCTGTTTGGATGTATGAAAACATTAAATGCACTACTGAAAGGCCAGTTATTTACTTATATTTTATCTGTTGATGTATGTTAAAGGTTCATAACTTTATGCTGCCCTGTTTGGATGTATGAAAACATTAATGTTACTCTTCAAGGGCTTGTCAGGGAATATCCTAAGACAAAAAGGATAAGCACAAACATGTATATATAAAGTATTATTTCAACAAGAAGGATTGGCAATGTTAATCTTCAAGGGCTTTATTATAACAGTGGCTACAAATAGGTTTTTCATGTTTCTTATTATGTGAATAGTGCTTTAATCAAGAGTTACCTCATTACCAGCTAACCCAACATAGTTTATGGTCAGTGTAATATGCTTCTTTGGTTCCACATATACAGTCTTCAATGTTGGTGAATATGAGGTCAATTGTGGAGTTATTATCTGTGGTTGGACCTGTCATGATCTGTTTGAAGCGGACACAAACAAAAATACTAACTTAGCACCAGTTAAGATATTTGACCTTAAATTGTGACCTTGACCTTAAACCTAGCCATCTGAAAGCTATGTTCTGCACATCCTCTCACTCTGGGTGATACTTCTGCCAAATAGTTTCCATTTACATCCAGCGGGTCAAAAGATACAGAGCGGACACAAATATACTAACTTGCCCAGTTAAGATATTTGACCTTAAATTGTGACCTTGACCTTGAACCTAGCCATCTGAAACCTATGTTCTGCACATCCTCTTACTTGGGTGATACTTCTGCCAAATAGTTTCCATTTACATCCAGCAGGTCAAAAGATACAGAGCGGACACAAAAATACTAATTTTGCACCAGTTAAGATATTTGACCTTGAATTGTGACCTTGACCTTGAACCTAGCCATCTGAAACCTATGTTCTGCACATCCTCTTACTGTGGGTGATACTTCTGCCAAATAGTTTCCATTTACATCCAGCAGGTCAAAAGATACAGAGCGGACACAAATATACTTACTTTGCTCCAGTTAAGATATTTGACCTTGAATTGTGACCTTGACCTTGAACCTAGCCATCTGAAACCTATGTTCTGCACATCCTCTTACTGTGGGTGATACTTCTGCCAAATAGTTTCCATTTACATCCAGCAGGTCAAAAGATACAGAGCGGACACAAAAATACTAATTTTGCACCAGTTAAGATATTTGACCTTGAATTGTGACCTTGACCTTGAACCTAGCCATCTGAAACCTATGTTCTGCACATCCTCTCACTCTGGGTGATACTTCTGCCAAATAGTTTTCATTTATATTAAGTGGTTCAAAAGATACAGAGCGGACACGAAATTGCTAACGGACGGACGGACAGACGGACGGACGGACGGACGGACAGACGGACGGACGACCAGCGGCATAACATAATACAGCCCTTCGGGCGTATAAAAACTCTAATCTTCTATTCCTTATTTTGGATAATCAAACAAAATCTGCAACAAAGAAAAAAAAGTATGTATACTTTGAATGTCTATGCCATGAACATCTGTTCAATGATTTTAATTAAATAGCTACATTTTTTTTTTTCATCTCAAAGATAACTCGCCCATGATTTTTCATCCCTAATTTTCTTTTTCTTAACACATGACTATATTGTAATGCTGAAATGCAATGGTTAATAATTACAAATTAAAATTTAAATAACAACAATATGTCTCATTAGGAGTTTCTGAAACATTGTCAATTAAAACAGCAGGGGTGTAAAATTTCATCAGCCTTATCACCAGTTTTTTTTTTTATTTTGTAGATTTCACTACTTATTTTTAAATCAGGAAAGGGCAAGTGATAATCTTAGGAATTTTACATCCCTGTTAAAGGGCTGAATAGATGAGAATTACAGGCATGTGTGTGCTCTCATTCATGTTTCATCTCAAAACACCCAACACAATAGATAGAGACAAACGTGTAAAATGACCAGGGGCGTTTTCAACTGATACTAAAAATGTCATTTTTTTTAAATGAATTAAACATGAAATCTTTGACAACATGACAACAAACAATTTTCTTCACTGTAATGAACACTTTTTTTTAAATACAAAATATTTTATTACACAAATATATTCTCAGCACATAAACAATAAAATACTTTCCACGCCTTTCTTTCATAATACAACATATCAAGACTGTACAAAAATGACGACGACCTAGATTTTGAGAGTGGCTGATAATGTTGTGACAACAAGAAATGATTCTTCACCCATCTCACTGTACCCTCATCCTTAGGCTTCCTCTTCCTCCTCATCTTCCACATCTTCTTCCTCAGCAGCCTTTTTTGATTTCCTGCCACGTTTCAGGAATTCTTTACCTTCCTTGGCTGTGGCCTGCATGGTTCCTGCTTTCTTCAATGCAGGTTTGGGGCGTGATGATGAGCGTGTTCGCCTGCCCTCAGTTGCATCCACATTATCAGTGTTCAGCAAGGCCTTGGCTGGAAACAAAATCTCATTATGTAAAGATCATCTACAAACTTCATTCTATTCTTCTTTTAAATTGGCAATCCTAATTGACTATTAAACATAAATATGCGGAGCTTTACAAGGCAGCAAAACCTTATAGTATTTAATGGAGTTTTCCTTGCATCAATGGGTCACACAGAGAAAAAAAATCCCAATATAATCCCTGCATTGAGTAAAAAAAAATCAAATACAGGAAATATACCAAAACTTATTAATTTTTCATTGATATTTTTTTAATGGTGACCATAATCTTATCATTTGTACATGATTTGACAGACACAGTCTTTGTGATTTGCATATTGCCAGTAATCCTTTGGTTTCTTGTAGTAACTTCCCACTGATAGGCCTCACCTGACATTTTTTGGGGGGTTCAAATTTTGTTTGTTTCTTTGTTGGGTTTAACATCCTACCAACAGTATTTCAGTCATTTGGAGATGATGTCAACTTGAGACTGCCACACTGCAGTAACATGCTGTACAGTTGGCATGATACTACACTTAGTACCACTATCCTGACACCAGGCCAACCAGTCTTGGAACTACCCTTATATTCTGAGCACAAATTAAGGGAAATATACCATGTTCAGTTTTTAATGTTCTCTCTCTTTCAAAGGCATTGACAGTCAGTGAATAGTAAAGAACCTGTTCAACATATACATATATACAGTGCACTCTGAGAAAAGCTCTAAATACCGGATGTTGTGTTGGTCTCGTATTTTTCCTTATATAATCTATATTACTTTCCTCTGACAATACCGGATTCTGTAAAATCCGAATATCAGATGGCTGACTGAGTCCCCTTAAGCCCATTATATAGATAATTACCCTGACAATACCGGTCAGTCAAGGTGTGAAAAACTCGTCGCCTTGAAACCATTATATTGACCAATGGGTAGGGTATAATTGCTAACAGAACAAGAGCTGTCAGAGGACAGCACGCTCGACTATTCAAAATGCTTGTTGGTAAATCAAATGAGATCTATTTCAATTCTTGCCCTGTACATAATAATAGTCAAAAATGATATACCTTGATAGTCTGATACCCCTTAATATTTTTATGATGACTAAAATCAATCCCATGCCTAGTTACTGAGACATAATCACAATAACACTGTGCATGCAAAACTTTAACCAAAAATCCAAGTTAGAAAAGGGCTATAATTTGTATAAAATTCAGTCCAAAAGTTATCCTTCTTAGTTTTCTGATGCCCCTGAAGACACTCCTTAACTTTCTAGTCAATTCCACAAGCAATTTCTGAGATATAAGCCGGATAGTAGCTTGAATGCAAAAATTTAACCAAAATTTGAAGTTAAAATGGGGTCATAATTTTTAATATATTCCATCAAGTGTTATCTTCCTTTTGAGGAAGATTGGATCAAAATTGTGGCCTCTAGTGTGTAAACAAGATTTTTCTAAGATTTGACCTACTGACCTACTTTTGGATCCAACCTGACCCATTTTCGAAAGGGTTCAAGATATTATCAAGACAAACATTCTGACCAAGTTTGAGGAAGATTGGAGCAAAACTGTGGCCTCTAGTGTGTAAACATCAAAATTGTTGACGGACGACGGACAATCAAGTATCCCAAAAGCTCACCCTGATCTATGCTCAGGTGAGCTAAAAAACATAAACAAGTATTTATGATTGATCATAGCTTAATACATAGATCATATATGGCTAAAATGTGGATTCTTTAGAATACCGGACATCTGAGAAAACTCACGTCCGACTGTCGTCTGGTTTTCTCAGAGTGCACTGTACATATTTATGCAATCTGATAAATGCTTTGACTAAGACTTATACTGGTTTCATACTGGTTATTTTTTTCTGAGGCTATCATGTAGCAGAGAGGTTAAAACCGGAGCATTTTCTGACCCCCCCTTACCTTCCTCCATAGTTTTCTGGATGGTGGAGAAGCGCTTTGGGGCCCCACGAGCTGCCTTCTTCTCCTTCGTCACAGCCCGGGTATCTCCCAGTTTCTCTGATCCAAGTAATGCTGAACCCTCCTGTGATAAAAGATATTCATCAAATGTACCATACAAATAGCATGCTGAGCTATAAGACAACTGAATGCATGTATTGGTCCAACTCATTTGAGGTTTGAAAGATTTTGTGTGTGTGTGTGTGTGGGCTTAATATTCTTGGATAACAATCGGGAAATCATCAAATATAAGTAAACCACTTAAATTTATAGTGTTTTATTAGGTTACATGCCTTTACTTTGATGGATTGGATGGCCCAAATAAAACTATAAAGCCAACTGCAATACTGCAAAACCAAAACTTTGTGTAACTGTGTGAAATCCTACTGTTCTGTTGGACCCCCGGTATACAAGCCAGACACTCCTTCAGTTCCATAGCTCCTTAGCCAGGAAGTACAGGTGCCATTTTACACCTCTACAGCACGAACCTCCTCATTTAAAAAATCTGTCCTCAGATTCAGTTTGTATAATGTCTTTGAGATTTTCTAAGGGTGCCATCATTCCTACAGTTGTAGGTTAATTATGTTGGCTGCCAAATGTAACAAAGTAAAATCCTACTGCTCCAGGCTGCCACAATAGCCACAAAAGCCAGCTAACTCCATGACAAGGATGTACAAGTGCTACTTTATACATCTATTATATATTGCAAGAGGTCACAATCCTTTAGGACATATTACCTTGGCCGTGGCTGCCATGGTAGTGTTCTTGCTGAGCTTGGGTTTCTTTGGTGATGGTTTTTCGGCCTGGATGTCTTCAATCTTTTTCTGCTGACCTCTGGTCATGGCATCCACATCTGGAGCATTATCTCCCAACAGTCCTTTGGCTTCCTGTCACAGAAAGAAAACTTACCAATGACAAAGAGAAAGAGCCCAAATGAACCAATCAAAACTAGTCCTTAAGAGCAAAGGGAGCCATCTTCCCCACTGAAAACTTCTTACAGTTTTCCCCAAAATTACTACATAGATATACCCAAGAGATTTTCATTTGCAAAACTTGAAAAAATGGTGTTTGTACTCCTAAAAGTAAGAAGAAAGGACACATTGTTGAATTTATTCACAGTCACAATCTGAATGAAAAGATTGTTTCATATATAGTTTTGAATTTAGTATATTTGGATATGAATATTCATTGCGTAAAATGTTAATTTAAAAGCAAACACTAACTACTTGTGACATTGACCTTGTGCAGATGACCTAGCATTACTTTAAGTGTAATTTACCTTCTGCTGTCAATAATTAACAAATTCATAGCCAAGACAAGAAAACAAGGCAGTCCAAAGGACAGCTATATCCCCTGCCGCTGGCCAAATATTAGAATTTGTTTGGTCATAGGATTATGTTCACCTTGTCCTGGCATGGTTGTAGCAGACATAGAAGATCAGTTTAAGACAATTTAATTTTCCGGAGTTATGTATGAATCTCAGAATTCGGAGGCACATATATTAAAAGTTTACTGACAAGTTTTACATGGGAAACAGTACAAAAAGTGAACATCAATGAAGTATAGGATGTGTTAGGTAACCACAAAATACATGTGTAACTCAATTAAAAACTTTATATATCATGACATAATTTGTATGATTGTGAACATGACATACTATTATTTACTGAGTACAATAAATCACTGTGGAAGTGCAATCCAGGTCAAGAAGTGGTCTGTGTAAGGCAAGGGGAACACTCCTGAATGAGATATGGAGCGGACACGAAAATAACATTTGACCTGCAAGTATGACCTTGACCTTGAGCCAGCGTGACCGCCTCATGCCTTCTGCACATCAGCTCAATGAGGTTAACATTTTAGCCGAGTTTGAAGAAAATGTGTCCAAGCGTTCATGAGATATGGAGCAGACACGAAAATAACATTTGACCTTCAAGTATGACCTTGACCTTGAGCCAGCGTGACCGCCTCATGCCTTCTGCACATCAGCTCAATGAGGTTAACACTTTAGCCGAGTTTGAAGAAAATGTGTCCAAGCGTTCATGAGATATGGAGCGGACACGAAAATGTTTCGGACACACTGACGGACGGACAGACAAAGGGCATTCCTATAACCCCCCTCCCGCTTCGCGGCGGGGGATTAATGAGAAAGACTGAAAAAGTGCTTGCTTAATGACAAACCTTAGCTGTGTTAACCATTGTTGTAGCCTTCGACAGACGAGCCTTCTTGGCTGGCGGGGCTTCCTCTTCTTCCTTGATTTCATCCAGCTTCTTCTGCTGCCCCCTGGTGGCTGCATCTGGGTCGATTTTACTGCCTGCCAGCAGGCTCTGACCCTCCTGAAATATCCAGACACATGGTCATCAATAGACTATCTCAGAGACATCATGACAGGGCTATCTTAAGCAAGAGTGATATTTTTTCGACGTGTGCAGTATGAAATGAATTTTTTCCTACCGGGTATTTCTTGAACCAATCTAATTTTGGTTAACAACAAAAGAGTTTGAAAAAGCAAATGTTTCATTGGTTTGCATAAATTATTTCAAGATATTCCATTATAAAATTGAAGTTTCAGGGTGCATATCTTTTTGCATGATTGTCAAATTACAATTTAATCAACCTATTTAAACATGAATAACATCCAGTTGAAAAATTCAAACATAAAAACCACTCAGGTGATAAAGTAAATACAGTTAAACCTGCGAACAACGTCGGAGAGGGACTTGTCCCTCTAGCTCACAAAAAACCCCAGTGTATAAGTAAGCTAACATAAGCAATATATTGCAACAGCCTCTGTAACTCAGTTTTTAAGTTTCGCTTATATTACATTTTTTTCCGCTTTTCTTTGTTTTCTGGCTAGTATATTGCATTTCCTAAATTTAGTGACAAATTCGTTTTCTTGCATTATTTTAAAATCACAGACCATTTAAAACTTGCCAGAATTATTATATTAAATACATTATATTGTAACACTTTTACTTTCTTTAACTTTCATATCTTTGTGTTTTTTTCTTATGCGTTATATCTTTTTTAAAGATATTTCTTGTTTTGTCTGAACAGCGATCAGGAAAGACAATGATCAGACTGCATAGATGGCAGAGTGACCTTTGCCTGCACTGGTCACAAAGGTAGTCCAAGTGCCTATAGCATT
>CM037794.1:9831170-9881170 GCA_021229015.1 Solen grandis
TCTGCTTTCCAGTCCATCTTGCATGCTTATATATATATCTTGCTTTGGAAATGTTAGATATCTATTAAAATCCATTTATGATTCAATCAAAACGAGTTGTAGCTTCCATATAATGTGTTAATGACAAGTGTTTCGTTTACATGCCATGTGACATCATGTCGTCTTTCCTTTAGTTCAATGTATAACACAGCATAATCTATAGGATGAGATTTATACATCACCCACAATTCCAAATAACTTCTGCTCTGTTTATGATTTCAAACATTTTAATTAAGCAAGGAAATCAATGTAGTACTTGAACAGCAAAACAAACACATGTGTTTACCCGGTCAACAATAGCATACAATAACAAACGATACCGTCAATTAACTCGGAACAATCGTAATTGATCAGACTATCTGATTGTTCATTCAAAGTACGCGCGAAGCTTATGGATTTATGGCACCATTTGATTCTTTATAGCAAACAATGGGGCCCTTGATCTTTTGTGGCTTGATGTCACAGATGCACAATGAGGGTCGATTATCAGAACACGGTTCTAGCTGGATTATCAATTATCAAACTGATTGATTTACTGATATTTGATAGTGTCATCATACTTGCACAGTCGAGGGGCGTTCAGACGGGTCCCATGCAGTACATTCATATTTTAATGATGTCTTGTCAGTATACACACGTACACTATAAGCTTTATGCAAATATATTCACGCGTCTATATAGATGAGAAAAGTGTGCATCACCACTCAAGTTATAGGAGACTATTATCTAATGCTGTGTTGCTTTTAACGTCCCATCAACATTACTTCATTCACATTAAGAACTATCTCACTGTGGTATCACGCCGCTTAAAAACCTTTTCCGCCCAATAACTTCTCATATACAAACTGTACTGGATATATAGAGGATATTTGTCTTGGGTGGTAATGGAATATTTCTCATCGAGAAATGATACAATTGCAACATTTACATGAGCGATAGCGAGGAAACGCGGCGTCAGTATGGAATAGATTTGTTTTTCCTTTGGAAAATCATAATAAAAAAATGGAGCAACCACCGTTATCATTGTAAAATAAAACCATGTAATATGTTTGAAAAATAAAAACACTTTATGAATCAGTTACTTGTATTAACTGAATTAAAAAAAAAATAAGATTCAAAATACGCAAGTCTTCTGCCGTTATTAAAAAGAAATTCGACACATTTAATGGGAATCTGATAACTTCTCCCTAAATTCGTAGGCCACGGGTTTAAAACTTGGTTAACGGACCTTGCAAGCAACCTGATTTATCAAAGCTCAGAAAAAGGGTTTTGGAAGATGTTTTGTTGTAACCTTGAACTATTCAGATTTTTAGATGCATAACGTCAATTTGAAAAATTTGAAAAATCAATTGAACCGCAATTTAAAAATACACATTACATCATTATGTAGAAAGTGTAGATAACACAAACACTGTACACATGGCCGTATCGGACATGTCTAATTGACGGCTCCAGGCCCAATCTGCGGTCCCATCATGATATAGTGCTTGAAATGGGTGAATTTAACTGAAAATTGAAGCATATGTTGTAAAGCCTTGTAAATATATATTTAATTTTATACATATCATCAATACAGAAAGAATTCCATACTCCTACTATCGGGAAGATTTTAAATTCCGCGACCTGTACCTAAATCCCGTACCAACTGAAAAACTTATCTGTTTCGTTATCATCGTCCTTGTTGCTGCTGTTGATGATGATTTTTTTTACATTGACATTAACACCGTCTTAGTAGCTTACTGTCTGGAAATGCCATGTATCTTGCAATCCCTAACTCTTCCAATAATTATTTAATTATTTCATCAGTAAGCATAAAATAAACACGTGTCATCAAATGATTCAAGGTGTCATTTTTTTCGTTATTTTTAGTATTTTTTTTTTTCAGCAATACATTATTTGAACATATTTTTTTAATTTACATACGAGTATATACTTCCCTGGGAAGTCTTCTCCAAATAATAATTAGCATAATTATGCATTATCATCCGCCGCCATCGAGAACAATTCATTTTTTTTCCCAAATGGACATAAAAATTCTTTATAGCCCAGCAATGTAGCCAAGGTTCTCACAATCTCTTAATTTGGAGTTGTTGGTTTTTTTAGAGGTGGGGCTCTTGTTTCTGAACATATCTTATTATCTTATTATGTGAAGACTTCAACTTCCAAGAGAATCATTGAAAAGGACGCCTAATGAGATCCCTGCTAAATCGTCATCGTCTGAACGTATCTCTGCCACAATTATCTCAAGGAATTTGTATGCATTATAATACCATCGCTATCAGGCAGTCATCAATAAATCAGATTTATTTATAAATCAAATGTACGTTAGATTGATTTGATTCAGAGCGGTGATTCAAAAGTGTTTTGTACTTCAAAACTGAAAGAAATCAAACTTGAATGATTCATGTACATGTATTATCAGTTCCTTGCTAGTGTGCACTTACTTTTTCTTTCTTTCTTTCTTTTGATGTTATTTACTATTCTCTCATTTCGATTTTTGCGTTTGCTCTCTCTCTCTCTCTCTCAATACCTAAAACTAGATATTTATGATTTATTTCAGACTAAACGTTTGTATAAATAAATCCGTTCAAAATGGACAAAAACTTATTTGTTTACTCAACTTTAATGCATCAAAAGCACAGTCCCACCCCTATTCTCTTAAAAATCTTTCTTCAGGCAAAATAAAACTAACGCCATTCTATCCAATGAATGCGTGCATAGAAATGTCTTACTCCATATTTTTGGCCAGTTATGGAATTTATAAAGCCTTTATTCTTCAATAAATAGCCGCTAACGAATCCGAGATTTTTTTTTCCACGGGCCATGAGTGAACTTTCTGCCTGTATTCAATTGAATTTCTATATTCATTTTACAGATTTTGTGAGGATATAAATTGATATAAAGATTTCTAAATCCCTTAATGAATATGCTGACATTATAAACTCATTGAACGACGGGTTTTAAACTGCACACAAGCGTAACATTCATTAAAAAGGCCCCAATAACTGAATGGTAGTCTGTCATTCGGAAACCCCCCGTCTCCAACGGCTTGAAGCAATTGTAAGTTGAAATTATTGGACACTTTTTATCTTATTTCTCAAGGTATTTATAAATTTTATATTTGCTTATCATATTCCAGTATTTTAACATCGAGAACTGACTGTGAAACTGATCAATCTTTTTCTATTTCTAAATAAACAAAGAATAGTTTCGTGGTAATAACTGGTTATTATTTGTTGCTTATATAATTGAATGTGAGCATACCATCGATACGTTTCAGATGAAAATCAGTGAAGTGCAAACCAGTATTTGCTTGCCGATCCTTGTTGAACTACTAAAATGGTTAAATTTGGTTTAACTGTTAAAAAACGTTGGTAAAAACGGTTATATTTGATTAAAGTGGTAAAAAACGGTTACATTTTGTTCACTATCCGTGAGTGATATATGGAGTAAAAGAATAGAAGATAAGAATACTACTACTTTCATAGTGCAACAATTTTTGCAACAACAAAAAAAATTTGTGCAACAACACCAACAATAACTACTGCTTTCATAATAAAGAACAACAACAATAACTACTGCTTTCATAGTGCAACAACAACAACAACAATGACTACTGCTTTCATACTGTTTTATACTGTGCAACAACAACAACAACAACAACAATAACTACTGCTTTCGTAGTGCAACAACAACAACAACAATAACTACTGCTTTCATACTGTTTTATACTGTGCAACAACAACAACAATAACTACTGCTTTCATACTGTTTTATACTGTGCAACAACAACAACAACAATAACTACTGCTTTCATAGTGTTTTATACTGCAACAACAACAATAACTACTACTTTCATACTGTGGTCCAGTGGTAGACTGCGGATCAGAAGGTTATGGGTTCGAACCCCATTGGGGGAAACAATCCGTTATAACCTTCCCATGCGCAAAGTACTGGTCCAAACCAAGAACCGTTGGGAAGGATTAGCATGAACTGCTGCTATGACTGGTAATGCTGTTGATGTTAATAATATTTCTTCTACAATTATTCCTCACTGATACTACTTTGCAATAATTACTACTACTGCTGCTATTGCTTCTACAGCTAATGATGATAGTTATGTTTCTACTACTACTAACGTTACTACTTCTACTTAACAAAAAAGAAACCTTTACATATCACTTGCCAATATTGCAGTATTGCGGATTTTTCCTCATTTCTGTAGGCGTCTCCCTCAATTTCGTGCTAATGGAAAGTTTCTCATTTATCACCATCTTGCGCATTTGTCCTATTATCACTTAAGAGCAAAACACACACATATATTTCTTGTCTGTTTACTTAATCCCAAATTCCATCTATTTTTAAATTTATCATGGTGTATCCTCATTGAAAATGTTCGATCACTGACGTTTTATATTTGCGGTAAGATAAAGAAATTACTTCGGAGGCGTAAAAATCGAAGCATGTATATGGATCAGTGGATAAAACTGCGACTGAACTTATCCCAAAACAAGTAGAAATATAGTAGAATATAAAGCAAGGTAGAATTTATTTAAACACGCTGATAAGATTCGATTAGTTTATTGCATAAAACATAGTATATTGTCAATATTTATAACAAAAAAAAAAATTATATACATGTAAATAAAAAAATAAACGAATGGGGAGATTATACATACCCATAAATAAGAGACACTCATTTTAAGTTTTACTTAATGACATTATTAAAATATTAAATATCAGTTTTCATTTAAGTGAAATTGCTATGAAAGTTACACCTTTATTTTATGCAAATGTTCTAACGATATCATATTTATTGATATACTATATCTCATAAACTTCATTGTACACTTAAACACGAATTTATATATAATTTTTCCAATGTGTCTTATGATATTCCTATGTGTATGTATGTTTATATAAAACTAATCATCATAATGGAACATTTACTTACTTATCTATACATTTTATCTTATCTAATACACAAATGTGTGTGTGTGTGTGTGTGTGTGTGTGTGTGTGTGTGTGAAGATTCAAATGGTATATATTTTGATAAGCGTATGTTCATGGAATAAAAAGATAAAATATACGATTAACCCCTCATTCTGTATGTCTATCTTGTACTACTTCATGTTTACAATTGTTTTCTGTGCTCAGCTGAGTATCAATAAAATTCGAAATAAGATAGCAAATTTAACATATTAAGTTTGATATCAATTAACTGTAAGAGCGATGCATAGCAATAAAACTTTTGAATCTTGAATATCAGGGAGATCGTATCTGTAATTAGATGCAAACGAGGTCGAAGTTATGGCGGCACTTTATTGGTTGTAAATTTTTATGTTTTTAATGCCAGTAATTTGAAGGTAATTTGTAGGTAAGATCATTTCCATCAATTAATGTTGCATTCTTCAGAGAATAGACATATCCATCCGTAGCTTGCTTGCTTCATTCATTCACTTCACTTCATTCATCCATTAGTATATTTTGCACTATGTGAGGAACGGGATTGTCCGGTGGTATGACGCACCACTCTGGATCACGGGGTTCGTGGTTCGAATCTCGGTCGGGTCGCCGCAAGAAATTAATCTCGAATTGACCCACTCTAATCAAGTGTATAAAATTATAAATGGGTTATTCGGGTCCTGCATATTACTTCCTAGCACCATATTCCTCTGCTGCTTTTACGGGATTTTCGAATATACCAATTACCATGGGGTAAATATGTAAAGTCGGCTGAACGAACGCTAGCTTGAGAGAAGACCATAACTAGGTATTAGGTATTTTCTAGTCCATCCAGCCATCCATTTGTTCACCCATCCTTAAATTCATTCATTCATTCATGCCCCTTTTCCTAATACTTACTTACAGATTTACTTTAAAGATGGATTTTTTTAAGAAAAAGAAAGAGATGAATGAAATGATTTTATACATTTCCGATATTTATTTCCCGATCTCGATTTCGTTAATACAGACATGTGTATTGGAATATAAGGGCGTATTTCCTACCCTCAGATTAGACAGGGCACAGCAAGGTATTGCTTTGAAGTTGTCACATGTTTGTCACTTCCTAGGGAAAGGAATTTGTAAGTGAAAAAACAAGCTACTCGAGTAAAATTGATTGCACTTTTACGCCCTGATCTTTTCCAAATAAACGCGGGAACATATACGATATGCTAATCAAATAGAGGGTGTTCATACATAGAGATGAACTGCAGGGCTCAGTCAGGGAAGATATCGACATATTTGTCAAGTTTTATTCATTAAGATATTGATAATATATTTCCACCGCTTGGAAAGCTAGATCTAATGTATTGCTATACACTTGTTTGGCCTGTGTACGGGCCCCGTAGACCGTGGGCACCCGTCCCGGAAGCGTGAGGTCGCGGGCTTGATAGTTACGTTTTACCAAAATTATTAAGATGATGTGTTCTTGAAATTGTTTTAGTATTTATCCTTGTGGTCTTAATATAGAAGCGCTAGTCACAGAAAGGATAGAGGGTTTGGGCAGAGGTTAGAGGTCTTTCTTTCTACCTCATCCCTATCAGCAAGGGTTATTTCGTGAGGACATGTCTGTTTGTCTGTCCGGCTGTCTGCATTTTCTATCCCCTACTTTTGTCTGACTTTCTGATGATCTGTGTACATGGGAATTTATTTTTACGAGTTAATTTTACCTCAAGTCCAATAAAATCGTCAACCACTTGAGGAAGCATCTACCGTGTTTATATCCTGTAAACTCTGTCATATCTCCATTAGCAAGTGTTTGATCAGCTTAAGTGCAATGGCCATAATTCCATGGTAAACACTTGAGCACAAGGGACACAGGTCGGTCCGCGTACTCTGGTGTGGAAACCAAGTTTCAGTTTGACGTAGGGAGCCCATCTATAGGCAATTTAGTGAACATATGCACTTTTTTTTTATTATTTCATTTATTTATTTATTTTTTATTATTTTTTTTTTTTTTTGGGGGGGGGGGGGGGTATTGTTTCATAATATTTATCTATCGTAAGTAACCATGCACATTTTACAATGGTGTCCAGCTAAGTCACAATGATTCAATGATTTACGTGTTATATAATTATACATTTAATATGGGGAACGGTGGTAGAGTGATTAGAGCGTCCGCGCCACAAACGGGTGTGTCGAAGGTTCGATCCCCAACCACAGTAAATGGTATTGGTATATTTCCTTTGTGCTTGGCGCTTAGCACATAAGAGTAGTTCCACGAATGGCTGACACAGTGTCAGGGAAATGTGACTGGTCGTGGTACTGTGCCACTTGGCTACGGCGTGATAATGTGGAAAGGCAGCAGTACATTTCTCTCATGTAGGCAAAAGTCTCCAAATAACTGAAATCATGTCGATGGGACGTTAAACCCAAAGGCACCTGAAAGCTAAATTAGGAATGAAAGAGAGATTTTAAAATAGCTAACATTAGGAATGAAAGAGAGGGTTTTAAAATAGCTAACATTAGGAATGAAAGAAAGGGTTTTAAAATAGCTAACATTAGGAATGAAAGAGAGGGTTTTAAAATAGCTAACATTAGGAATGAAAGAGAGGGTTTTAAAATAGCTAACATTAGGAATGAAAGAGGGGTTTTTAAAATAGCTAACAAGGATTAAAGAGAGGTTATGTAACATCAGATGAAGAGGTTTAAATAGCTACATTAGAATGAAAAGAGTTTAAATATACATTCCGGGGGATGATTTAATTTCCCACTCTAATGTATGTATAACAACAATACCCGGTGGTAACTTTCCCTGCATTGTTGACTGTAAATTTATTTCCCGAAGTTTGACATGGTAAAATCTAAATTCATTTTATCATAATTTTTCTTCAATACCGCCATTACTCAAAACCCTGATTCCTTTCACACCGTGCTTCACATCTGGTCTCCAAAATCATACGTGAATGCTCATGCACTCCGTATTATCGTCTCTTTTCAACGTTAGTCTAAGCCTCGCGTTTAAGTGCATGATAAAGTATTTATGTTCATTTTATTAAGCTGAACGGCTTCAGATAAAGTCTTGAATAAATAGGTAAATAAAAGGGCGAAACTTATCTGGGCGAAAGTCGGTTTGGCGGTGAGAATACTCCGCGTGCCAAGACAGAAGGGTTGATTAGGGAACAAGACTGAGTGTGAAATCAATTCCGAGACTTGGGATCAGGTGTGCCCTGTATCTATGACTGTGAAATATGCTTCAGTTTACATTTGCATGTACTGCAGCTTTGTGACTTTTGAATCCTGGAATATGTATACACATATAGTGCTAATGGCGTCAGGTTAGGTTTACTTGTTGGTGAAAGGTAAGTTAAAAGAGTACAAATGTTAATTAAAATAAAGATACATATTTAATGAATGTGGGAGCATATATCGTGCAATTAATTAAATATAACTATGTATTTATTTATATATGTACCTAGGCCTGTTTGACAGTTTTTGTTTATAATTGAGTAGATAATTATGTATGTATGTATGTATGTATGTATGTATGTATGTATGTGAAAATACTTATTTAAATTATACTGATAATCGCAACGGTTGCTGTAAAAAAGGCATTCCTTAAAAGATGAACTTGTACTTAAGTGATGTTAGTTAAGTATCTTACAAATGTCTTTCAAAACCGGTTTAGTATAAACTGTTAAAGGGATAGTTTAATTACATTTTGACTAGGGAATAAATACGTTAATACACAAGAAAGGACACACAGACAAACATGAAATCATAATTTACATGTAATGCATATTACATATTTCTACATTCCTGTGTTATTCCTTTGATATTCAATTAAATTCCAATATTGTGAGGAACAGACGGCCGGTTCGCTGCGATTTAATAAAATATCAAATACCCTAAGTCAAGCTGATCTTTTTATTGACATTTATCAGCAATATTTTTCAATTATCAGATATAAAACATGCAATGATTTGTCGAACTCTTTATTTATAGTCATACACGATGTATTTATTGCAAGGCAAAAGTAACTTCATCGAATTAAATGTCTAATATGAAATACAAGAAAATCTCCTTAATATAGAAATACACAAACGCGGCTGAATTTATAACATGAAATAGTGTAACTGTGTCAAATGAACTCAATCTGTGTATAATAAATTACTTTGACTTCATGTATGTAGGGTTTTCATTCAATCTTTTTGTGGCTCGAATTCCAGCATCAGTACTTAGCTGTATGTCATACTGAAACTCTTAAATAAGGCGAATTACGAATTACTCTAGTACATGATAAGTTAACATAAATTGTTTTCTTATATACTAGCCATAACTATTTGTTATGAAATAATATTTGATCAGGGAAACGGGTATGACGTTAGACGCACCTAAGTATATTACTTATCGCTAAGTAAAGTTGGTGGAAATTTTTATGACGCTAGAATCGAATTCCACCAACCATAACTAGCTAAGAAAAATACGAGTATTTCGGGGTGAATTTTGCTTTCTTGTTTCTTTCATACAGATACCCAAATATTTAATTTCTTATCAAACTAAAGTGCTGGTTATCAATATAAGGTAATAATGTAAAAAATGGAATGGTGGAAAACATTTCTGATTCAGTATTGCAGTGATATTGGTGGATTTTGAATATAATATTATTCCTTACGCAACTTCTCCTGTATTCTCTGCATGTAAATGTTTATCTTTTTATTTATCTCATGTCATTTCCTTTCACATTTGTTCATCCAGAAAAATATTAGTTGGTACTTTGACTTGTTGGTGCTTTGATGCTTATTAACAAAATAAAATTGGGAATGAAGATCTTTTTTTCGAATCCCGCCATCCGAGATATGCGATTATCCGAGAATCTGTTATTCGAATCCCACAAATCCGAGATGTTCGATTTTCCGAAGATCAATTTTTCGTATATTACGCTTTATCCAAGATGCGAGGAGTTATTATTTGAATACTACGCCATTCCGAGATATACAATTTATTCATAGTTCCGACACCGTTTTAAATACTTTCTTTCAAAATAAAAAAAAAAAAAAAAAAAAAGCATTTATCATTTTCTCGCGATTTACAGAGTCTCGCGAAGAGCTAAGGATATCATATCCCCTTGGATCCTCGAAAAATTGCAATTTTCTGGATGTTGTGTGTGTTTAACACACTTTTGCAAAGTTTTTTTTTTCTCCTAGCCATAAATAGTGCCTGAATTAGGTGTCAAACATTATTGCATAAAGCGAAGACACTGAAGAGTTGCACATCGCTTTGTTCTTCAATAGAACACTGGCGCAGTTGTTGGTTCCTTTTAATCGCTGTCAGTTTCTATGAACTCATCTACATACCTAGCAATAGATCACCGAGCCTTTGTCTGGGTTAATTGAACAAGGAAAGATGTAAATATTGGTTTTAAAAGCATAGAAAACGAATTTAAACAACATTATAATGGGATGTTCCCCTCTACTTTGTGAAGGTCATATTCAAATATTGACAGGTTTATTAACGTCTATACAAAGAATATGTTCTCCATACATTTACAGCGGGTTGCTTGAGTTGTCCTAGTTTATAGACCTAATGAATTGATCTATATGTGGGGAATTTGGTTCACAATGAGACCGAGTAAATCCAAATTAACATGAATATACCATATTAATCCTCTACCTCATGAATATTCATGTGCAAATTAGTGACTTCAAATGGTATATAAACAAATATTTTTTCTTTGCTGTGCAAAATAGAATCTGAGCTTCAATACTTTATGAGCAAACAGGAGACCCTGATCAGACTGCTCGTTTAAGAGGAGACCCTGATCAGACTGCTCGTTTAAGAGGACACACCTGATTAGACTGCTCCTTTAAGAGGAGACCCTGGTCAGACTTCTCGTTTAAAAGGAGACCCTGATCAGACTGCTCGTTTAAGAGGAGACAGACTGCTCGTTTAAGAGGAGACCCTGGTCAGACTGCTCGTTTAAGAGGAGGTCCTGATCAGACTGCTCGTTTAAGAGGAGACCCTGATCAGACTGCTCGTTTAAGAGGAGACCCTGATCAGACTGCTCATTTAAAAACTGCCTGACCTCGATCTGCTCTACGTCTATATGATATAAATGTTTTGATTCAAATTACCCATCTTTAACCTCCAGTGCAGTGGGACACTAAAGTGCACGTGATAAAAACCGAAATATTCAGATGCAAAATAGTTTAAACCTATTTATTTAAAGTCGATTGTGAAACAAGTTCTTACAAGTGAAACTTATCCCTCTCGACGGATTTTGGGTTGGACCAGTACTTTGCGTTTAGGAAGGTCATAAAACATACCCCCCCCCCCCCACCTAACGGGGTTCGAACCCACAACCTGCGGATTTGCAGTCGGATATGTTACCACTGGACAATGGCGCTGACAAGATTTTACATCTTTGCCGTGTTTCAACTGTTTTAATCCTGTTTTCTTGCAAGTGCCTCGATCTATACAAATATTTAGATATTGTTTCTGTGCCTTGCATGCCAGAATGTCAATAAATGATTTTCCAGACGCGAGAGTTGGTATTGATAAAAGGTATTTTCAATTAACTATGCACAGAAATGTGGATAACATGTATGGTGCCAATAAATGATAAGATTAATTCGAACGAATGATGAATAAAATAATCGAGGGATAAAAATAAAGTAAAACCTGCTTTTTAATTCATGTGCTCATTGTGGAATAATGTGTACAATATGTAAAAAACAAAAAACAAATATCAAATGCAGTTCGCTGACCTTGGCACCAACCCCAACCCAAACACACACACGTACGGTAAATTTAGTAAATCATAAAATTTACGCAAAACGCCCTGCATGTATATCTGCGCCTGTAAATGTCCTTATTGCGTTTTTTTTTTTTTTTTTTTTTTTTTTTTTTTTTAGAAAAATAAATATCAAGCGTCAAGAGGTTACTTTTCAGTAGCCCTAATGATAGAGAGGTTAATTGTTGTTAATATTTTTTAATCATTTAAAATCATTTATTTATATATTTATTTGTTTATTTATTTAGAAAGATAACCCATGGTCATATTAAATATACATTTTTATAGGGTCACGAGTGAAAGAATCTATCAAAAAAATCGACAACTGTTCTAAATTACTTCCTGCTATTCTAATGCAGTTTCGTTGTTGTTTTTTTGTGGTTTTTTCTTCTTTTTTTTTTTTTTTTTTTCATTATTTTATTTCTCTCGTTTATTTGAAACCTCAATAATACGACTAGGCGTCATTTATAAATATCGATATGACGTAATTTCTTATTAGTTTGTCGACGCGACGTTACTTTAGATAAGCATGAAGGAAACATTAAAATCGCCATGGGCATGATAACAGGTTATCTCCCAAGGTGAAAGATAATTATCATCACCATTCGTCTATTAACCGATAACGTAGAATAAATGTTGCTTTCTTTTTACATGCTATACATGGATCTAAACGTTCTTGTATGTTGCAGGATAATCGTAGCCCAAGAAGCCTCGGTCTGAAGCCAAAGAGGCCTATCAGTGGACTGAACACCTCAGTCACAATGGACGTTGACGTAGACAATGATCTCCAGTGTCCCATCTGTCTGGAGCTCTACACATATCCCATCATCCTCCCCTGTTCGCATGTGCTCTGCCGATCCCCATGTGCCGAGCATTTATTCGACTTTAATTTCATTCGATGCCCCGTTTGTAGAGATAACTGTTATGTTAGTGGGGGAATATCAAGTCTGCCCCGAGTTATAGCCCTTGAAAATATAATAGAAAGATACAAGAACGAACAGAAGAAGGATAAAGAATCTCCGCGTGAAGCAACGAAACAGAACGGAACCCAAAAGAGTCACAGGTGCTCTAGCCCCGATCTCGACAATTCCCTAGCGTTGCTAAGCAACAGCGCATCGGCGCTGTCGGCGCTAGCTTCTTCGGTGAAAATTGACACGGAAATAAAATGCCAGAATTGTAAAAGTGCTAACGCAAGACGTGCCAAAAAGTTTTGTGTGACATGTGATCGTCATTTTTGCGTGACATGTTTACGGCTTTGTCATCCAAATAAAGAACCGTACACGACTCATGTTTTTACGGAACCGACCTCATCGCCATCTAGTGGTGGTAACAGTAGTAGTGGTACCAGTAAACAGGGAAAGTATGGTAACGTGTGCTCTACACGGATGCACGTGCTGGACTCATACTGTAGACTGTGTACTCAGACGTTTTGTTCAGAGACGGAAGACAATTTAGCACATGACGGACATGACACTGTCCCTCTTGATGAAGCGTACAAAGAATATAAGGTAGGTTTTAGCGACACCAGGTATGAATGTGTTCAACGTCACACCTTCAGTATTTCAGTCATTTGGAGTAACTGTCGTAGTCATGATGCTACGTCCGAACCTAGGTCGTTTTTGTAGGGTCAAAATATCAGTCCATTCTCAAATGAAAATAGGCAATATCTCCCCCCCCCCCCCCCATTTGGGACTAGGGTCCCCAGTTCAGGAACGTCCATATGCGCCGTGCCATAAATGAGTTCGCAATTTCCAATGGCCGTCAATTTGTAACATGAGTGTGGAGTGCAAAAAAAAGAAAAGAATCAAAATAAACTTACAGTATCTGCTGACATGATGGGCTACTGTTTTGTCATGCTGCCTATCTGGACCAGTATTTGCTTTACTTTTGTGGCACTCCGAATGATCATTCCAAGCAGTCAGAAGGTGCTTCTTCAAGTCATCTTCGTTATGTATACACTGCATCTTGGATTTTATATTGTTTTATTTTTAAGTCAACAGAACTTTTTTTTTTAATTGAACTAAGATCTTTTTTTTTTTTTTTTTTTTTAGGCAAAATACAATGTGAATGCTGTTATCTTCCGCCAAAGATACAGCTGCACGTGAATTATGATGCACGTGATTTATGAGAAGGGACATTGTCTTCTTGAAAGATCCAAGAATTTTCACTATAATATTTCACAACAGACAACCACAAGTGTTTCATTATACTTTTATGTATTCTTATTTCCATTTATGAAAGCTAACATTCCCACATGTAACTATGTAACACGTACAAACCCAGACTAACGTTATCAACTTAAAGTTCTTACCTTGGCTGCCATAACTCATGACACCACTTTTCCCTGGTCTTTCTGAAGACCCTCGGTTGACCAGTTGGGTTTTAAACGGATCATCTTCAACTCTCGATCTAACTTTCCATGATAATTGTGTTTTACACCAAGATTTATTTCCTTTTTGTTAGTTAGACCTTATCGTCGTTTATACCCTATGAAATGTAAATCTCTATACACTTCATATCGAACATTGTTCAGTACTAACCCTGTTTAAAATTGCTGTAATTTCTAGTAGGGACTAACTTACAACATTTTCAACAGAAATTGTATTTGATGATTGGCTAACCCAATTCATAAGATTATCTGTATTTGTATCAAATACTGTGGGTTCTGGACAAATTCACTAAGGAATTGTTTGTTACTCTTTGGTATTTGTAATAAAACATATTTGAACCAATATATACATAGTTTCCACATCTGTGAATAACCATCAAATGTAACAGACGACAGTGTATCCTGCGGTTAGTCAAATCATGCTTGTCTCCCTTGATGAAGGTCTCACTCCACCATTTTCCAAAGCAACGCTAGTAACTCTATGGCACGGTGTTGTATATTATGGACCTTGCTGAACGCAAGCCAGTATTCAACATTATAGTGCCTATGTGGTATGTCGCATGAATTTTAACTAAATTATTGCTAAGCCCAGTATAACACTTCATGCGCCTTCTGTAAGTGTAGCTGATTTTGTGCCCCACCCCCTAAAAAACAAAAAACAAAAAGACAGAGAGACAGAAATAAAAAGGAGACAAAATTCCCAAATGACTGAATAAAATACTGTGTGTGTAATGTTAAACCCATACAAACATACAAAAATAAACTATTAAAATATTTTCAAGACTAGCAAAACGTATTAACCACTTAACAGGATTAATGTTTGGTATTAATAATGACTTCTTAAGATAATCCCTTTGAGATTATACAGTGAAATCAATATTTTCGTCGTCATAGCCAGTATTACAGGTGCATTCCTCGGAATATCCCGGCCGAGAAATGATTGGATATCAACTTTAAGAGACAGTTATTGAGCCCCATCAATACGTTTATAGAAATATGTTGTGTTACATTGTCATCATTAGTATTTCAATATTCTATCTCAGACATTTTTAATGGATAGTTCCCTGACCCTAACTTTTATTTGAATAAAAAAAAAGGGGGTTGGCCACAAACAAGTGCTCCTCCGTTAACATCGTGTTTGTGGGGCAAAATCTAACTGTAATCTATTGAAAAGATATGCTAATAGGTGGGTCATGGAACTTTGCATTGCTTTTAAGATAGAGCCTCGTGTCTTACCCTCAATTTACAAGTATCAGAAGGGTACAATGTACTTGTGATGATTCAAGAACCGAAGTAAAAGTAAAATTCTCCGTATTACCACAAGACTTGGATAATCGCAATAATACAATTGTTTATTTACTTTCGTGTCATGCTTGTGTTGGAACTAGGAATATATATCGAATCAGGCATTGTATTCGTATATTGCTAGGTCTACTGGGATTTCGACATCTTACTGTAAACTCCAATATACCAACGCGTGTATGTCTAGCTAACGATCATTTCGTTTCAGACCCTGGTCGAGACCAATTCGGACAGACTGACGAACACCCAGTCCAGTGTTGTCACCAGCCTCAAGGATATGAAGGACAGTCTAAAAGATTTACAGGTATCGTATAGAGAAGAATTTTTTCGTTATTGCTGAAGTTGCAATTGTATAACACTGAGTGAACGTTAAAAACTGTATTCTCACAAGTGAAATGAAATTAAATGTAAGTTGCGTTTTCCACACATACGGATTTTTTTTTTACTGGAAAGTGTTATGAAATTCAATGTTAATATTTTTCACCGTGAACTAATCAATACATGTATTTTATTTATATCGCCGAAAAGCATTAAATAAACATGCGTAATGGTCTTTAAGTAACCCTTGTCGGTGAACTTCCGGCAGCTCAGTCGGTTGAAGCGTATCACGGCCTTGTTGCACATTCCACATGGATTACGTGTATATTATACAACACGATATCGATCTTACATTGATTGCAAAAACATCTTTCAGCTTATACAAAATGCTCTTACTTGTGTATAATTATGGTTGCGTATGCAGTCATTATTTCTGGAGCAAACCGAATAGCCGGATAAAACATTTGTTCTTAGAAAAAAAAGATTTTAAAACCTAGCATTTTTAAACAAAATAACATACTCTGAATAGAAAACGATGGTTTTTTTTTCTTTTCTTTTTTTTTCAATATACGGTGAACAAGGTTTTGTAGCCAATAAAAAGAACATAAATGTTGATAAGTATTTTAAAACCAAAGCAGGGTATTACTAGTGTACCGAGAGTATTTGCCCTCATAAGCGTAATTATTTACTACGTCTGTATCTTCGAACGGTTACTTTGAATCAAAGACATATTCAACAGAGACAGAAAACTGTTCAAAATAACTTTTTTTTTATTTTGACGAAAGAAAAAACAAATGCAACAGGTGAACGGGATTTGTTTATTTGAACGAGATCACGCTGAGACGGTTAGCAACTTGCAGACACTAAACAGACAGAGAAAACTCAGTATATTTATAATTGATACGTGAGCTTCTCTAGACTTCCTCTTTATCTATATCAGAATTGCGGATCCCTGCTAGGTTATTAAGTCTTTGCTTGATATATACCCCGACTTATGCAATACGCTCGAATTATTGCGTCACGGGATATCGAACTTTACTATATATGATCTCTTTTTCACAACCGGAAATGGGTGACGAAGGTAAATGTAACCCGACTATGGTCTAGAGCTGTAATATTCAAAATCTTTCACTGGTACTTCCGGTTTTCAGCAAATGTTGACACGGCGTCGCGATGATATAAACACGCAATGCGATGCTCTTTTGGCGGAAATTGAAAACAAGCGAAGCTACTTCCTGGCAGATGTTGACTATGAAGAGAGGGTACATCAGAGTCATCTGGAGGAAAACATTAAAACCTTGGAGACGGTGCTAGCCGCGTCAAGGGGTCTGCAGGGCTACGTTAAGGACGTCGTGACGTCAGAGCGGGCGCCCTTTCTAGAAGTACGTATTAACATAAATAACAAACAAACAAAACAAAAAAAAGGCTAAGGGAGACTAATGTGTGTTGAATGTTTATGAACTTGATGCAAATAATTTGATATACTTTTACCCCCCCCCCCCCCCCCCCCAAAAAAAAAATGACGTGCAAACATTTGCACTCACTAGAGTGTGTGTGTGTGTGTGTGTGAGTTGTGTGTGTGTGTGTGTGTGTGTGTGTGTGAATAGAAATTTTATAATCACATCTAATGACATGAACTTCTAATTATGTTCTACAATATTTGCCTTTCAGATTGCCAGTACGTTAAACGAACGGTAAGCGATCTAGTAGCACTTGTGATTTTAGAAATTTTGTCAAGATGGGATATATAATGTGCTGTATCACTGCGATATCACACCGGAGACATGTGGCATGATACCACACCCAGTCACACTGCGGTATCACACCGTAGACATGTGGCATGATACCCCACCCAGTCACATATTTCTGACAGGGCCAATCCGTCCTGGAACTTCACTATATACTGCATGGGGAGATATACCAGTCACGGTATCTTTCTTAACGACATTGGTATGTCGCGGCCGGGGATCGAACCTTCTACATCCAGATAAAATTAGAGAGGAATAAGTTTCACCAATCATGCTAATCAAGCTTTATAAATTATTGAAGAAGATGACTTATCTGATATAAATAGTGACCATTCTTGCTTCTACTTCCTGTTTTGGGTTTTTTTTTGCGATACTTTGAAAAAAAAGAACTCCCTTATTTTTAAGAATTTATGATAATTACGCCACAGGTTGATCAAGGCAACTCTGGATTGTAATAGAGCTAGTTCTCCTGCGGTTTCCATAGATACGGACAGCCTTCACTATAAAGTGGTTGACTGCAGGCGAGAGAAGGTTCTACTCCGAGAGATGCATTACCTTGCCCGTAAGACCTCCTCCCACTCTTCATCCTCGTTGCAGTCTTCTCTTCCTCTTTCCCATTCTGCTTTTTTTTTCTCCCATCTTCTTAACATCTTCTATATCTTCTCCTTAATTAACTTCATCTTCTGATATCTTTTAAAACATTTCTGCATATTCTTTGTATATACTGTCTTCATAAACACGTTTAAAACAGACCCAAGAATATCCTGATAAATATATATATATATATATATATATATATATATATATATATATATATATATATATATATATATAATAAAAATATATTACATCAGGAAAAAAATCTCATTCGAAACTTGACTGTACCCACAGCGCCATCTACGCCGATTATCGACGTGACGCGGTGTTCCCGCAGTGAGAGCGCCGTTGTACTTGCCCTGTGCCCCCCAAATAACGTGCACGAGGTGGTTGACCAGTACGAGATACACTTCTGTTCAGAAGAACAGAAAAACATACAGCTTGAGGTATGCAGAATCTAAACATATACTAACACTATACGATTTCTTTTCCTTGGACTTTCAAGCGTATCCACATCGCTTCTTAAGTCATTTACTAAAAGTATTTCTGCTCGACTATTCAAATGTTTTATACAGCAAAAAATCTTATACCGGTAAACATGTGGCTTAAGTGGGTGGGGTGGTGGTGGTGGGGGGAGGGGGGGGGGGGCTATATTAAAAAAAATAGGCAGTGACAATGCAAACGGCTTATCGCTTGTCCGAGCCCTGAGGCGATGAGAGGGGTTACTCATGTCGATTTAATGTTCACAGGAGACAGTGGTCGTTAAGAACAATGTCGAAGACACATGCACTACCAAGATTTCCACCAACACGTCGGGGATTCTTGTCCTGTTGGTAGAGAACCTTTGTCGGACGACCACTTACTATTTCTGTCTCAGTGCCGCCAACGCTTCCGGCAAATCTGGCAGTTCAGAGGTGGTCCAATGTACGACTCTGGGACAGGACGAAAACGTTATACCAGGTAGGTGGAGATCCGGCCCTCATTTTGCTAAGGGTGGTCACTGAAAAAAGTAAGTAGAATCAGTTCTATAGCAGTTACGTCCCTTGCATACCATTTATTTACGAAATGTGTATGTCTTGAAAAGAAATTTAAACAAAAATCATTTTTAGGCTCAAATTGAAATCTGACTACAAGTATATGATTAAACAGGGAACTGACACTACGTTCAACATCCGTAGTTAGGCTTCACGGCAGATAACTGCTCGTTTCATTTCAAAATCATTTAGCAACACATAAGTACATCCCAAAATTAATACTAGTGATATTGAAAACATGGATATTGTTCAGATCATCATCATCATCATCATCATCATCATCGTCATCATCATTTACTTTTATACACATGTAACAATAATACCACCCAATCGTTCTTTCCAGCGCCCCAGATCGTGGAGAGCCTGTGCAAGAGGTTCACGTCCTCTCTCCAGATTTTTCCTCCAGTCCGGTTGACGTTAGCCCGGAACAAAAGATCTCTCACTTCCTTCTCTACCGCCAGGCGGCCCACAACCGACTCTGGAAGTGCGTGTCCATGTATGGCCGCGAGGAACACCGCGTGTTTGGACTCGAACCCAACACCGACTATGAGTTTGTCATACTGGCGTACAACCTCAGGGGCGAGTGTCAGATCTCGAACAAAGTTGTTATTGACACTGAACCGTCAGCAAGTTTTTGATGCTATGTAGGTTTAGGATTATACTATATACATGTAATTATTTATCATTCACTGTTCAGTAATAATAATGCTATAATAAAGTAAGATATGGATTTGGTGTAAAGCAAGGAGAGGTCATCGCAGAATGTGGGGAAAACATGCAACATCTCTGGATTTCATGAGACCGGAAGTTGCATATGAGAATGATCTCAAACAGACTTTAATTACTGCCTTCCTCTGCCGACAACAGTGGGAGAAAGTTTATCACTTATTTATTTTCCAGACCCGTTTGTGTTTATTTTATTAAACATTCATCTCCTATTCAGTTTGAATTCACGTACTGACATACACCTGCTGCTGCATGCACACTTACATTCACAGTTATACTTATTAACACACGTCCGCCATACAAACATGTTAAATATAGAATTTCATATACTATTTCTCTCAGTCTGTGATAATTATATGAAATGACACTTAATTTAAATAATTGAAATTCGATATATCGGTATCATGTGATTTATCGTTTATAAGCGAAATATAGTAAATATACAATATATCGTTATTATATGTTGTTTAATTAAAATGCGATATATATCCACCATATGACACATATATATTCGTATACTTAAAATGTGATACATCGGTACTGTGTGATGTCAATATCTTGTGATAATAAGCTATCATGTTATATATCGTTAAAATGTGATACATCGGTACTGTGTGATGTCAATATCTTGTGATAATAAGCTATCATGTTATATATCGTTAAAATGTTATACATCGTAAGAATGTGATACATATCATGTATATTTTTTAGTTGTAATAGTTTCACCTGTGATATGGTTATACACAATGATATATCATTTTTGTGATAATTATATTTCATGTAATGCACGCCATTGTTTTCCTGTTATCACTAAAACACTTGCAAAGACATTAGTTTCATATACACAATTTTATATAGTTATGTTTTAATCGCTAGTCAGTCGGTAATTATTTATTTCAGAAATATGTTATTTATTTATGATTTATTTAAATTAAATTGTTTATCCGTATTGGCAGAACAAACAATAGCTTGTTGATATTTATGTATGTCTTGTTGGTTTGGGAGTTTGTGTATTGACAGAGTAACACATGTTCATATATAAGTGATATAAATTAGGGCTATCACTGATTCTTAATATTGCGTATCGATGACATCGAAATATCGAGACATATAAAAAAAAGTTATCGACGATAAATCGGTTTGATTTTCTTACTTTCTCTTATTAGACTGTCATCTTTATATAATGATTGTTTTTGTAGATGTATATGTTTAATTTATGTTTAACGAGAAGAAATATATTTTACGTGAATTATTTTTTTTATACTTTTCATAGTACACCAGAGCACTGTCTATGAAATCACTTTTCACTTGTGTGAGAGAGTTGATTCTATTAGAGCTGAGTATGAGATCGTCTCTATCCTTACAGCTCACTTATTTCTGGTCACGAAATTGCGAGAAAAAATATTCTATTACTTTTCTTCCGCCAAAATTATTGATAACAATGTTCGATAGACCAAAAACATTGTCGATATATCGATATCATTTCTATCGATGACAGCCCTAATATAACTATGTACGGATAATCGCAAGGCTCGGAAAAACAAAACCAGTTTTCTTTGATTTCAAATAATAAATTCCTTACATTCTAAAAAAAAATAAGCAATGATCTATGTCAACTTATTATAGATAAATGTTTCAATATGTCGATAATGTCAATGTCGACATTAAAAATCGACACTCGTAGTATTCATTTGCGTTTGCCCCAAGTTGGCTAACAGTAGGTCGGTTGCCCTCAGTGCACTCGGAGACTTCCTTCGCCTGTAATAAGCTTGAAATCACTTTATGACTGAAATACTGTCGCAGTGACGGTCAACTCTATTAACAAACGACAGTGAAAATATCGACTGTCAAAATACCGATAGTTGAAATAAATTACATGTTTTTTTTGTTGTTGTTTTTCTAATGTGTGCGGATTATCACGTACATGAACATGTGTCGCGATACTTTGTCGAATCGTTTGATGTTGCCAGTAATTAAATATAATAATGTAGTTAAACGAGGTATTGTAATTGCACGTAGGTTTTGTTTAGTATTCAATAAAAGTGCCATTTTGCATCCCATTAATATCCGTGTATTTTATTCATCCCTTGAGATGATCAACCAAGAAGATCAAAAGTTCGAGCGCATATGATATACAGGGGCATAACCAGGCCAACAGATTCTCGAACATATTGTAAATCGTACTCAAACTCAAAACTCAGATTAAAGGTATCCATCCATCATTAGATTGTGGTCATGATCCATTAAGTGATAGTGGACATTTTAAAGTAAGTGCAAGCCTTTATAGACTTAGAGCAAAATATTCCATAACTACAATTTAATGCATGCTTGCATCTGTACTGAAGTCTTTTTAAGCATTTGAAGGACTATAATTATAATTTAATGTTGGATGGATTACCTTAAGTGTGCCAGTCATGTTTAGTTTGATCGATGAGCGGTGTTCACAACATATCTTAAGCACAGTTAAGTGTCAAAAGTCCATACTCAGGTGTATTTGAGACAGTGTTTGAGAAGACTCCGTATTACTTAAAGGCAAGCTTTAGCAAAGATTTGAGTGAGATTTCTTTTGTAGAACCCCACTCAGATATACTCAGGCTTCAGTTTAAATCTGAACAGGTATTTGAATATTAAACCTAAAATCGTAATTAAGTAGTTTTCGAGAGCACGGAGCCTTGTTTGAAATAAAGCACGCGGTGGAGCGCGTGTGTGTTGGTTTACCCACTCTTCTCTCCCGTGATAAATTTTAAATTTCTGTTTGGAATTTTATTTTGATGTACACTGTTGACTAAAATAACATGACTACTTCCTCTTTTGCTATTTTCTCACCATTTACATCCCTCCCTCTACATTTTCCCTAGTATTTCTTCTCTCTATTTTGTCGAATGTCACGTTTCGACACTGCCTAACACACTCACTGAAATACATTTGTTTGTGTATTTTTTGCAAATCTCCATGCTGTATACTTTGTATACCTGGATGAAAATAAAGAAATGTTCTGTTCTGTTCTGTTCTGCACGTGGGTATTGTGAGTAAAAAGCACTACTTCTGATAAACATATATATCTTTATTTCCTCCAATATTGAAGATTATACATGAAGCACAAACATGTGATACAAACATCAAGCACAAACAAATCGAAAAACTACCTATATATTGATATGTACATGTATATACAGCTAACTGACATACAACTAGTTACTACAATACTACTTGCTTACATGAATTATTATATACCATCAATATAAAAAAGATTAGAGAATAATACCTATCATTTATTTAAGTTAATTGTGACACAATTAAAGGGATAATAGAAAAATACTCAGACTAAAATTGATAAAAATAAGGGACGAAGATAGAGAAACTATTCAAAATATTATATGAATGGCTTAAGTTTTGAAGAGGGGGAAGGCAGATGTATTTAGGCAATTGGGCATAAATCCATTTAATCCCCGGGCCATGAAACGTGAATTTACTAAAATGTAAATGTAAGTGTAAATGTATATTGCTAAACACCACATTTGAGATAAACCTTGTCGAAACGAAATACAAGGCTTATGTTATGGAGTTAGAAACAAAACATAGAAAGCATATAGACAAACACAAATATACAAAACACATGTAATCACAAAACTATGAATATATCGCAAACTTAATTATGAATAATCAAACTCAGCATGCACAACAGACGGATACAAAACAGCATAGCCAATAAAAGAAGAAGCAGCAGCAACCTACTCTTATTCTTTTTGTGTTGAAGCAAGTAATGGCATAGAAATCATAATAACTAAGCAAATACATATAAACAAAACACATGTAATCGCAGCACTATAAATAAATCACAAAATTACATGCATTTAAGCAAATTCAACATGCACACAGCACAAGAGTAGAAAATTGCATAGTTTAAAAAAAAAAAAAAAATTAATTAGTTTTGTGTTGTTTAAGCAAGACATGACAGAATTTGTACATTGTGCCCAGAAACTTGCTATAATTTTCTTGCAAAATATCAAGTAAGACTGGACAAGTCACACCAAGAACAGTGTTGATTAGGGTGTTCCGACTCATTTTCACCACAATATTTTTAACACGCACGCCATACACCTGCTCTATAATTTGTAAAAAGTTCGCCCTTTCATCTAACAATGCCGGACAGTCTAACAGTATATGATCAGTCATACTATTGTCAAACAGCTGTATGTTGCATTTCGGACAACATTCGTCAAAACGAGTAGAGTATGCAACAAGTTTTACCGCTGATCTACAGTGCTCAAGTTGCCACGGGCTACTTAGAGCATACGACCAAATATCACTGTAATGGTACTGCGAGTGTAATGAACGGAAACGGCCATACATTTCAGAGCTGGCACCTTTTTCCCAAGCCGAAACATAAAAGTGCCATATTGTTTTATTTATTATTTGTTTCCATTGATATTTGTTTGGAAATACACCTTCACTTAAGAAGTTATCCAAATAAAAACTCAGATTAAACTTCTGTAGAATGCTGTATATATCAGAAAAGAAACCTTTGTCTCTAAGATGAAGCTTATATGAACTCAGTCTAAGTAAGAAAATATATTTGACCGCACAATTCCTGTTCAAACGGCACAGTTGACCAAGAAATATGAGTTTTTTTTTTCTATTTCAGCCATTACAGGTAATGCCTTTAATAGACTCAATGCAATATTGGTACTCGTTCGTATTCCCAAATGTTACATATTCTTTACGCACAACCTGTGTGCCCGCTCAATTATAAATAGTTCGCTTTGCGTTAACTCGAATAAACATTCTACTCCAAATAACGCTTTGGGGAGAATGACATGGTCATAAATGCGTTTACAGGTGATTGGATTGAGCCCATTTTTATGGAAAACACACGCGGCTATACCAAAGAAAGTACGTCTCAGTTAGAACTCAATTCAATTGCACGTTTAGACTGTGCATGACGAGTGTTGCACTGAACACCGAGATGTGTATAACTTGACACTTCAGAAATAATGTCCTCCCCAATTTTCCAGCATCGGACGGACCGAGCTGCCGCATGTTTACTTTCATTAGATACTAAAATTGCGCATTTAGAAGAATTATATTGAAATCTCCAACGGAATGCATATGCATGACAGATGTTCAAAAGGCGTTGTAAGCCGGTAATTGACAAGGAAAGCAATGCCATGTCATCTGCTACCGTGGGCGCAGCAAAACTGATAGTACCTATATTCAACCCATATCCTGAGTCAGCCAATTCCCTAATTAGGTCATTAACGAAGCATAAATACAGGAATGGCGAACAGATGCCCCCTTGTCTGGATCCGCACATGATAGGAAACCAATCAGAGGTATAGCCTTTATACATTACCCGGCTGTATGAGTCAGTATGTAATTCGACTACAGAGTGCCAAAGCTTTCCTGATATACCCATATGAGAGAGTTTATAAAAAAGTCCATTATGCCACATTCCATCGAATGCCATTCGAACATCAAGGAAACATGTATATAGTTTACTCCCTAGATCCGTACAATAGTTAACACACTCCTTCATTAAAAAACTTGTCATTAAAGTACCCATACCTTCCTGAAATCCACCTTGTAAATTATGAATTGGTACGCTTTTATTTAATCTATTTAATAGTATACTTTCATAAAGTTTGAGAATGCAAGAGGACAGCGTGATAGCCCTATAGCTTTTAGGGTCATCCTTACGCTTGCTTCCACCCTTATGAAGGGTTATGATATTACCTAGTTTCATTTCATGAGGAATGTAAGAGCTAAAAAACATTTCATTAAAAAGAAGAGTCAAAACACAGAGTAGTTTCTCTCCGCCATGGATAATGTGTTCATAACAAACATTATCAATCCCACACATTTTTCCTAATTTGAATTTTTTAATACATCTGTTTAACTCTTCCTGATAAATGCGTTTATCATTGGTAACACACCCCGTTCTTTTCTTTAACACATTAACTTCATCATCTATCTTTTGTTTAAAATCAGAGTCGAAGTGCTTATCACTGTTATTACTGTATATGTTTTTGAAATAGGAACCCCATCCTTGCGCTATGGCATAAGGATCTCTTACCAGCCTACCATTAAACTTTATTTCATTACCCTCCTTGGACGACCTTGACCTTTTACTATTAAAAAGGCGCCAAAATAGGGCACTTGTAAAAAGAATGTGCTAATTAAAGAAATTAAAGATGAGTTCGTATTTACTTTGTGTCAATTAACATTAGCACTGTTTGCAGATCTCTCTGCTAATGAGCTGAAATAGCACCGAGGAATCAACGAACGTTCTCAATGGTGATCTAATTAAAATCAAATCATGAAAATGGCTTGTTACCTTTAATCCTCTCAAAACTGAATCTATCATTGAATCTAGAAAGACCAACGCACCAGTACACCCTCCGTTACTAATGCAAGGTCATGCCATTTCTGAAACATCCAACCATAAACATTTAGGTTTAATTTTATCAAGTAATTGTTCATGTTCATCTCACATTCATCACATTAAGGAAAATGCGTGGAAAAGAATTAGCATTATGCGATCTCTTAAATTTAAATTAGATCGCAGATCACTAGAAACAATATATATCTTTCATTAGACCTCTTATCGATTATAGTGATGTTATTTTTGATAATTGTAATCAGAATGACAAACAAGATCTAGAAAAAAATCAACTGGAAGCTGCTCGAATTGTAACTGGCGCTACCAAACTTGTGTCTTCATCCATGTTCTATAAAGAAACAGGATGGGATACATTAAGTGATCGACGATACATTCATAAAGTAATTTTATTCTACAAAATAATGAATCAGTTATCTCCAAACAATTATACCCGAGAGAACTTCTGATAACCTGTGGCTTGACCAATTAACTCTAGCGTACATCATATATATTAACTACGTTAATAAATACTAGTAAGCACCAAGCCCGTTTTGTATATCTGGTATACATAAACAAATCAGACATAGCGGGGAAAGAATTGTTTGGATATTAGTAAAAATCCAATTATTGATATAATTAATTTACAACGGTCGAGTTTTATACGCATACCCCTCATCACAGACTGCTAATACAATTTATAGAATTATAAATAGGTACGTAAATATTTCGAGATAACCAGTAACAGTAATTCAAATACGTACATGCTTCAGGTAGATTTCTTTTAGTCGGATATATTATTATTAATAATAATTCATGTTTGTTCTCTTTGCAAAATCTTTTTTTTTTCTCTCTACTGTAGGGAACAGGTAGAAACCGGTAGAAACTGGATGTCGACCAATCATAATCCGCATTTATTTTTTGAATCAGAAATAATAAAATTATGGGTTATGAAATTTCTGCCTCTATGTATTTCATATGAAAATCCTTTGAATTTACCATTCAGATAGTGTCACTCTGAATGAGCCTCTAGCAGCTAACTCAATAGTTTTTTATGCATTTTATATAAAGTATGGAATCAAATATACCATGATTTATAGCAGAAGATCCAATATACAGCAAGATACTAATTGATTCTGATACTCATCACACTGATATCAAGTTTACGTCTCATTAATCCCTATTAGATGAAACAGGTCTGGATTCGGGTCTTGTTTGGGTCGATACGGCCCCGTTCCGACCCATACCACAACTAACTCAGAGTTTATGTTACACTTTTAATTTACACAAATCAACATGACAACGCTGGATCTGAAATTATATACGAATGACTTATAAATAATAAATCATACAGCATATATTATTAATTTATACAAAAATACTTTTGATCAAGATTTATCAATTTTTAACAAGAAGCATACATGATGTCTATTCTCCTAGCACCGGGTCTGTTACAACAGACGGAAGTTGACTGGGAGTATTACACCGTTCCTCAGAATAAGTCCTCTTTTGCAAGTATGAAAGGCGAGAATCGTCATTACTGGCCGAAAAGAATGTTCTTGGAGGTACAAGCCAGCTTAACTACATGCAGTACGTTAGAGGAAGTCGTTATGACTTCGATGAATGGGAACAGAATGGATGCAGTGGATAGGGATACAATGATGTGCTTCCATACTTTTTAAAATCTGAGGACTGTTTGATCGATGGTTTAAAAAACAGCAAATACCACCACACTGGTGGACCTTTGGGTGTTTCGAAGGACAAATGTGTGACAAAACTTACCAGACGTATTGTTCAAGGTGGGAAAGAGATTGGCTTCAAAGAGGTCGACTTCAATGGCGCTGATCAAATCGGTTTTGCCGAAAGTCGAGTGAGTACAGCACGAGAGTTCTTAAGACCGGCCATGAAACGCCCAAACTTGCACGTTGCCGTTAATGCTCACGTTACTAAAGTGCTTGTTGAAGACAAGACGGCAGTGGGAGTAAACTACATCAAGGACGGCATCGATCGCTTCGCGTCGCTTGCGATAAATTCCATAAAATTCAAAATATAAACGATAACTACAACGTAAAGTTTCAAGCTCATTCATTGAACTATATTCGAGAAAACGGAAGTTAAAAGTGTCGGGTTAGAAATGACTCTTAAGTATACATTTTAAAATGTACATTTTTATACATGTATAAAGTATTCAAAACCTTCATAAATTAATGTGGTCGAAAAACATATTAAACTAATGTAGTAATAAGTTAATAAGTCAGCGGGGGCCGCCGTGGCCGAGCGGTTACAGTCGTGGACTACAAATCTCTCAGCCCCTCGCCGCTGTGGGTTCGAATCCCGGTAGGGACTTCGGATTTTTCATGTGAGGAAGCCTTCCAGCTGGCTTGCGGTAGGTCGGTGGTTCTACCCGGGTACCTCTGTGTACTCGGGGTCTTCCTCCACCTGTAATTAGCTGACGTTGCTATATGATTGGAATACTATCGCAGCGACGGTAAACCCCAATACAACAATACAACAACAAGTCATTATCGAATTCCATAAGCAATACATAGCGCAGATGTAATACTTGAAAGACGGTCCACTGTTCCTCTGTTACAAAACTATTAAGTATATGTTGTTGACTCAGCTGACAGAAATAGTTAACTTATTCACTACATGTTATTAACAATAAGTTCTATGAAACCAATAAAAATGGGCATTTTATTAGAGAAACGTAAATTAGAATTCATCGTCGAAACCTACATCGCTGAATACGCTTTGCTTCTTAACTGACCATGGGTTAATTAGCAATATTTCATACTCAGGAGATATTCATTGGGCATGTCATTGGAACCTTGGCGGACATGGATTATTTGACCAATGAAATATCGCGATATTCTGAAAGACAGTTTCGGTCTACCATCTAGAGGTGACGTCACACTCCTCGTTTAAGCGTAGCGGCTGGCCTTGCGAGTACAATGAGTCACTTATTGCTTTTGTTACTTCAATGAAGAGTATTCAAAATTAGCTATCTAATATTCATGAAAACGAAGTTTTACCCGTTGAAAATCTCTCGGTATATACAGTAGTGGTAACGGGATATACGCCGTTGGAATGAAGTGGTTCATCAGAGACAAATACCTGCACGACTTAAAACTGTACGAAAAATGTTTACGGAGATGCTTCAAACTGTCTGGTGCAGAATTTTGCTGTTTTGACTACCCAAAGAAAATTTTGAAAAAATAGAAGATATTTTTCAGAGTTGATGTGGCATTTTATGCTTCATTTTAATATTGTAATACGTCTAGTTTTCTTCTCCATTTCCTTCAGACGAACCATACACATTTGCCTGAGTATTGTGGCCTGGATAGATGGACGGATGAACAGAATAGTGTATACTTAAGGATTTACTTAAGAAAACGCACGCCTGTATAATGATTTTTTAAACGAAAACGAAATATGAAAGATTCCATCAAATGTATATCATATCTTCACTTAATTTAACATAAACATAACAATGGAAATATTCAATAAGTGTATTTTCATAATCATAAAGGAAGTGCTTTCGTTGCAAAAATACACTTATCCAAAGCGTGCTTTTACAAAGTCCATTAGTAAAGTATACTTGAACTTACAGAGAATAGAACAGAAGAATAGAATATAATTATTTTAATATATTTATAGAATATTCTATTCTTTTCTACAGAGAAAAATACACCGATACACCGAAACTCGAGATGCTGACGTCACCGTTGTTGCTGCCAATACACGTGTATGTACCGTGATTTGTTGAAGATAGATACTCAATAATCAACGTTCCAGCAGATGTCGTCACATCGGCTGGTAGGACCGATTTCTTTAGAAATGAAAAATACATTGAACATAATCATACCTATGATAAACAAGAAATATCTTTAAGTATATAACCCGCGTCGGTGAATTTATGGAACGTCGGTTTTTTCCATAAACTTTAAGCGACACTAATGCCTATACACTATTAACCCATATATATTCTGAAAGAACATAGTTTCCAGTTTCCAAAATAGTATCTTTAAGAAAATCCATCCATAAATAAAAAAGATAAGCGATTTAAAAATCACATCTCGATCGGAATTCGCTCCGACAACGAAAAGATCGATCGGTACCTGTCCGTTGTCGGAAATTTCCGATCGAATTTCAACAGTCCGACCGGAGAAAAACGATCGTTTTTTCTCGATACCTTCTTTATTTTTCAGAAACATTGGGTGGTTGTTTATTGTTATCTCCTGAACTTAGAATGCAAAATAATTATTGATTTTGATGACGATGATGACGTTATTTGCGTGAATTTATTCGTGTGATTAATTATAGTGTAATCGGGGTAAAACAAAGACAGATATTTAAAGCGTCTACCGATACTGAAGTAACATACGGTTTTAAACGGAAAATATCTAAACATTTTCTCATTTTTGACTTAAACAGTAAACTATTTTTACTTTTTAATGTATCTCACTGCCTCTCCTCTTCTCTCTCCTCACTTTCTCTCTTTCTCTGTTTTGTTGCATATAAAATAATGTATCTATAAAGTTGGAAAATCGATTGTTTTTCCCCGATCGCTTTTCTCCGATCGGAGAAAAACAATCGATTTTTTTTTTCTCAATAGACCTTTAACTGATGTTATTTTTCATACGCAAGACGTTACTTAATGCATCTCGCTCTCTCTCTGTTTTGTTATGAAAATATTCGCACCTTTTTTTTTTCTTTCTATATATCTCTTGAAATTCAGTCTTGTTTCTCTCTTTCTCTCCTTCTCTCTCTGCAAGAGCATTTGCGGAATTCATCCATAATACATCAGTTATTGTTTTTTTTAGATTCAAAACAGTAATGTTATTGTTTCTTTTGTAATTTAGTTGTTTAGATCTACATCTACTTATTTATTTATCTTACTCTCCATATTTTAGTCTACAAGTGTTACCAAATTTCAATTTAGATGACTCTCATGCTTTTGAGTCCATTTCTTATCTGTAGATTTCTTTTGCTGATTGTTTACTAGAGCTTGCCAAGAATGAAACCTACTTGTCACAGGGTGAAAAAAGTGCAGCCTGGCTGAGACTCAAACTTGGAGCCTTTACTTACCAACTGAGCTACCAGTGGTGGCAGCTTACACATGATTCTCATCTATTGTGAGTTATTGGTACCATGACATACTTCCAAATGGATCCAGAGAACCTCACAGCACTTAAGCCATTGCTGAAATTGTGTTCCAAATGTCACAGGTTGAGAAAAATGTGCAGCCTGACTGAGATGCTTTACTGGGACCTTTCCCAGGCGACCCTATCAGATGAGCCTCCTGGCCTCATAGACATGATTCTCTTCTATTGTGAGTTATTGCTAATGATTCAAATGAGATGTAACAGACCACACCAGGATTTGAATCTGAGATCCTTGATCAAAGGGATGGGTAAGCTACAGGATCACATACAGAAATCTACCATAGATAAATGTTATGGTGAGAAAAATGTACCTCCTGCCTGGGAACTGAACACGGGGCCTTACCCTTAAAAGGTAATTACCTGTACTGACGGAACTACCTGATCGTTTACACACAGTGTAATGATTTCTTCCCTGTTGTGAGTTATTGGGTACCATGTCATACTCCCTGCCAAACTGAACAAGATGAATATGATCTCTGATCACATGCAGCCCGGTGATGTTGGGCTTCATATGTCACAAGTTAAGAAAAATGTGCAGTCTGACCAAGACATGAACCCAGGACCTTTGGATATCAGGAATGCTTTACCAACAGAGCTATCCAGTCACTTATGCATAGTTTTCTCCTGTTATGAGTTATTTGTACCATGACAAAGAGTTACTAGTACCAATCTCAGATCGACAGTATGTGCTATCACTCTCCTGGGATATGATATTTATATAGTGTACCAGAGCAGGATTTGAACCCAAGATCCCTGGCTTATAAGGGGTTGAGCTAACAGACTGTTCACACAAATCTCTTTCTAATAATGGTTACCAGTTCTTAAATATTTAGGCCTTTATATATGCCTTTGCATATTTTGATTTTCCTCAGGCCAGAATTCATAGAACAGCACAAATTACTATGTTCTTGACAAACCCAAGGGTGATTTATTTGAGAGAAATACTCTAACCACTTGGCCACTGCAGCCGGTTTCTCTTCTTTATTGCTCTGTATATATAAGACAGTTCACCAATATCATGCCACTTATCTAATGGCATGACATCACAGACATGTTTGTATCATGTGATGTTGACAATGTGAATTTCAGACATGATGAAATTTCCCTGATTGAGATTACTTTAATGACATATTAACTTTTGGCTTCACATACACTGTATTTGTTAAAAAGAACTTTTATAGACTGATTGATGGATTTGTAAATTCAGAGAGTACTGTGCATGTGCACCCCAAGCACTCTAAGGGGAAAGCTAAATGTTTTGTGCCCATAAAGACCTTGTGCACTAGAAAAAGTTCCAACAGACAGCAGATCTTTGAAAAAAAAATGTTTAAAAAGTAATTTTGCAAGTTATATGGAATGATATAATACTGTTAATTAATACCTGTCCAGACTGCTTGCAAATGTTTAATATTTTTAAGGTCTGTCTTAGTGTTCCTATCAATATTTTGCCCCAGGAGGGGTAAAGGCTAACCTGACAGGGGAACTTGACTTTTTTTTCTTTCATCACCAAAGAGCAATAGAAATTTGTCAAATGGATATGCTTTGCAGTTTGCACAGGATTCTGGCCTGTTGAGAACATTCTTCTGTCAAAAGTCCCATGTATGTCCCCTCCCCACAAACCCTGGGGCAAAATATTGATAGGTGCATTGGAAACTCTGAATTCAAAGAGTTACATAATTACTTTAAAGCAGCATAACACCGGCCTATGTCATAATCCAATAGCAATTTGTTTGATGCTAAATGTTTTTTGGGAAAAAATGTTCAGTAGCCATGGGAGTCAAACACAAGACCCCTGGTATACTCTAGGAATGTGCAGTGAATTGTACTGTGACACTATATTCATATTATAAATCCTCCTTGAGCAACAGATTCAAAGAGATTGCAACATGAATTCTTTCACCTGTTTTTCTGGTGTAAGTTGATAGTTTATATATGGCAAAGTAATGGAATGAAAGATGAATTTGCTGAAAATTTTATTGTTCTCCTTTTGTAACCTGACTGAAAAGTGAATCTTTTAGAATTGTGCATACTTATATACTGTAGTTTATAGTTTTAAATGCAACTTGGTTCTCATTTTTGTCAGGCACTTCTGTAGAATATTCATTGAGTTTGTGCTATGGCTATTCCATTTGAAATGTTTTGGTTCCTGCAGTTTCAGATGTAAAGTGAAGCAAACTGTGCTGGACAAATTGGTGAATTTGCTTTGTTTTATGAAATGATTTCTTGTTGTATGTTGTGGTATGTATTCATGATCAAAGACTGGTTACTGTCAAGGCATTGTTTACATACCATTTTTACTATTGTGATGCAGCATCTTTATTTTTTGCCTCAGATGCATAGGTAAACAGAGCAGGTATCTTCTGTTTGTTCATGTGCATAAAACAATGTAAATCATATTCTAAAAAATATGTTTTCATAGATTTTAATTGGAAAAAAAAAAAAAAAATGTAAATGAATATCTATGAGGTCATACATGTACAGCTTTAATGGAGGAATTCCTATGACAAATTTGTTACATGTACTTATAAACATATTTTGATGATCTATCTCCCTCTCTATCAGGCATGCAACAAAACATACGCGCATGTTTTACTTTCTCAGTTTATTGACAACTTTTCATTTTAATGACATAACAAAATTGAAATTATAATTTTATGACAGCTTTTGTATTATATAGGTTTCTCTTTGACTTGGAACCTTACCAAGGTCCCTATTACAGATATAAATTCCCTTTTTCCTCACCTTGGAAATCATTTGAAAGGGAAAAACTTTATGTTCATGTAATGTGCAGCTCCCAAAGTTGTTACATTGAAGTGTACCATTATGATTTTTGTAATGCATCGAAAGAGGATCAGTGATAGAATTTTACCTTGTAGGACAGCCCTCTTTATGGGAATGAGGTTCATTTTAAAATAGTTATTTGAAGAGCCAGCAACATAAAATTTTAACAATAAGGAAAGCTACCCCCCTCCAACCCCTCGAGAAAAAGTTGAGGTCATCAATCTGATTTCGGTGTCATTGGCGTTGTCGTTGGAAAACCTTGGCCATAACTTCTAAACTATAAAAGCTTCTGTCATCAAACTTCACATAAACTTGTTCACTAAAATAATGGCTGCATTTCTATCAAGGGTCATAACTCTTAGGACCATTTTGACCAATTATCTTCTTTCTTTTTAAATGTATGCAGTGAAAACTTCTTAGGACCATTTTGACCAATTATCTTCTTTCTCACATAATTGTTGTCGAGCCCGCTTGGGGAGCTTGACATAGTCATCACAATGTCCTCACGGTGTATGTGCATTATAGTTCATCAAGTCATCCAGATTTCATTGTCGGGGCTGTAACTTAGACATGGTTAGCAGGATTTCCTAATAACTTGGCAGTAATATGTATCTCAATGAGCTGAAGTGTCATGCACAAGAATTAGGTTCCAAGCTCAGATGTCAAGGTCAAAGGTGACAGAGCTGAATTTGATTGTTCAGACATGGAACATTGGATGTTCAAATAATTTGACAGTTATGTTAACGTCAATGTGGCAGAGTGCTGCATGCAAGAGTTAGGTCAGCAGCTCTTAGGTCAAGGTCACACTTTAAGTCTTTGAGGTCAAAGGTCATTTGCTTGTCCGGACAAAATGCAGATAAATGTTTTGAACCAAGGTATTTTGAATCTTACAGGATCATGAAATCTTGACCACAAATACACACTGACTTTTATTTTATACATTATGATGGTTGTTGTAATGTGTGTCGTAATTTAATTGACAGCATGACATTAACTAAAAGCTTTTTTTTTGTAAAATTTGCATAAAATTTACACTAAAGGCGCAGAATTTGTCCATCTGTACAATTGGCCCTTCTGGAGGACTGTCACTTCTTTTTCTGGAAAATCATAAATGTCATGGCCTTAGAGGCATACCTGCACAAAGCAGTGATTCATGCAAAGTTTTAGAAAATTCTCATGGATAGTTTTAATGTTCCTTCTTTGTCTATATAGAAAATAACTGCATTGTTCACGTTTGCCTTTAACTATCTCAAAAACAATGAATTTTCTATCAAAGTACTATGGGCATAATTTGTAGTCCTTTAAAGGATCTTTCAAATGACATTTAGATTTTGAAAATAAGGGTTAAATCAGTTGAGTTATGGCAGAAAAAAGGAAAATTATGTTACCCCAAGTAAATCTAGCTGCTTTAATCTCAAAATTGATTTTTGTAGATAAGAGTATGAACATAATTTTTTAAAGACATTTAGATTTTGAAAATAAGGGAAAAAATTTGACATAGGCATGTTTTTGCCGTTTTGCTTGGGTTTGACCATTCATTTTTCAAAATCCGTCAAAGATAGGTCAAACATAAAGCCATCGAAATGTTGGGAATCTGAAGACCTTCTAATGGTACCTAGGTTTTTTTTAAATAGGACCTAATATAAGCAAGTTACATGAAAAATAAGAATATCTGAATACTGGTTTTTCAAATGCCTCTGCATTTGGTCCCATGCTTTGTTCCATCTTTTCTTCTATTACATTGTAGTTATAATGTGCTGTTGTGATTTGTCCAAATGCCATATGCTCACTTTAAAGTTCAGGAAAAAAATATATGTAAAAAAAACTGTTTGGTAGGAAAAGAACCTTTTTTTGCATGTAAAGAGGACTGGCGGTAGTTCACAGCCTTGTGGTACACCAATTTTGAGAATTATTGAGGTTCATTTTAAAGAGGGTTCCTTGAAGAGCCAGCATCATGAAATTGTAACAAGGGGCAAGCTCTTTAGTTTCCTTTGATTACATTGATTTCCATTTTTATATGACATCATTTGACGTCAAAATTTGCATCTGCTATCAAATTATTTTGTGCTCTACAGCTTTCAATTCTTGATGGATTTTGTTCAATTTTTACAGATAATGTATTGCAAGATGATTATGTAATGGTTTTTTAAGGTTTGCTATGGTTTGCAGAGCAGAAAGCCCTATCATTTGTTCAGACAAACAAAATTTAGTTACTGGTTTTCATTCTTCTTCATTTTGAGGTTCAAATTAAAACAGGTTTCCTATGAGCCAATATAATGAAATTTCAACAGCAATTAACGTGACTTTGTCCCTTTTGAATGCAGTAAATTGCGTTCTTATGTGACCCCATATGACATCAGGGTTAAAATTAGCTACCAAATATTGTTCGCATTCTACAGCCATCATTTCTTCTATGTAATTTTCACAGAATGTATTCAGTACATTGTAGATGTGCGCTTCCGTATACGTTTTTTCCAGACTTGGAAAGACCAGGTTCTATGGTTGATCCAAGTTTCGAACTTTGGATCTTAAAAAGGATTTAAATTATTACCAAGCTTTGGATCTGAAAAAGAATAAAATTGATGCGAAGCTTCCAGATAAGCTCATATTTTTACAGGATGTGTGCTTCAACATTTTCTATCGGTTTTGTAAAGATTGACAGCATTTGATATAGCGTGTTGGAAACTTTCAATGGAAAATATCTGTGTGTGTGTGTGTGTGTGTGCTACCACGAAGCTACATTCAGATGTCTGGTGCTGCATTCCTTAGTTTTTGACTGATTCACATGGAAATTTCACTGAATGTTCAGCATATTGTATATTGTCGCATTGTCTTAGCCAATTCTGTTTTCGGAAAATCGCATAGGTCAATGCTATATTTTTTCATGTCATTTATTTCTTCGGCCTTAAATATCTCAAAAACTATTTGATATGGTTACATAGCAGAATTCACTATCGTTTGTTCAGAACAAAGGAAAATCTTGTTTCTTATCGCATTCGTTACATGTATGTTGTAAATATTTTGTTGCCATGTTCAAAGTGTTACATTTGTGGAGGAAATAAAGGTATATTCATTGTATTCATTTGGGTCACAAAATATCCGTCGTCCATAATGCATTTGAAGACGCGGCCTGGAGACCGGGGTATTAAATTTGATCGAGATTTACCAAATTCATATATAAATTGGTATGATAATTTCATCATAAATGACACCCATTGTGGAAGTATATTTTCCGTGACCCGTGATTTATAGTGTACGGGAAGATCTGTCGCGGGTTTAGTTGTACTGTTACGTAATATTGAAGTTTACATCACGAGCAAGCGTTTCATTGACCCTGATCAAAATCATGCTCACATGCAAGCTTCCAATCGATCATGATCTGGGTCAGTAAAATTACGTGTGCAATCATCTTGAAGAGCAGTCTATAAATAGACTGACGTGTTGACACATTGCGAGGTATTTTTTACCCTAGGTATTGGACGAAGTGTTCCGAATGTGTATGGAGATCACACTCGGACCTATCTTTTCTAAATCAATAATATGAATTTATAACAATATTTTCTACATATGTCACTTTTTTATAATCATTATGATTTGGATTTAAATACTTAGAAAGTGTATGTGCCACAAAGTTCTATAAATCTATATGCCGTGTTTTGTAAATAAATCATTTGAAAACTATAAACAAAGATGTGTGTGTGTAAATTGCGGAGATAGTTCTAGATCACTTAATTAGGAATGTTTGAATTTTGATAAAGCAGTCCCGCCGTACATAATCTTTAAAGGCATTTATAAAAAGCTGTCCCAGGTGTGAAATGGTGTCAGAACCAGTCATAAGGAAATTGTAGTTACATTATAACAGTCTTAATTGGTAATGATTAGAAGGAGTATGTTAAAATAAAGTTTTGTGTAAACTTTGCGCGTGTGTTGTATATATCCGATAATCGTGTATTCAGATCTAATGTCCCCATCACAGTTTCTTGTGACTTTGTTGTGTAACCTCTGCTTACAGCAGGTGACACATAGGGATCCTTTATCCGTCGTCTGTCCGTCCGTCTGAGACGGGTCTTTTTCCGCAACGCTTCAGCAAGTGGCACACGTGTTCCAGAGAACAGTCTTGTTTACACATCTATTTGTTTATAAGATGCTTAATGAGGGTCCGTCTACAGTATTAACTGTTTTATGGTTCGGACACCGGAGTGTGACCCAAACTCCTTAAAGATGAATTTGTATGCCGAAATAGGTCGAATTTTGAAAAGCCTCACAGGTGTGAGGTAAGTACTTAATAAAATCAAGAATTTGAAGCCAACGTGGGAATGACATACTCGGCTAATTCAGCCTAGATGTTGTCATCCCCTGTGACAAAGGTGAAGGGAGGAGGTGGTCCTGAAAAGGACTGGGTCAGCTGCCAGAGCAGACTGGTTAACACATCTACTCGCTCCGTAGGGTTTTATGTAAACCCCACATGCTGCAGGCCAGTGACACGTGATAAGCACTACCTACACAAATTTGCAACAGACAAAAATACCACGTAGATAAGCAACTGATACTAGCGCACATGCATATTGAGAGACCAAAATTACTCATTTTGTTGCAGTAATATAACTTTGTAGAATATAAACATTTTAAACTACTTCTTAAAAGTTTCGAAATTCCCTCTTTGAACTTACTGAATTTAACTATCTGATTAGGTTTTATAGTGTACATTTGTCATTCGTTTACTGTTACCCGATCTCAGTATTTATCTTTGGAGATGAGAAGGGAAGATTCATCTGGAGTGCAGAATGCTAGCTATTAGTGAGTTTGATCTAGCATTTTTTTTTAATTCATTTATATATTTTTTTAAATGTATGTATAGAACTTGCTGATTATCACCCTTGTTACAGTGCAGAATGTGAATGTAATTTTATTGAGTTATATCATATGTAATAATTTAAAAAATGATAATAAAATAAAATGAATTGATGATAACAATGTATACTCATTGTTACATTTTCTTTTCATTTCAGTTAGTATTTATTGCAGGGTAAACAATAAATGGTTTGATTCCTGGCTGCGACATACCAAAGTCATAAAAAATGGTACTGGTATAGCTCTCTTCCTTGGCGCTCAGCATATAAAGATAGTTCCAGAACTGGTTAACCTTGTGTCAGGGTAATGTGACTGAGTGTGGTAACATTCTTAATGTCGATCTACAGTGTTATACTGCAGTGTAGCAGCACTTTATCTGTCTCAAGTAGACATAGTCTCAAAATGACTGAAATACTGTTGGTTGGACGTTAAACCCAACAAACAGTTAAAAGAATGGGATCCATCTGTGTTGCAGCAAGCAACTGAATATCTGAATTTACTGAATCATTATAGTATGTATACATGACTTCAAATACAAAGGTAGTGAATTTTAACCTTTTCTTTTGTGTGTGTGTGTGGGGGGGGGGGAGCATACACAGTTCATATGAATGTTAATGAAAACATAATATTTACAGAAAACTTAGTTCTGTTAATATTATCATGATTTGCATTTTGTATTAATTTGATAGTTTTCTTATGGCAAAATACTGCTATTGATTCTAATTGTGAAGTCACTTTGAAGTTACTTTGGGACATACAATCATGTATGCACATGTATTTTAAGATACTGCTATTGTAACTAGAATGGTATTGATTAATTTATTTAGTTAAACTCATTGGTTATGTGAAATCTCCTAAGTTCAATATTAAGTTATTTTAACTTTATATAAGAGATCCTGAATTTACACATTTAGATATACTGTCAGTCACATTTTTTTAAAAAACCACCAAAAAAACTACAGATTAAACTCCTGATCTTACCACTAGTCTTAATCATACATGGAAATGATCTGAACAACAAGTATTAAATCAGATTAGTCTGAAAGTCTATTAAAGGAGGTTGATCAGGTTTTATGTTTGCTACTCCTCAGTGAGTTCAGGTATTTACCAATTAATGCAATCAATATGGCATTTCTGCTTCACTGAAGTTAAATAATTAATTAAAATAGGGTGACTTATAGTCAATACATAGACAATACTCTCTTTAATTGAATAAATTCTCTTTCCCTCTCTGTCATGAGTAATGGAAATTATCTCTCTTTTAATGAATAAATTCTCTTTCTCTCTCTGTCACAAGTAAAACTCCCCCCCCCACCTTCTCTCTCAGTCATGAGTAAACTCTCTCCTCCCTTTCTCTCTGTCATGAGTAAACTCTCTCCCCCCCTTTCTCTCTCTGTCATGAGTAATTCTCTCCACCCCCTTCTCTCTCCTCTGCCATGAGTAAACTCCCCACCCTTTTATCTCTGTCATGAGTAAACTCTCTCCCCCCTTTCACTCTCTCTGTCATGAGTAAACTCTCTCCCCCCCTTTCTCTCTGTCATGAGTAAACTCTCCCCCCCCCCCCCTTCTCTCTCTCTGTCATGAGTAAATTCTCTCCACCCCCCTTCTCTCTCCCTCTGCATGAGTAACTCCCCACCCTTTTTCTCTGTCATGAGTAAACTCTCTCCCCCCTTTCATCTCTCTGTCATGAGTAAACTCTCTCCACCCCTTCTCTCTCTCTCTCTCTGTCATGAGTAAACTCTCTCCTCCCTTCTATCTCTGTCTTGAGTAAACTCTCCCCCACCCCCTTTCTCTCTCTCTGTCCCTCTCTTAATGAGTAAATTTCTCTCTCTCTCTCTTCTCTCTTATGATGAATACTCACATGATGTCATATTGAGAGAAAACAATCTTTCTCTTCCATAATGAGTTCATAACACATTGTACTGAATTAATAAAATGATAATTATTTGGAAGTAATTTCATTGTAAATAACAGCTTCAACAATCCAATGTAGTGAAATATTTGAGTATAAATTACAGAGGCATCAACATTGGAACATAGAATAATTAAAAGCTGAAATGGTTTGGTATATTTATGGAGTTTTATTTCTTTTCTTTTGTTTCAGTTCTTAAAGGATATGCACATTGTACTTAAAGTATGAAAACTGTTACTGTAAAAAGTTGTAATGAGTTCAAAGAATAAAGATTTGCAATGACTTGGTCATTTTGCTGACAGTTGGAAAAATGTGCAGCCTGATTTGGAGCAATAAGTTTGCTACATGTGTTTGAGTTTGTGTCTCAACAACAAGACCTCAGACCTTTTACATAAAGGGCAAATGCTCAGTACCAACTGAGCTACAGCTACACCAATCATTTCAGAATGAAAAATAAAAAATAAGAAGCAGCTCAGCCTTCAGTTCTCTCTTGCTTTGATAGTGAAACAAATAAACAAATTTGATCTTATTAAATAGATGATGAACAATCTCAGACTTATCTCCCCCTTCTCAGGGCTGTGGTCTCAATCCGAGAAATAGAGTAAGAACCCAAAGCCTCAATACATTGAGGCATTTACTTATGGAGTTCTCTGTCCCCCTGTCAATTTGCCATTGCTAGTTAGATTCAAAATTTGCACAATGCACAAAATTGTCCATCCAGAGTCATTTCAATGTCACCTATGATCTAATTGTTTGTCTATTTGTTTACTTGGATTTACACTGACATTATGTTGGTAATCTTGGGTCTTTGTTTACATTAGGCAGGTATTTAGTTCTGCATCACTGTGATATCCACATACAAGACATGTGGTATAATAAGACCACAGTTTATGATCATTATATTACCCTAACAGTGGGTCTACCAGTTTTAAACAAAACCAAAGAACATTATTGTTAATGAGTTAATAATCTTTTATAACCATGGATTGGCTGGAACAGCTCCAACCATGCACTCAGCCAAAGGAACTGGTTTCAATTCAGCTGATTATGTAAACATTTCAATAAGGTATGTCTTAACATACTGTCAAACCTGTCTTAAGTGGTCATTCAAGAGTATAAGAGAAAGGGACTACTTATCAGAGGTGGCTGCATAAATGAAGGTTAAACAAAACAAAATGCTAGTTTGGTAATATTAAAATTGACCACTGTATATAGGTTGACCGTTTAATACATGTGGCCACTAAAATGATTCAACTGTGTAATTATATGATTTATAAGGATCATTTGCAGTTATTATGAATCTAAATTTTACCAGGATGATTTCCCTAAAACTTGAAAAATGTGTCCTTAAATAAGGGTTTGGATTTTTAAGAAGGATTTTTAGGAAAAAAATGAAGAATTACACCTCAGTTATACCAGAGATATTAAATATTTTCAAAATGGAACAACTAGAACTAATCATAGGTATGAATAATGGATCTAGATAAATAATTATGTATTATCAAAATGCTTGTATATACATGTAATACACATGCACATGAAGGTTGTTTAGCATAATAAAAAACAGCTAGAATGTTATAATTATAATGATGATGTATGCCCAGTTTGGTAAGGATAACTACCTTTATAATACATCAGTTGAATAAATAAAAAATATATATGCATAACAGCCAATGGCTTTATTGTTTGTGTTTGACTTGAATATACTTATATTTTTTTATGGTGCATATGTGCAATTTGATCAGGTTGAATTAAGTTCAAGTAGGTTGAATTAAGTTCAAGTTTAAATGGATGAAACAAATGATGGAAGATAGCTCAAAAGCTCATTGAATAAATTTCTGGCACTGAGAGTGTACCAGAGGCCATGATTTTTTTTAGAGTTTCCAGGATGTTATGTTTTTCAACAAAAATGACAACATGCATAATTATCTGTGCCTGAGTGCAAATGAATTGTTAAAGCTGCAAGAAATTTTCTTCAATCATTATGAAATGTAACAGCTTAACTTGTAGCCTTAAAGTTGAAAGGTTTAAGTGGTTATGTAGATGCATTGGTAGAGAATTTGCCATGTAAGTGAGGGCTCTCGAGTTAGAGTCCTGGCCCCGTGTTCTTGAAAATACTTAAGTACAAACTCTGGCTTTAATTTGAGTAACATACTTAAATCCCTATCGAAACTAATGGGCGTAGTTTGAGTATAAGTATGAAAATCATACAAGTTAAAGTACCATTTTAATGTTTGGGATCACAGGGCCTGGTCTGTTTGCACATTTTTATAGATTGGTTACAATGTGGGGCTGTTACATTTCCTATTTTTCAGTATATTACTGCTCTTTGGATTATAGTTTGTTCTTTTTCCTGTGAATTCAGGGATTACAGTTATTCTAAATTGGTTGTGGATTATGTAACAGTCTATAAGTATTTCTTATTAGAGATTTGTGTACATGGTCCAATTGCTCAATTCATAGAGCACTGGCCATGCATGTAAGCAAGGGTACAGGAAATTACTGGTTACACATTTATCTCACCTAATTACAAATTTAACTTTTATTTCATTTTGATTTTTATTGTTTGTGTAGGTAGGAAAATCTGTCCAGTTAGGCCAGGCGGTAGAGTAGCATGGTGGCGTCAGTTGTGGGTTTGGGAGAAGTGTAGTGTGTATGAAAGGAATATAGATCTGTCCTGTTAATGTTATATTTATTTTTGGAACTCCAGGACAGCAGGAGTCGTTGGTTTGAGTCATGCACCAACAGTAGGCACACTTAGAATTTTCTGGTGCTTATTTTATTTTCATTATATTGCAGTCTTTTTTGGTAACCAAAGTCTGAGGAATTTGTATAAACAAATCGAAAGTTATATTAATTATTGTGTTGACTGGAGTTTACTGTCACTGCAACTGTGAGTATTCCAGTTATATAGTGATCCATGTCCAGCTAATAAAATGGATGAGTACACATAGGCAGACGGACAGAACCACCAACCTACCACAAGCGAGCTGGATGGCTTACTTAGATGAAGAAAGTGACACTGCAAGGAATCGAACCCACAACTGAAAGAAGTTACGTGATTGAATCTCTGCAGTTGTAACAAATAAGCCACAGAAAACATTCATTTTTAACAAACCAATATAAATAGATAGATTTTTTAATTTACCATCAAGCATCCAGGTAGAACCACCAACCTACTGCAAGCCAGCTGGAAGGCTTCCTCACATGAAAATCCAAATGACCCAGCCGGGATTCGAACCCATGCAGTGAGGGGCAGAGTGAGTGTTAAAGTGTCTTGGCAACGGAGGTCCCATATTAAAAATATAACTCATTTATGCTCTACTTTTGCATTATATGAAAAGAACAAAAATTAAATGGTAATTTTTCATTTAAATAATATATATATATAAATTATTGTTATTGTAATGGCCATTAAGTTTTACCCTAAACATTGAGGAATAAGTGTAAGTGACTTGTCCAGCTCAGTCAGTAGAGCATTTGCCCTGAAAGCATATGGCCCCTGGTTGCGTCCTGGTCAGGCTGGACACATATATTTTTAGCCCTGATGTCATTATTGTGTTTATATATATAATAAACTCACCACACACCCAGACCTAATGTATATATATAATACACTCACCACACACCCAGACCTAATGTTATTTTTTCATAAACATTTAATCTTAAGCATTTTGTATCAAAACTTAATTTTTATTCTAAAAATCAACGTACTGTAGACCACCGTCTGATAAAAAATGTAGAACTTGGATTAACTAAAATTATTTATACAGCTACAAAGATGCAACAATAAAAAATTCAGTATCTGGTTCAGGATATGGTTCGTTGAAGATCACCATAATGATATTATACTAGTCTAAAACAACGGATGTAACGTTAATGCATTTTGTAAACAAACGTGCGATTTTAAACACTAGTTTCTTCCTTTAACTACAAATAAATCAAACAATTTCCAAATAAAACCCGTCTTATGTTTGATTTTTTCGACTGGATATGAACGTTGGGCATTTTCCGCTAGAAACAAAGCGATCGTTTTTTCCGATAGGAGGTCACTGTTACCAAACGTTTTATTTCTCGACAGGTAATAATCGATCGATTTTTAGAGGATTCCGATCGTTTATCAGCTGTTTCCCGGGTCGGAAATGTGTTATTTTCAAGGTACAAAATGCACGATATCTCAGCTAATATAAATGTGTTTTCGAAAACAAGACATAATTAGAATTGGGAAACAATGCTCTTTATTATCAATAATAAAATATATGTAAGAACTGTGGTTTTTTAAAAAAAGTTTATGGAAAAACCGACGTTTCCATAATTCACCGACGCGGGTTATATGTTAGTTCATAGTTGCTTTTAATTTACACGATATAGTCACGAAGGTGGAGCCCAAGTGACTATGTCGTGTAGTTAAAGAAAACTATGAACTAAGCTATTTAGCACATGGTATTTTCCTTCACTAGCGACAAAATTCACGAAAGTGTGTTTTTATGTGGTTGCATAGTCCACACTTTTGGTTGGACTACGCGTGATAGACCACGGTGACTATGAACAAATACCAGCACCTGATTGGAAGAGAGGAAAGGCCCTGTGCTAATAAAAAAAGATTTTCGGCGTAAGAAAAAAAAAAGATATTAAAGTTAAAGAAAGTAAGATAGTTAAAAAATATTTAATAAGATAATGTGACAAGCTTTTAAAATTTTCTGTTTGGGTTTTTAAAAAAATGCTAGAAAACATATTTGTCGCTAAATTTTAAAGTAATTATACTAGCAATGAAAAAAAGAAAGGACAGAAAGTAATATAAGCTAAACATGAAAAAAATTCGTCAGTTTGGGGTTCGATCTCCCAGGACATTAGTTTACACTTTCCAGCTGCGCCACGGAGGCTGTTCAAAATGTATATAGCTTACATAAGGGACCTGCTCCCGTATGTTTTAAAAAAATCCTACGTACACATAAATATCAACAAGGGGGACACTATTTTGGGGTCGACTCGCTCAAATCATTTTTTTTTTTAATCTTTCGAATAAATCTATACAATCTACTTACGGAATCAAAAGAATATGCATTTTTCTTTCCGAAATATCACAATACCTTGTACATGCATTTATAGATAAACTAGGATGAAACATTAAATGTTAAGCATTATTTATAATAAATTTGATCATATGACAATATACCTTAAAAAGCTGTTTCCTATATAATCAGCTCGTATTATCTTATACTTAACACGTTAACATTAGCTTAATCAAATTCATTTGAAAACATAAAAAATTACAGACGAAAAACATTATTCGCCGCGTCAGTTTCAGATGTAAAGTGAAGCAAACTGTGCTGGACAAATTGGTGAATTTGCTTTGTTTTATGAAATGATTTCTTGTTGTATGTTGTGGTATGTATTCATGATCAAAGACTGGTTACTGTCAAGGCATTGTTTACATACCATTTTTACTATTGTGATGCAGCATCTTTATTTTTTGCCTCAGATGCATAGGTAAACAGAGCAGGTTTCTTCTGTTTGTTCATGTGCATAAAACAATGTAAATCATATTCTAAAAAATATGTTTTCATAGACCATTTTAAGTTGGATAAATGAATACTCAACAAGTAAAAAAAAAATGTAAATGAATATCTATGAGGTTCATACATGTACAGCTTTAATGGAGGAGTTCCTATGACACATTTGTTACATGTACTTATAAACATATTTTGATGATCTATCTCCCTCTCTATCAGGCATGCAACAAAACATACGCGCATGTTTTACTTTCTCAGTTTATTGACAACTTTTCATTTTAATGACATAAGAAAATTGAAATTATAATTTTATGACAGCTTTTGTATTATATAGGTTTCTCTCTGACTTGGAACCTTACCAAGGTCCCTATTACAGATATAAATTCCCTTTTTCCTCACCTTGGAAATCATTTGAAAGGGAAAAACTTTATGTTCATGTAATGTGCAGCTCCCAAAGTTATTACATTGAAGTGTACCATTATGATTTTTGTAATGCATCGAAAGAGGATCAGTGATAGACTTTCACCTTGTAGGACAGCCCTCTTTATGGGGAATGAGGTTCATTTTAAAATAGTTATTTGAAGAGCCAGCAACATAAAATTTTAACAATAAGAAAAGCTACCCCCCCCCCCCCCCCCCTCAGAGAAAAAGTTGAGGTCATCAATCTGATTTCGGTGTCATTGGCGTTGTCGTCGGAAAACCTTGGCCATAACTTCTAAACTATTAAAGCTTCTGTCATCGAACTTCACATATACTTGTTCACTAAAACAAGGGGTATATTTCTGTAAAGGGTCATAACTCTTAAGTCCATTTTGACCAATTTATCTCCTTTTTTTTTTTTTTTTAAATGTATACAGTGAAAAACTTTAACCCTGACCATAACTTCTAAACAAATAAATAATCTTCTCACATAATTGTTGTCGAGCCCGCTTGGGGAGCTTGACATAGTCATCACAATGTCCTCACGGTGTATGTGCGTTATAGTTCATCAGGTCATCCAGATTTCATTGTCGGGGCTGTAACTTAGACATGGTTAGCAGGATTTCCTAATAATTTGACAGTTATGTTAACGTCAATGTGGCAGAGTGCTGCATGCAAGAGTTAGGTCAGCAGCTCTTAGGTCAAGGTCACACTTTAAGTCTTTGAGGTCAAAGGTCATTTGCTTGTCTGGACAAAATGCAGATAAATGTTTTGAACCAAGGTATTTTGAATCTTACAGGATCATGAAATCTTGACCACAAATACACACTGACTTTTATTTTATACATTATGATGGTTGTTGTAATGTGTGTCGTAATTTAATTGACAGCATGACATTAACTAAATTTTAGGCAAAATGAGACGGTTTTAAACTCTACAGGCCTTACTTTTTTTTTTTGACAGATTTGCATAAAATTTACACTAAAGGCGCAGAATTTGTCCATCTGTACAATTGGCCCTTCTGGAGGACTGTCACTTCTTTTTCTGGAAAATCATAAATGTCATGGCCTTAGAGGCATACCTGCACAAAGCAGTGATTCATGCAAAGTTTTAGAAAATTCTCATGGATAGTTTTAATGTTCCTTCTTTGTCTATATAGAAAATAACTGCATTGTTCACGTTTGCCTTTAACTATCTCAAAAACAATGAATTTTCTATCAAAGTACTATGGGCATAATTTGTAGTCCTTTAAAGGATCTTTCAAATGACATTTAGATTTTGAAAATAAGGGTTAAATCAGTTGAGTTATGGCAGAAAAAAGGAAAATTATGTTACCCCAAGTAAATCTAGCTGCTTTAATCTCAAAATTGATTTTTGTAGATAAGAGTATGAACATAATTTGAAGAACTATTCCTTGTTTATTTTATTTGTATTTAAATTTTAACTTGATGTATTGCTTTTATAATGTTTTGTATGTTTAAATGATCAGGTTATTATTTCAAAGCTGTTGGTGGAGAAAAAGTATTTGACATAGGCATGTTTTTGCCGTTTTGCTTGGGTTTGACCATTCATTTTTCAAAATCCGTCAAAGATAGGTCAAACATAAAGCCATCGAAATGTTGGGAATCTGAAGAGGTTTTTTAAAAATTAAACCGCATTTGGTCCCAGCTTTGTTCCATCTTTTCTTCTATTACATTGTAGTTATAATGTGCTGTTGTGATTTGTCCAAATGCCATATGCTCACTTTAAAGTTCAGGAAAAAAATATATGTAAAAAAAACTGTTTGGTAGGAAAAGAACCTTTTTTTGCATGTAAAGAGGACTGGCGGTAGTTCACAGCCTTGTGGTACACCAATTTTGAGAATTATTGAGGTTCATTTTAAAGAGGGTTCCTTGAAGAGCCAGCATCATGAAATTGTAACAAGGGGCAAGCTCTTTAGTTTCCTTTGATTACATTGATTTCCATTTTTATATGACATCATTTGACGTCAAAATTTGCATCTGCTATCAAATTATTTTGTGCTCTACAGCTTTCAATTCTTGATGGATTTTGTTCAATTTTTACAGATAATGTATTGCAAGATGATTATGTAATGGTTTTTTAAGGTTTGCTATGGTTTGCAGAGCAGAAAGCCCTATCATTTGTTCAGACAAACAAAATTTAGTTACTGGTTTTCATTCTTCTTCATTTTGAGGTTCAAATTAAAACAGGTTTCCTATGAGCCAATATAATGAAATTTCAACAGCAATTAACGTGACTTTGTCCCTTTTGAATGCAGTAAATTGCGTTCTTATGTGACCCCATATGACATCAGGGTTAAAATTAGCTACCAAATATTGTTCGCATTCTACAGCCATCATTTCTTCTATGTAATTTTCACAGAATGTATTCAGTACATTGTAGATGTGCGCTTCCGTATACGTTTTTTCCAGACTTGGAAAGACCAGGTTCTATGGTTGATCCAAGTTTCGAACTTTGGATCTTAAAAAGGATTTAAATTATTACCAAGCTTTGGATCTGAAAAAGAATAAAATTGATGCGAAGCTTCCAGATAAGCTCATATTTTTACAGGATGTGTGCCTCAACATTTTCTATCGGTTTTGTAAAGATTGACGGCATTTGATACAGCGTGTTGGAAACTTTCAATGGAAAATATCTGTGTGTGTGTGTGTGTGTGTGCTCCACGAAGCTACATTCAGATGTCTGTAGCTGCATTCCTTAGTTTTTGACTGATTCGCATGAAATTTCACTGAATGTTCAGCATATTGTATATTGTCGCATTGTCTTAGCCAATTCTGTTTTCGGAAAATCGCATAGGTCAATGCTATATTTTTTCATGTCATTTATTTCTTCGGCCTTAAATATCTCAAAAACTATTTGATATGGTTACATAGCAGAATTCACTATCGTTTGTTCAGAACAAAGGAAAATCTTGTTTCTTATCGCATTCGTTACATGTATGTTGTAAATATTTTGTTGCCATGCTCAAAGTGTTACATTTGTGGAGGAAATAAAGGTATATTCATTGTATTCATTTGGGTCACAAAATATCCGTCGTCCATAATGCATTTGAAGACGCGGCCTGGAGA
>CM037794.1:9881270-9931270 GCA_021229015.1 Solen grandis
CCGGGGTATTAAATTTGATCGAGATTTACCAAATTCATATATAAATTGGTATGATAATTTCATCATAAATGTCACCCATTGTTGAAGTATATTTTCCGTGACCCGTGATTTATAGTGTACGGGAAGATCTGTCGCGGGTATTAGTTACGTAATATTGAAGTTTACATCACGAGCAAGCGTTTCATTGACCCTGATCAAAATCATGCTCACATGCAAGCTTCCAATCGATCATGATCTGGGTCAGTAAAATTACGTGTGCAATCATCTTGAAGAGCAGTCTATAAATAGACTGACGTGTTGACACATTGCGAGGTATTTTTTACCCTAGGTATTGGACGAAGTGTTCCGAATGTGTAATGGAGATCACACTCGGACTCTTTTCTAAATCAATAATATGAATTTATAACAATATTTTCTACATATGTCACTTTTTTATAATCATTATGATTTGGATTTAAATACTTAGAAAGTGTATGTGCCACAAAGTTCTATAAATCTATATGCCGTGTTTTGTAAATAAATCATTTGAAAACTATAAACAAAGATGTGTGTGTGTAAATTGCGGAGATAGTTCTAGATCACTTAATTAGGAATGTTTGAATTTTGATAAAGCAGTCCCGCCGTACATAATCTTTAAAGGCATTTACAAAAAGCTGTCCCAGGTGTGAAATGGTGTCAGAACCAGTCATAAGGAAATTGTAGTTACATTATAACAGTCTTAATTGGTAATGATTAGAAGGAGTATGTTAAAATAAAGTTTTGAGTAAACTTTGCGCGTGTGTTGTATATATCCGATAATCGTGTATTCAGATCTAATGTCCCCATCACAGTTTCTTGTGACTTTGTTGTGTAACCTCTGCTTACAGCAGGTGACACATAGGGATCCTTTATCCGTCGTCTGTCCGTCCGTCTGAGACGGGTCTTTTTCCGCAACGCTTCAGCAAGTGGCACACGTGTTCCAGAGAACAGTCTTGTTTACACATCTATTTGTTTATAAGATGCTTAATGAGGGTCCGTCTACAGTATTAACTGTTTTATGGTTCGGACACCGGAGTGTGACCCAAACTCCTTAAAGATGAATTTGTATGCCGAAATAGGTCGAATTTTGAAAAGCCTCACAGGTGTGAGGTAAGTACTTAATAAAATCAAGAATTTTGAAGCCAACGTGGGAATGACATACTCGGCTAATTCAGCCTAGATGTTGTCATCCCCTGTGACAAAGGTGAAGGGAGGAGGTGGTCCTGAAAAGGACTGGGTCAGCTGCCAGAGCAGACTGGTTAACACATCTACTCGCTCCGTAGGGTTTTATGTAAACCCCACATGCTGCAGGCCAGTGACACGTGATAAGCACTACCTACACAAATTTGCAACAGACAAAAATACCACGTTGATAAGCAACTGATACTAGCGCACATGCATATTGAGAGACCAAAATTACTCATTTTGTTGCAGTAATATAACTTTGTAGAATATAAACATTTTAAACTACTTCTTAAAAGTTTCGAAATTCCCTCTTTGAACTTACTGAATTTAACTATCTGATTAGGTTTTATAGTGTACATTTGTCATTCGTTTACTGTTACCCGATCTCAGTATTTATCTTTGGAGATGAGAAGGGAAGATTCATCTGGAGTGCAGAATGCTAGCTATTAGTGAGTTTGATCTAGCATTTTTTTCAATTCATTTATATATTTTTTTAAATGTATGTATAGAACTTGCTGATTATCACCCTTGTTACAGTGCAGAATGTGAATGTAATTTTATTGAGTTATATCATATGTAATAATTTAAAAAATGATAATAGAATAAAATGACTTGATGATAACAATGTATACTCATTGTTACATTTTCTTTTCATTTCAGTTAGTATTTATTGCAGGGTAAACAATAAATGGTTTGATTCCTGGCTGCGACATACCAAAGTCATAAAAAATGGTACTGGTATAGCTCTCTTCCTTGGCGCTCAGCATATAAAGATAGTTCCAGAACTGGTTAACCTTGTGTCAGGGTAATGTGACTTGAGTGTGGTAACATTCTTAATGTCGATCTACAGTGTTATACTGCAGTGTAGCAGCACTTTATCTGTCTCAAGTAGACATAGTCTCAAAATCAGTTAAAAGAAGGGATCATCTGTGTTGCACAAGCAACTAAATCTGAATTTACTGAATCATTATAGTATGTATACATGACTTCAAATACAAAGGTAGTGAATTTTAACCTTTTCTTTTTGTGTGTGTGTGGGGGGGGGGGGGGGGGAGAGCATACACAGTTCATATGAATGTTAATGAAAACATAATATTTACAGAAAACTTAGTTCTGTTAATATTATCATGATTTGCATTTTGTATTAATTTGATAGTTTTCTTATGGCAAAATACTGCTATTGATTCTAATTGTGAAGTCACTTTGAAGTTACTTTGGGACATACAGTCATGTATGCACATGTATTTTAAGATACTGCTATTGTAACTAGAATGGTATTGATTAATTTATTTAGTTAAACTCATTGGTTATGTGAAATCTCCTAAGTTCAATATTAAGTTATTTTAACTTTATATAACGAGATCCTGAATTAACACATCTACTAAGTAACTTGATTCATGCATGCAGTCATTGAATGATGTTATCTTAGATATACTGTCAGTCACATTTATTTTCAAGAAACCATCATATCCACATAAAACTGTGCAACACTACAGATTCAAACTCCTGATCTTACCACTAGTCTTAATCATACATGGAAATGATCTGAACAACAAGTATTAAATCAGATTAGTCTGAAAGTCTATTAAAGGAGGTTGATCAGGTTTTATGTTTGCTACTCCTCAGTGAGTTCAGGTATTTACCAATTAATGCAATCAATATGGCATTTCTGCTTCACTGAAGTTAAATAATTAATTAAAATAGGGTGACAATACTCTCTTTAATTGAATAAATTCTCTTTCCCTCTCTGTCATGAGTAATGGAAATTATCTCTCTTTTAATGAATAAATTCTCTTTCTCTCTCTGTCACAAGTAAAACTCCCCCCCCCCACCTTCTCTCTCAGTCATGAGTAAACTCCCCCCCCCTTCTCTCGCCATGAGTAAACTCTCTTCCCCCCTTTCTCTGTCTTGAAACCCCAACCCCTTTCTGATAAACTCTTCCCCCCCCCTCTCTGTCATGAGTAAACTCTCTCCCCCCTTTCACTATCTCTGTCTTGAGTAAACTCTACCCCCACCCCCTTTCTCTCTCTCTGTCCCTCTCTTAATGAGTAAATTCTCTCTCTCTCTCTCTCTCTATCTCTCTTATGATGAATACTCACATGATGTCATATTGAGAGAAAACAATCTTTCTCTTCCATAATGAGTTCATAACACATTGTACTCAATTAATAAAATGATAATTATTTGGAAGTAATTTCATTGTAAATAACAGCTTCAACAATCCAATGTAGTGAAATTATTGAGTATAAATTACAGAGGCATCAACATTGGAACATAGAATAATTAAAAGCTGAAATGGTTTGGTATATTTATGGAGTTTTATTTCTTTTCTTTTGTTTCAGTTCTTAAAGGATATGCACATTGTACTTAAAGTATGAAAACTGTTACTGTAAAAAGTTGTAATGAGTTCAAAGAATAAAGATTTGCAATGACTTGGTCATTTTGCTGACAGTTCTAATCAGTCTTAGGACTTGAAGGTTTTTAAAAAATATTTCGCATGTTACAGGGTCAGAAAAATGTGCAGCCTGATTTGGAGCAATAAGTTTGCTACATGAGTTTGAATTTGTGTCTCAACAACAAGACCTCAGACCTTTTACATAAAGGGCAAATGCTCAGTACCAACTGAGCTACAGCTACACCAATCATTTCAGAATGAAAAATAAAAAATAAGAAGCAGCTCAGCCTTCAGTTCTCTCTTGCTTTGATAGTGAAACAAATAAACAAATTTGATCTTATTAAATAGATGATGAACAATCTCAGACTTATCTCCCCCTTCTCAGGGCTGTGGTCTCAATCCGAGAAATAGAGTAAGAACCCAAAGCCTCAATACATTGAGGCATTTACTTATGGAGTTCTCTGTCCCCCTGTCAATTTGCCATTGCTAGTTAGATTCAAAATTTGCACAATGCACAAAATTGTCCATCCAGAGTCATTTCAATGTCACCTATGATCTAATTGTTTGTCTATTTGTTTACTTGGATTTACACTGACATTATGTTGGTAATCTTGGGTCTTTGTTTACATTAGGCAGGTATATAATTCTGCATCACTGTGATATCACACATACAAGACATGTGGTATAATAAGACCACAGTTATTGATCATTATATTACCCTAACAGTGGGTCTACCAGTTTTAAACAAAACCAAAGAACATTATTGTTAATGAGTTAATAATCTTTTATAACCATGGATTGGCTGGAACAGCTCCAACCATGCACTCAGCCAAAGGAACTGGTTTCAATTCAGCTGATTATGTAAACATTTCAATAAAGTATGTCTTAACATACTGTCAAACCTGTCTTAAGTGGTCATTCAAGAGTATAAGAGAAAGGGACTACTTATCAGAGGTGGCTGCATAAATGAAGGTTAAACAAAACAAAATGCTAGTTTGGTAATATTAAAACTGACCACTGTATATAGGTTGACCGCTTAATACAGGTGGCCACTAAAATGATTCAACTGTGTAATTATATGATTTATAAGGATCATTTTCAGTTATTATGAATCTAAATTTTACCAGGATGATTTCCCTAAAACTTGAAAAATGTGTTCTTAAATAAGGGTTTGGATTTTTAAGAAGGATTTTTAAGAAAAAATGAAGAATTACACCTCAGTTATACCAGAGATATTAAATATTTTCAAAATGGAACAACTAGAACTAATCATAGGTATGAATAATGGATCTAGATAAATAATTATGTATTATCAAAATACTTGTATATACATGTAATACACATGCACATGAAGGTTGTTTAGCATAATAAAAAACAGCTAGAAAACCTTTATAATACATCGTTGAATAAATAAAAAATATATATAACAGCCAATGGCTTTATTGTTTGTGTTTGACTTGAATATACTTATAATATTTTTTTTGGGTGCATATGTGCAATTTGATCAGGTTGAATTAAGTTAAAGTAGGTTGAATTAAGTTCAACTTTAAATGGATGAAACAAATGATGGAAGATAGCTCAAAAGCTCATTGAATAAATTTCTGGCACTGAGAGTGTACCAGAGGCCATGGTTTTTTTTAGAGTTTCCAGGATGTTATGTTTTTCAACAAAAATGACAACATGCATAATTATCTGTGCCTGAGTGCAAATGAATTGTTAAAGCTGCAAGAAATTTTCTTCAATCATTATGAAATGTAACAGCTTAACTTGTAGCCTTAAAGTTGAAAGGTTTAAGTGGTTATGTAGATGCATTGGTAGAGAATTTGCCATGTAAGTGAGGGCTCTCGAGTTAGAGTCCTGGCCCCGTGTTCTTGAAAATACTTAAGTACAAACTCTGGCTTTAATTTTAGTAACATACTTAAATCCCTATCGAAACTAATGGGCGTAGTTTGAGTATAAGTATGAAAATCATACAAGTTAAAGTACCATTTTAATGTTTGGGATCACAGGGCCTGGTCTGTTTGCACATTTTTATAGATTGGTTACAATGTGGGGCTGTTACATTTCCTATTTTTCAGTATATTACTGCTCTTTGGATTATAGTTTGTTCTTTTTCCTGTGAATTGAGGGATTACAAGTTATTCTAAATTGGTTGTGGATTATGTAACAGTCTATAAGTATTTCTTATTAGAGATTTGTGTACATGGTCCAATTGCTCAATTCATAGAGCACTGGCCATGCATGTAAGCAAGGGTACAGGAAATTACTGGTTACACATTTATCTCACCTAATTACAAATTTAACTTTTATTTCATTTTGATTTTTATTGTTTGTGTAGGTAGGAAAATCTGTCCAGTTAGGCCAGGCGGTAGAGTAGCATGGTGGCGTCAGTTGTGGGTTTGGGAAAAGTGTAGTGTGTATGAAAAGGAATATAGATCTGTCCTGTTAATGTTATATTTATTTTTGGAACTCCACGACAGCAGGAGTCGTTGGTTTGAGTCATGCACCAACAGTAGGCACACTTAGAATTTTCTGGTGCTTATTTTATTTTCATTATATTGCAGTCTTTTATGGTAACCAAAGTCTGAGGAATTTGTATAAACAAATCGAAAGTTATATTAATTATTGTGTTGACTGGAGTTTACTGTCACTGCAACTGTGAGTATTCCAGTTATATAGTGATCCATGTCCAGCTAATAAAATGGATGAGTACACATAGGCAACCGGACAGAACCACCAACCTACCATAAGCGAGCTGGATGGCTTACTTAGATGAAGAAAGTGACACTGCAAGGAATTGAACCCACAATTGAAAGAAGTTACGTGATTGCATCTCTGCAGTTGTAACAAATAAGCCACAGAAAACATTCATTTTTAACAAACCAATATAAATAGATAGATTTTTTAATTTACCATCAAGCATCCAGGTAGAACCACCAACCTACTGCAAGCCAGCTGGAAGGCTTCCTCACATGAAAATCTACATGACCCAGCCGGGATTCGAACCCATGCAGTGAGGGGCAGAGTGAGTGTTAAAGTGTCTTGGCAACGGAGGTCCCATATTAAAAATATAATTCATTTATGCTCTACTTTTGCATTATATGAAAAGAACAAAAATTAAATGGTAATTTTTCATTTAAATAATATATATATATAAATTATTGTTATTGTAATGGCCATTAAGTTTTACCCTAAACATTGAGGAATAAGTGTAAGTGACTTGTCCAGCTCAGTCAGTAGAGCATTTGCCCTGAAAGCATATGGCCCCTGGTTGCGTCCTGGTCAGGCTGGACACATATATTTTTAGCCCTGATGTCATTATTGTGTTTATATATATAATAAACTCACCACACACCCAGACCTAATGTATATATATAATACACTCACCACACACCCAGACCTAATGTTATTTTTTCATAAACATTTAATCTTAAGCATTTTGTATCAAAACTTAATTTTTATTCTAAAAATCAACGTACTGTAGACCACCGTCTGATAAAAAATGTAGAACTTGGATTAACTAAAATTATTTATACAGCCAAAAGATGCAACAATAAAAAATTCAGTATCTGGTTCATGATATGGTTCGTTGAAGATCACCATAATGATATTATACTAGTCTAAAACAACGGATGTACCGTTAATGCATTTTGTAAACAAACGTGCGATTTTAAACACTAGTTTCTTCCTTTAACTACAAATAAATCAAACAATTTCCAAATAAAACCCGTCTTATGTTTGATTTTTTCGACTGGATATGAACGTTCGGCATTTTCCGCTAGAAACAAAGCGATCGTTATTTTCCGATAGGAGGTCAGCTGTTACCGATCGTTTATTTCTCGACAGGTAATAATCGATCGATTTTTAGAGGATTCCGATCGTTTATCAGCTGTTTCCGGTCGGAAATGTGTTATTTTCAAGGTACAAAATGCACGATATCTCAGCTAATATAAATGTGTTTTTCGAAAACAAGACATAATTAGATTAATAATAAAAATATATGTAAGAACTGTGGTTTTTAAAAAAGTTTATGGAAAAAACCGACGTTCCATAAATTCACCGACGCGGGTTATATGTTAGTTCATAGTTGCTTTTAACTACACGATATAGTCACGAAGGTGGAGCCCAAGTGACTATGTCGTGTAGTTAAAGACAACTATGAACTAAGCTATTTAGCACACGGCATTTTCCTTCCACTAGCGACAAAACTTCACGAAAGTGTGTGTTATGTGGTTGCATAGTCCACACTTATTGGTTGGACTACGCGTGATAGACCACGGTGACTATGAACAAATACCAGCACCTGATTGGAAGAGAGGAAAATGCCATGTGCTAATAAAAAAAAGATTTTCGGCGTAAGAAAAAAAAAAGATATTAAAGTTAAAGAAAGTAAGATAGTTAAAAAATATTTAATAAGATAATGCTGACAAGCTTTAAATTGTCTGTGGTTTTAAAATAATGCTAGAAAACATATTTGTCGCTAAATTTAGATGTAATATACTAGCCAGTGAAAAAAAAAGAAAGGGACAGAAAAGTAATATAAGCTAAACATGAAAAAAGTTCCGTCAGTGGGATTCGATCTCCAGGACATTAGTTTAGCACTTAACCAGCTGCGCCACGGAGGCTGTTGCTATATGTATATAGCTTACATAAGGGACCTGCTCCTGTATGTTTTAAAAAAAATCCTACTGTACACATAAATATCAACAAGGGTGGACACTATTTTGAGGGTCGACTCGCTTCAACTCATTTTTTTTTTTTAATCTTTCGAATAAATCTATACAATCTACTTACGGAATCAACAGAATATGCATTTATCTACCGAAATATCACAAATACCTTGTACATGCATTTATAGATAAACTAGGATGATCATTAAATGTTAAGCATTATTTATAATAACTTTGATCATATGACAATATACTTAAACAGCTGTTTCCTTATAATCAGCTCGTATTATCTTATACTTAACACGTTAACATATAGCTTAATCAAATTCATTTGAAAACATAAAACTTACAGACTGAATAACATTATTCGCCGCGTCACGTTGTTGTCTCTATTCATATGTGTTGAATTCAAACAGCTTGAAGTACATATCTTTGAGTGAAAAATGTACTATTTACTTTTATGTTGATAGTGTATGTGAAATACACACATCAAATCGCTGTTTTCAGTTATTGTTTGGAACTATTTTCTTGGTGTAAGATTACAGTTAATATCCTCATACGTGTCCCGTGAATGTTTAATGAAATATTACAATTCCTATTTCATCCCCTTATTTGATTATGGGGCGGAACAAGCTCAGTAAACATTGTACAAATTTAAAACTCACAAAAACGAGCATCGCGTATTATCCTTATAACAGGGTTTTATACGCCATCCTTAATGTTTGAAAAAAACAAAACAAACAAAAAAAACAGCGTTTTCCGATCCAAGTAGGAAAACGCATTTATGATTTGGGGGAGTCAAATAATTCTTTACTTTCTGTACTTTGATTCTCTACCTGGAACTTCTTATGCTAAAAATAGACGCACGCGGAGATTATGCATACTGCAGGTTCATCCTTACTTGGATAAGAAATACGCCATTTGCGGACAATTCTCTGGTCGGTTTCATTTTGAAACAAACCGCTTACCTCCCCTGCTCCAACCTTACTCTACTCCATATCATACATGCGTTCTCTTATTCATACATTCAACTTATTGCCAAATTCTTATTCCGTGTTAACATTGATATAAATACATCTACTTATCTTACAATTCTGTATGTACATATAAACGTTTGCAATATCTAGCAATATTTCACTATAGCCTGGGCTAAGTTTTTAACTAACCGGTCCCGGTGGCCAAGTGATTAGAGCGTCCGCCCATGAATCGGATGGTCGTGGGTTCGAACCTCGGACGCAACCTAACAAAGTTACAAAAAATGGTACTGGTAAAGCTCCCTTACTCGGCGCTCAGCATGTAAGGGTAGTTCCAGGACTAATTGGCTCGGTGTCAAGATAATGTGACTGGATGTGGTATCATACCGCAACTCTACCGCGTGCTGCACTATATGATAAAGATATTGTCTCCAAATGACTAAAATAATGTAGATGGGACGTTAAACAATCAATTAATTTTAAAATAAGCAAATCACTGGGTTTACAACGAGTTTTTAAACTAACATATTTTACCGATTTAAATTTTACGTATCTCGAGCGAAAAGTTGAGAAGTACTCATTTGCATATGTCTAATCAAATCTTAAAAAAAAACACGGCATATGCATTGAAACGCAATACGTATTCGTAAATAGGTAAATGTACACCGTTGTTCAAACAATGGAAATTTTCAACCAAATGTGTGCAAACAAAGACCTAAACCAACAGATTCGCTATTCAAAAAAGCCTATGAAAGAAATTTCGTCTAATTACGGCGCGACCGCGATATTGAGAGAAAAAGTAGGTGCGGTTGCATTTTCGAATAATAATAATAATATCTTTACTTTAGAGGATAACATATTTGGCAATGCCTTTCTTCCATAAGGGAAGTAACTACCGAACTGATATGTGTAAACTGATCGACAACTTTCTGGCTATTTTTATCCATTTAGTTGTGTTTCGGTCGGAAGATCATTCGCCATGTAAGAGAAAGGCTCCGGGTTCGAGTCCCGGTTAGGCTGCACATTTTTATCACCCTTTGACATTTATAATATAAAATATATTCCCGAATGCATCAGTAATTCCCTTCAAACATAATAAATTCTATATGTCTTTGTTTTGTTATCGCTTTACACTGAACTCTGGTTCTGGCGCACACCTCCGAAAATTCGCGCCGAGATTATACGATGTTTCGCCGAGAAGCTTATCTCTCTGTTTAGGTCTTTGGTGCAAGTGACATGAATTAAACGGATAGAGAAACAATTAAAGAAAATATACGAACACTGTTGAAAAGCCACTGAAAAGAAGCCCCGATCCTGTTGGAGGTACAGTGTAAAGTAATACGGCTTCCATAGGTTCCCGCGGAGGCCCCCCTGATCTAGAAATCACAATGATAGTTTGTTGCTAACACCAGCAGTGTGTGTGTGGTGAAACTGACTGGTTCACATTGCGTTTTGGTGTCCCAGTATATACCATATGATAGACATATCATACCAAAAATGCATCATGCTTGATGACATCCTAACTTCCTAATTACATGTAAAAATTTCAACTTCCTTGGTGATATCTTTCAACTCTCAACATTGTAAAAAAATGTTTCAGTTTTTTCTTTCTTTCCGATTATTATACGTTGTATCTACTAAGAATTGACTTGCACTATGGTTGAAGTTAAAAATTATTTAGTGTTTATTTTACACAGTTTGCTTGCAACATAGAACATGTTCAATGTTAAATTCTATCTTTTGAAACATATTTTTAAATGAAATGTTATGTGTTTACTGTTACACAAATTCTGAAAGGCAACTAATTAAACTTATACATTTATGTAAATCGATGAAAAAGAAAACCAAGAAATGAGATATTCCAACTTTGTCAAATTTGACATGAAAGTTAGTATACCTTAGCAAGGAAAGCTATGCCAAAATATTTTATAGGTGGCGGTTTTTTTTTTGGTTTTTTTTTTTTTGGTAAACAAGATAACGCCATATTGATTTTGGTCAAAATAGAATGTAGTGCTGTCGTATTTCTTCGCGAATTTTTGATAAAGTCCTGCTGGCGAAAATTCATGAAAGAGTTATTTATCTGTGTGTAAATTCAATAGCACGGAAAGCTTATCAAAATGGTAAGCATTTATACACATACCTTGACATCAAAAGAAGAGGCTGTTGTTGGCGGTGGTGGATGAGTTGTCGTTGTAACTGAAAACAGTTACATGTATAAATAAAGACCAAAGAACATCTATACAAATATTCAAAGCTACATCTGAGATATCAGTTGTGTAACGTAAAGGCATAAAAGGTCCCGGTGCGACTGGTTAGTGAGAAATTGTGGGTTCGATCCCGGCCGTAACATACCAAAGTCGATACAATGGTACTGGTATATTTTAGAGTCGTTCAAGGACTGGTTGGCCTGGTATCAGAATAATGTGACTGGGTGTGGTATAATGTCATATGTCTACTGTTCAACAAATAAAAAGACATACCTTTGTAATACGTCAAAAACAAATTAAAAAAAACCTACCATTAAATGATGATATGCATGTAAAATGCAATAGTAAAAATAAAAAAGGAAAATCAATGATATCTTTGATGTAACGTCATTATGTAAGAGATTTTTTTTAAATTTTGATATATTTTCTGTTTGATCAATATAATATGATCCTGGCTGTTCTGTTTAGCACGCAATGTGTTTGCTCAGAATTCGTCTTCTGTTGTTTTAATCCGTCAATATACATGGTAATTATATGCTTTAAGCTATTTCTAAAGACGTTTCGACACCCTGGTAAGAAAAGCAGATATAGACGGGTTATCCGCTGTTAGCACGTGCAATTTTACAGTCTACACGGTAAAGAAATAGTCTTTGTTTCATATTCAGATTTAACGATTAGTAAATATTGATATTCGTCAAGTCATAAATGGGTCCATGAATATTCATGAGATAATGGATGAATTTTGCTTATAGGATACCCTAGTTTAGCTGCGAATAGACCCCTTGGTTTTATTTACATGAACGGTGTATAGCACCGATACACGGAAGACAAGTTCCTGGGTAGAACAAGTACTGAGTACTCCAACTTGGCCATATTCTCGAATATTCATAAACCTGGAATGGTGGAATACGTTTCTACATAATTTAGGAATTTCAGTATTACTTAGCGCCCAGTTCGAGTTGGTGAAAAACAAAATTTAAATTACAAAAACAAAAGCACATTTAAACAATACTAAATAGCTATGAGTGTAATGATATATTGGAGTAAGGACGATACATCGTAATACATACCGGTAAAATTGCTACATATATCGCGGTTGCAAAAATCAGCATCGCTACAGCATGCGGTACATAAATTGCTATACACTCTAGACAGCACGGCACATTGCTGAAATGTCATTTGTCATTCATATCAGTAAACTAAATGATTAATTCATTAATTATCATTACACACAGGTATTAGTCATCTATTCGTCGGAAACCCACGAGCGTTCATTCCGTTACTCCATAAAAGGCAGCCGTTCGAATCCGACGCTGGGTTCACCTCTCTTTATGTAAATACAATCGCGACACATGGCGAAATTATATCTACAGTTAACTTGCGATGTTCCCAGTCGTGTTTCCAGGTACCTTTGCAAAGTAAAGACAAGAAGAACTGTGATACAAAGTATCATAAACAAAGTCGACGTGTCCATAGTATGGAACAGTCAAGCTGTCGTAACATGATATTTTATACTTTGTTCCGAATTAATATGTCCAGACAGTAGTTGTCTTGTGCATTCAGTTTAAAAAAATTGAAGATAAAGTTCAGTTCATTTTAGTATGTCATTTACTAGTTTGTTATGTAGAATTTGTCAATCGCTTCGTGCATTTACTATTTAACTATGTAGAATTTGTCAATCGCTTCGTGCATTTACTATTTAACTATGTAGAATTTGTCAATCGCTTCGTGCATTTACTAGTTCGTTATGTAGAATTTATAATTATCAATCGCTTCGTGCATTTACTAGTTTGTTATGTAGAATCTGTCAATCGCTTCGTGCATTTACTATTTATCTATGTAGAATTTGTCAATCGCTTCGTGCATTTACTAGTTTGCTATGTAGAATTTGTCAATCGCTTCGTGCATTTACTAGTTTGTTATGTAGAATTTTTCAATCGCTTCGTGCATTTACTAGTTAACTATATAGAATTTGTCAATCGTTTCGTGCATTTACTAGTTCTTTATGTAGAATTTGTCAATCGCTTCGTGCATTTACTAATTAACTACGTAGAATTTGTCAATCGCTTCGTGCATTTATTAGTTAACTATATAGAATTTGTCAATCGCTTCGTGCATTTACTAGTTCTTTATGTAGAATTTGTCAATCGCTTCGTGCATTTACTATTAAATTGTGTAGAATTTGTCAATTATTCGTGCATTTACTATTTAACTATGTAGAATTTGTCAATCGTTTCGTGCATTTACTAGTTCTTTATGTAGAATTTGTCAATCGTTTCGTGCATTTACTAGTTTAATTATGTAGAATATGTCAATCGTTTCGTGCATTTACTAGTTCGTTATGTAGAATATGTCAATCGTTTCGTGCATTTACTAGTTTACTATGTAGAATTTGTCGATCGCTCGTGCATTTACTATTTAACTATGTAGAATTTGTCGATCGCTTCGTGCATTTACTATTTAACTATGTAGATTTTGTCAATCGCTTCGTGCATTTACTAGTTTGTTATGTAGAATTTGTCGATCGCTTCGTGCATTTACTATTTAACTTTGTAGAATTTGTCAATCGCTTCGAGCAGTCAATCGCTTCGTGCATTACTATTAACTATGTAGAATTTGTCAATCGCTTTGTGCATTTACTATTTAACTATGTAGAATTTGTCAATCGCTTCGTGCATTTACTAGTTAACTATGTAGAATTTGTCAATTGCTTTGTGCATTTAATATTTAATTATGTAGAATTTGTCAATCGCTTCGTGCATTTACTAGTTAACTATGTAGAATTTGTCAATCGCTTTGTGCATTTACTATTTTACTATGTAGAATTTGTCAATTGCTTCGTGCATTTACTAGTTAACTATGTAGAATTTGTCAATCGCTTCGTGCATTTACTAGTTTGTTATGTAAAATTTGTCAGTCACTTCGTGCGTTTACTAGTTCGTTATGTAAAATTTGTCAATCACTTCATGCATTTACTAGTTTGTTATGTAGAATTTGTCAATCACCTCATGCATTTTCTGGTTTGTTATGAAGAATTTGTCAATCGCTTCGTGCATTTACTAATTTGTTATGTAGAATTTGTCAATCACTTCGTGCATTTACTAGTTTGTTATGTAGAATTTGTCATTCGCTTCGTGCATTTACTAATTTGTTATGTAAAATTTGTCAATCACTTCGTGCATTTACCAGTTCGTTATGTAAAATTTGTAAATCACTTCGTGCATTTACTAGTTCGTTATGTAAAATTTGTAAATCACTTCGTGCATTTACTAGTTCGTTATGCAAAATTTGTAAATCACTTCATGCATTTGCTAATTCGTTATGTAGGATTTGTCAATCACTTCATGCATTTACTAGTTTCGTTATGAATTTGTCAATTATATAGTGTTTATTGATTTGTCAATCTAAAATATTTGGAGGATGTAACTCGCAAATCGGTTAATTTCCGATTTTTCTTTTGCGCAGCTTTCGAAAGCTCTGGACGTCTTATTAACAGTTTTCATTATTATTTCTGTTTATTTTTTTTGATTTTTTTTTGTCTAAATGGTGAAGTAAACCAGTGCGAGGACAGAATCGATGTTTTGAATTCGTGTAGTTCACAAATACAAATAATAGAAATGAATTGAAGATTACATATATAGATAAATTTACATACAACAGAAACATGACGAAAAGAAACATGAATTTATATACATGCAGAGAGACATGCAGTAGAATGACGAGCATAAAATTATTCAAACACAGAATGCTTTTAGTGATAATACAACTATATACTGTCAAAAGATGAAGATAAGAAAATAAAAAAATAAATTAAAATCGAACATACATAAGTGGAGAAAGAAAAAACAATAATAAGAAAATAGACATTTACATCTCTTACTCTATCAATTACAGAAAAAACGAGGGGGGGGGGGGGGAGAGAGAAACATGACATTAGCATATCATTAGTATATTGGTGTAAGAGGACGGAAAGAGGAAGAAAACAAACAAAAAAAGAGAAAGAGAATAAAAAGAAAAAAATAATCACTTGAATAACTAAATTTTGAGAAGGGGGAAGAAAATAATGTATTTAATTTTTCTGCACTTAGAACACTTTGTTATTCTGTACTTAGAACACTTTATTTTACTGTATTTAGAACACTTTATTTTACTGTACTTAGAACACTTTATTTTACTGTACACGTGTACCTGTAAAACACTTATTTTTCGAAAAATGTGTTCATATTTTTTCAGTTTATTTCAGTGATGTTTACATATTAACGCGTTTATTAAATATTATACACAATGAATGAAACCCATTAATTACCGGTTTAAATGGATACTAAGAGATGCTGAAGAAAAATTAATACTTACTCTCTTTGAAATACATCCTAAACTATACCTGAAACCTCCTGGACCCGACTTTTGGTGTACGTAGCATTCCTGCAAAATACCTTATTTTCAATATAACGTCCTTCTTGCGTAAATACGTAATTTGCATTACAGGTACTAGTTTGGAACATAATCAATCCCCGATAGACTTTAATTAAAAACAGAAAACTTAATGAAATAAGTGATACAGCATGTAACAAGGATTATATCGGCGAAACAGAACGTACACTCAATGCCCGTCTTAGTGAACACCGCAGACCAAGTTCCAGTACAAGTGAAGTATCACGGCACATTTACCCTCTCGGCCACGGGGGCCCCTTATAATATTTGAAACTTTTGTTGAAGTAATATACACCTCTCAAGAAACACGAAGAACTATAACTCTGCATGATTGCATGTTATGTAATTGTCACATATTCATATTCAAAACATATTAAATGCACTAATGGCTAGGATTGTATTGTCTCCGCATGTCCTTGTAAATGCTGATGTTTATGGCGATGGGCTGAGTGCCTAAGCCTAAGATAAAATTCTGTTCTGTTCTGTAAACAAGTGCCTAATGTTTGTGTATTGTGTCAGTCACCTAATGCGAAATGTAGTTGGGCAAGAAAAACGTGCAGCCTGTTTGTTGCATGATGTTCCGAGCATTTCCGAATACGGTCGGATTGTTCCCGACTTTGATAGGTAATTTTCGTTTGTGTATTTAACACATTTGTGTATATTTGTTTTTATTCTCATATTCAAATTAAACATCAAAAGGACGATTATATATTTTGGAAAGTTTATATGAAATTACACCAGAAAACAAATACACATGTAAGAGTTTATATATATAAAAAAGAATAGCGTAGGTTTATACGTCCACTAAATGCCAAACAGGGTCATCAGCATATGACAGACCCTTTTGATTTGCAAAAAACTTATTTTGTAAATCTGAAATTTGACTGCTAATTGCTTAAAATGGTTAATTTGCTAACACAGGCAGATGCGGATACAACCTTACTCTACTCCATATCATACATGCGTTCTCTTATTCATACATTCAACTTATTGCCAAATTCTTATTCCGTGTTAACATTGATATAAATACATCTACTTATCTTACAATTCTGTATGTACATATAAACGTTTGCAATATCTAACTATATTTCACTATAGCCTGGGCTAAGTTTTTAACTAACCGGTCCCGGTGGCCAAGTGATTAGAGCGTCCGCCCATGAATCGGATGGTCGTGGGTTCGAACCTCGGACGCAACCTAACAAAGTTACAAAAAATGGTACTGGTAAAGCTCCCTTACTCGGCGCTCAGCATGTAAGGGTAGTTCCAGGACTAATTGGCTCGGTGTCAAGATAATGTGACTGGATGTGGTATCATACCGCAACTCTACCGCGTGCTGCACTATATGATAAAGATATTGTCTCCAAATGACTAAAATAATGTAGATGGGACGTTAAACAATCAATTAATTTTAAAATAAGCAAATCACTGGGTTTACAACGAGTTTTTAAACTAACATATTTTACCGATTTAAATTTTACGTATCTCGAGCGAAAAGTTGAGAAGTACTCATTTGCATATGTCTAATCAAATCTTAAAAAAAACACGGCATATGCATTGAAACGCAATACGTATTCGTAAATAGGTAAATGTACACCGTTGTTCAAACAATGGAAATTTTCAACCAAATGTGTGCAAACAAAGACCTAAACTAACAGATTCGCTATTCAAAAAAGCCTATGAAAGAAATTTCGTCTAATTACGGCGCGACCGCGATATTGAGAGAAAAAGTAGGTGCGGTTGCATTTTCGAATAATAATAATAATATCTTTACTTTAGAGGATAACATATTTGGCAATGCCTTTCTTCCATAAGGGAAGTAACTACCGAACTGATATGTGTAAACTGATCGACAACTTTCTGGCTATTTTTATCCATTTAGTTGTGTTTCGGTCGGAAGATCATTCGCCATGTAAGAGAAAGGCTCCGGGTTCGAGTCCCGGTTAGGCTGCACATTTTTATCACCCTTTGACATTTATAATATAAAATATATTCCCGAATGCATCAGTAATTCCCTTCAAACATAATAAATTCTATATGTCTTTGTTTTGTTATCGCTTTACACTGAACTCTGGTTCTGGCGCACACCTCCGAAAATTCGCGCCGAGATTATACGATGTTTCGCCGAGAAGCTTATCTCTCTGTTTAGGTCTTTGGTGCAAGTGACATGAATTAAACGGATAGAGAAACAATTAAAGAAAATATACGAACACTGTTGAAAAGCCACTGAAAAGAAGCCCCGATCCTGTTGGAGGTACAGTGTAAAGTAATACGGCTTCCATAGGTTCCCGCGGAGGCCCCCCTGATCTAGAAATCACAATGATAGTTTGTTGCTAACACCAGCAGTGTGTGTGTGGTGAAACTGACTGGTTCACATTGCGTTTTGGTGTCCCAGTATATACCATATGATAGACATATCATACCAAAAATGCATCATGCTTGATGACATCCTAACTTCCTAATTACATGTAAAAATTTCAACTTCCTTGGTGATATCTTTCAACTCTCAACATTGTAAAAAAATGTTTCAGTTTTTTCTTTCTTTCCGATTATTATACGTTGTATCTACTAAGAATTGACTTGCACTATGGTTGAAGTTAAAAATTATTTAGTGTTTATTTTACACAGTCATCTCGCAGATAGCTTGCTTGCAACATAGCACATGTTCAATGTTAAATTCTATCTTTTGAAACATATTTTTAAATGAAATGTTATGTGTTTACTGTTACACAAATTCTGAAAGGCAACTAATTAAACTTTTTACATTTATGTAAATCGATGAAAAAGAAAACCAAGAAATGAGATATTCCAACTTTGTCAAATTTGACATGAAACTTAGAATACTATAGCAAGGAAAGCTATGCCAAAATATTTTATAGGTGGCGGTTTTTTTTTTGGTTTTTTTTTTTTTTTTGGGGGGGGGGGGGGGTGTTTGTTTGTTTTTGTTGTTGTTTTTTTTTTTTTTTTTTTTTTTTGTTGTTTTTTTTTGGGGGGGGGGGTTCTGCCTTTCTGGTAAACAAGATAACGCCGTATTGATTTTGGTCAAAATGCAATGTAGTGCTGTCGTATTTCTTCGCGAATTTTTGATAAAGTCCTGCTGGCGAAAATTCATGAAAGAGTTATTTATCTGTGTGTAAATTCAATAGCACGGAAAGCTTATCAAAATGGTAAGCATTTATACACATACCTTGACATCAAAAGAAGAGGCTGTTGTTGGCGGTGGTGGATGAGTTGTCGTTGTAACTGAAAACAGTTACATGTATAAATAAAGACCAAAGAATATCTATACAAATATTCAAAGCTACATCTGAGATATCAGTTGTGTAACGAAAAGGCATAAAAGGTCCCGGTGCGACGGATTGGTGAGAAATTGTGGGTTCGATCCCGGCCGTAACATACCAAAGTCGATACAATGGTACTGGTATATTTTAGAGTCGTTCAAGGACTGGTTGGCCTGGTATCAGAATAATGTGACTGGGTGTGGTATAATGTCATATGTCTACTGTTCAACAAATAAAAAGACATACCTTTGTAATACGTCAAAAACAAATTAAAAAAAAACCTACCATTAAATGATGATATGCATGTAAAATGCAATAGTAAAAATAAAAAAGGAAAATCAATGATATCTTTGATGTAACGTCATTATGTAAGAGATTTTTTTTAAATTTTGATATATTTTCTGTTTGATCAATATAATATGATCCTGGCTGTTCTGTTTAGCACGCAATGTGTTTGCTCAGAATTCGTCTTCTGTTGTTTTAATCCGTCAATATACATGGTAATTATATGCTTTAAGCTATTTCTAAAGACGTTTCGACACCCTGGTAAGAAAAGCAGATATAGACGGGTTATCCGCTGTTAGCACGTGCAATTTTACAGTCTACACGGTAAAGAAATAGTCTTTGTTTCATATTCAGATTTAACGATTAGTAAATATTGATATTCGTCAAGTCATAAATGGGTCCATGAATATTCATGAGATAATGGATGAATTTTGCTTATAGGATACCCTAGTTTAGCTGCGAATAGACCCCTTGGTTTTATTTACATGAACGGTGTATAGCACCGATACACGGAAGACAAGTTCCTGGGTAGAACAAGTACTGAGTACTCCAACTTGGCCATATTCTCGAATATTCATAAACCTGGAATGGTGGAATACGTTTCTACATAATTTAGGAATTTCAGTATTACTTAGCGCCCAGTTCGAGTTGGTGAAAAACAAAATTTAAATTACAAAAACAAAAGCACATTTAAACAATACTAAATAGCTATGAGTGTAATGATATATTGGAGTAAGGACGATACATCGTAATACATACCGGTAAAATTGCTACATATATCGCGGTTGCAAAAATCAGCATCGCTACAGCATGCGGTACATAAATTGCTATACACTCTAGACAGCACGGCACATTGCTGAAATGTCATTTGTCATTCATATCAGTAAACTAAATGATTAATTCATTAATTATCATTACACACAGGTATTAGTCATCTATTCGTCGGAAACCCACGAGCGTTCATTCCGTTACTCCATAAAAGGCAGCCGTTCGAATCCGACGCTGGGTTCACCTCTCTTTATGTAAATACAATCGCGACACATGGCGAAATTATATCTACAGTTAACTTGCGATGTTCCCAGTCGTGTTTCCAGGTACCTTTGCAAAGTAAAGACAAGAAGAACTGTGATACAAAGTATCATAAACAAAGTCGACGTGTCCATAGTATGGAACAGTCAAGCTGTCGTAACATGATATTTTATACTTTGTTCCGAATTAATATGTCCAGACAGTAGTTGTCTTGTGCATTCAGTAGATGGTTCAATAAAGAAGTTGAAGATAAAGTTCAGTTCATTTACTAGTTTGTTATGTAGAATTTGATAATCGCTTCGTGCATTTACTAGTTTGTTATGTAGAATTTGTCAATCGCTTCGTGCATTTACTAGTTTGCTATGTAGAATTTGTCAATCGCTTCGTGCATTTACTAGTTTGTTATGTAGAATTTTTCAATCGCTTCGTGCATTTACTAGTTATCTATGTAGAATTTGTCAATCGCTTCGTGCATTTACTAGTTAACTATGTAGAATTTGTCAATCGCTTCGTGCATTTACTAGTTTGCTATGTAGAATTTGTCAATCGCTTCGTGCATTTACTAATTAACTACGTAGAATTTGTCAATCGCTTCGTGCATTTATTAGTTAACTATATAGAATTTGTCAATCGCTTCGTGCATTTACTAGTTCTTTATGTAGAATTTGTCAATCGCTTCGTGCATTTACTATTAAATTGTGTAGAATTTGTCAATTATTCGTGCATTTACTAGTTAACTATATAGAATTTGTCAATCGCTTCGTGCATTTACTACTTCTTTATATAGAATTTGTCAATCGCTTCGTGCATTTACTATTTAATTATGTAGAATTTGTCAATGGCTTCGTGCATTTACTAGTTAACTATGTAGAATTTGTCAATCGCTTCGTGCATTTACTACTTCTTTATATAGAATTTGTCAATCGCTTCGTGCATTTACTATTTAATTATGTAGAATTTGTCAATGGCTTCGTGCATTTACTATTTAACTATGTAGAATTTGTCGATCGCTTCGTGCATTTACTATTTAACTATGTAGAATTTGTCAATCGCTTCGTGCATTTACTAGTTTGTTATGTAGAATTTGTCAATCGCTTTGTGCATTTACTATTTTACTATGTAGAATTTGTCAATCGCTTCGTGCATATACTTTTTAACTATGTAGAATTTGTCAATCACTTCGTGCATTTACAAGTTAACTATGTAGAATTTGTCAATCACTTCATGCATTTACTATTTAACTATGTAGAATATGTCAATCACTTCGTGCATTTACAAGTTAACTATGTAGAATTTGTCAATCACTTCGTGCATATACTATTTAACTATGTAGAATTTGTCAATCACTTCGTGCATTTACAAGTTAACTATGTAGAATTTGTCAATCACTTCGTGCATTTACTATTTAACTATGTAGAATTTGTCAATCACTTCGCGCATTTACAAGTTAACTATGTAGAATTTGTCAATCACTTCGTGCATATACTATTTAACTATGTAGAATTTGTCAATCACTTCGTGCATTTACTAGTTAACTATGTAGAATTTGTCAATCGCTTCGTGCATATACTATTTAACTATGTAGAATTTGCCAATCACTTAGTGCATTTACAAGTTAACTATGTAGAATTTGTCAATCACTTCGTGCATTTACTATTTAACTTTGTAGAATTTGTCAATCGCTTCGTGCATTTACTATTTAACTATGTAGAAATTGTCAATCACTTCGTGCATTTAAAAGTTAACTATGTAGAATTTGTCAATCACTTTGTGCATTTACTAGTTAACTATGTAGAATTTGTCAATCACTTTGTGCATTTACTAGTTAACTATGTAGAATTTGTCAATCGCTTTGTGCATTTACTATTTATCTATGTAGAATTTGTCAATTGCTTCGTGCATTTACTATTTAACTATGTAGAATTTGTCAATCGCTTCGTGCATTTACTAGTTAACTATGTAGAATTTGTCAATTGCTTTGTGCATTTAATATTTAATTATGTAGAATTTGTCAATCGCTTCGTGCATTTACTAGTTAACTATGTAGAATTTGTCAATCGCTTTGTGCATTTACTATTTTACTATGTAGAATTTGCCAATTGCTTCGTGCATTTACTAGTTAACTATGTAGAATTTGTCAATCGCTTCGTGCATTTACTATTTAACTATGTAGAATTTGTCAATTGCTTTGTGCATTTACTATTTAACTATGTAGAATTTGTCAATCGCTTCGTGCATGTACTAGTTAACTATGTAGAATTTGTCAATCGCTTTGTGCATTTACTATTTAACTATGTAGAATTTGTCAATCGCTTCGTGCATTTACTAGTTAACTATGTATTTAATATGTAGAATTTGTCAATCGCTTCGTGCATTTACTAGTTAACTATGTAGAATTTGTCAATCGCTTTGTGCATTTACTATTTACTATGTAGAATTTGTCAATCGCTTCGTGCATTTACTAGTTAAAGTTTGTTATGTAGAATTTGTCAATCGCTTCGTGCATTTACTAGATTGTTATGTAGAATTTGTCAATCACTTCATGCATTTACTAGTTTGTTATGTAGAATTTGTCAATCACTTCGTGCATTTACTAATTTGTTATGTAGAATTTGTCAATCACTTCGTGCATTTACTAATTTGTTAGGTAGAATTTGTACTTTGTCTTGAGCACGTACTCATTTGATTTCTTCTTTTAGACTTTATAGATCGTGTTAAGACAGCTGATGTGTTCAATGGACATGTAAATATTTGGAGGATGTAACTCGCAAATCGGTTAATTTCCGCGCAGCTTTCGAAAGCTCTGGACGTCTTATAAAAAGTTAACTGTTTTTTTGTTGTTTTTTTCATTATTATTTCTGTTTATTTTTATTTTTTTTATTTATTTTTTTTGTCTAAAAGGTGAAGTAAACCCGTGCGAGGACAGAATCGATGTTTTGAACTCGTGTAGTTCACAAATACAAATAAGAGAAATGAATTGAAGATTACATATATAGATAAATTTACATACAACAGAAACATGACGAAAATAAAACATGAATATATATACATGCAGAGAGATATGCAGTAGAATGACGAGCATAAAATTATTTAAACACAGAATGCTTTTATTGATAATACAACTATATACTGTCAAAACATGAAGATAAGAAAAAAAAATCGAACATACATAAGTGGAGAAAGAAAAAACAATAATAAGAAAATAGACATTTACATCTCTTACTCTATCAATTACAGAAAAAACGAGGGGGGGGGGGGGGGGGGGGGGAGAGAGAGAAAGAGAGAGAGAGAGAGAGAAACATGACATTAGCATATCATTAGTATATTGGTGTAAGAGGACGGAAAGAGGAAGAAAACAAAAAAAAGAGAAAGAGAATAAAAAGAAAAAAAATAATCACTTGAATAACTAAATTTTGAGAAGGGGGAAGAAAATAATGTATTTAATTTTACTGTACTTAGAGCACTTTATTTTTCTGTACTTAGAACACTTTATTTTAGTGTACTTAGAACACTTTATTTTAGTGCACTTAGAACACTTTATTTTTCTGCACTTAGAACACTTTATTTTTCTGTACTTAGAACACTTTATTTTAGTGTAATTACAACACTTTATTTTTCTGTACTTAGAACACTTTATTTTTCTGTACTTAAAACACTTTATTTTTCTGTACTTAGAACGATTAATTGTACTTAGAATCCCCAATTTTAGTGTACTTAGAACACTTTATTTTTTTCTGTACTTAGAACACTTAATTATACTTAAAGCATTTAATTTTACTGTATTTAGAACACTTTATTTTACTGTACTCAGAACACTTTATTTTACTGTACACGTGTACCTGTAAAACACTTATTTTTTTAAAAATGTGTTCATATTTTTTCAGTTTACTTCAGTGATGTTTACATAATAACGCGTTTATTAAATATTATACACAATGAATGAAACCCATTAATTACCGGTTTAAATGGATACTAAGAGATGCTGAAGAAAAAATAATACTTACTCTCTTTGAAATACATCCTAAACTATACCTGAAACCTCCTGGACCCGACTTTTGGTGTACGTAGCATTCCTGCAAAATACCTTATTTTCAATATAACGTCCTTCTTGCGTAAATACGTAATTTGCATTACAGGTACTAGTTTGGAACATAATCAATCCCCGATAGACTTTAAGTAAAAACAGAAAACTTAATGAAATAAGTGATACAGCATGTAACAAGGATTATATCGGCGAAACAGAACGTACACTCAATGCCCGTCTTAGTGAACACCGCAGACCAAGTTCCAGTACAAGTGAAGTATCACGGCACATTTACCCTCTCGGCCACGGGGGCCCCTTATAATATTTGAAACTTTTGTTGAAGTAATGAACACCTCTCAAGAAACATGAAGAACTAGAACTCTGCATGATTGCATGTTATGTAATGTCACATATTCATATTCAAAACATATTAAATGCACTAATGGCTATGATTGTATTGTCTCCGCATGTCCTTGTAAATGCTGATGTTTATGGCGATGGGCTGAGTGCCTAAGCCTAAGATAAAATTCTGTTCTGTAAACAAGTGCATAATGTTTGTGTAATGTGTCAGTCACCTAATGCGAAATGTAGTTGGGCAAGAAAAACGTGCAGCCTGTTTGTTGCATGATGTTCCGAGCATTTCCGAATACAGTCGGATTGTTCCCGACTTTGATAGGTAATTTTTGTATGTGTATTTAACACATTTGTGTATATCTGTTTTTATTCTCATATTCAAATTAAACATCAAAAGGACGATTATATATTTTGGAAAGTTTATATGAAATTACACCAGAAAACAAATACACATGTAAGAGTTTATATATATAAAAAAAGAATAGCGTATGTTTATACGTCCACTAAATGCCAAACAGGGTCATCAGCATATGACAGACCCTTTTGATTTGCAAAAAAAACTCTTATTTTGTAAATCTGAAATTTGACTGCTACTTGCTTAAAATAGTTAATTTGCTAACACAGGCAGATGCGGATACAAGAGATCATGGTGCACTACGATAGCTCGTTCCGAATAGACCTCAGGTTCTTTAACGTGCCCAGTTTATAGCACAGGGGTTTGTAGCACCCTTTGTCGACTTCCGCTGTTTTATTTCACTATCATGATTATAGAAAGGGCAGTAAGTCCCTCAAGCATACTTTTGATGGTGACCTTAATTACTCTCCGATATTTTTGCAAAGACAAGGAATAACATGGAGCCGTTAGTCTCAGTAGATTCAGAAATAATTTATCTTTACGAAAATATATACTTTTGCTACTCTGGAAATTGTCTAGACCTCATAGATGTCTTTTTTCCATAAAAAATACCCGTTTTTTTGTTTAGTCGGACAAGAAGTCGTAAAATCAAATCACTCGTTCTCCTCAAAGTAAACTGCAATAATTACGCAACAGCTCGCTTAAACCGGACAATATATCAATATCATATAATAAAACTAACCGATTGCGTTTAAAAAATCTAGCACTAACGTCCCACACCGTGCAACAATCGGCGAAAGTTTTGCTGTAAACACTCCTTTCACTACTCGTCCGTCATGACAGGAATATCGACATCCATGAAACGAGCTTTCTGATTGGCTGGCTGAACAAAGTTGGGGCGTGACAATAGGTGTAATAGGATTTTGTCTTACATATCTCGTGACACAATAATGGAAAGTGATTTACATATAAATGCCGACAGTACGGTATGGAACGCCCGGGCTTGTATTTTAAACGCAATCGATTAGATTTATTAAATTTTAATGATGTGTTGTCCGATTTTATCGAGTGATTGGCTATTTTATGCGGTTTACTTTGGGAGGAACGGGTGTTTAGGTTTTACGACTTCTTGTCCGACTAGACAAAAAGCGGGTATTTTTTATGAATGAAAGACAACTAAGAGGTTGGAAGAGTTTCCAGAGTGGCAAAAGTATATATTTTCGTAAAGATAAATTATTTCTGATTCGATCGAGACCTACGGAATCGATTTATTCTAAGTATTTGCGAAAAAATCGGAGAATAATTAAGGTCACTGTCAAAAGTAAGCTTTATCGACTTGCTGCCCTTTCTGTTATTTTGATACTACATTCGTGAAATGGATAACAGACAACGGGTGCTTCAAACCCCTTTGGTTTATAGCACAGATACACGAGAAGCCCCTTAACCACTGTCTGGATGAACCAGCGCTAGGCTTCTAGTTAGTCGGGGAACAATGAAAAGTATCCTAGAAAGTTTCCAAAGTTCTACCAAGATTTGAACCCCGGACCCCTGGATTAGGTTTGGGGTAGCCTTACACTGCTAATTTACATATATGTATATATATATATATCATTATAAAGAGGATAGCTTAAAGTATACATAATCCACGCCACATTCCGCCATTGAATCACAGTCCGAAGGATCAAGAACGTCATCGCAGCGTAGGCATCTTAAATTGTGCTGCGTCGCTGTTTACACAAAATAAATAAATAAATAAATAAATAAATAAATAAATAAATAAATGAATGAATGAATGAATGAATGAATGAATGAATGAATTATGTTATATCACATACGGTGTATTCTTGGAAGAATTACTATACGAAAAATTCCGGAGAGTGGTTGAAAACCAAGAATGAAATCTATGGAGATGTGGTTGTAGAGAGGCTTTTGTTTCAATTGTTAGAAAAAAAAGGAAATTGGATTATTGAACTCAAAAATAAATATATTGTTGGTTAAATAATACATTCAACTAATTATTGTTCGTGTTGGATTCGAGTCTTGGCAGGGTCATTCGGATTTTTATGCGAGGAAGCCTTCCAGCTGACTTGCGGTAAGTCGGTGGTTCTACCCATTCGGCGTCTTCATCCAATTAATAAGCTGGACGTCGCTATGAAAGAAATACTGTTGCAGCGACAGTAAACTCAAACCAATCAATCATTCAATCAATAAAAAAAAAACAAAAAAAAAACTTGAGTTTTCATGAATATTTAGTCTATTTTGATAAAAGAAACAGATGGCAGCGCGAGCATTTAATCATTTCAAGTAAGGATTGTAAGGGAATATCAGTGATCTGGTCGTTATTTGGACGGGTTTCCGTCCTCTAAATTGATGAAATCCCGGCGGGCGGGCGTCGTTTATTTTTATTTTTTTAATATGCTATAACTTCTATGTCCTTCATTTGATTTTTCTATATTTGGACAGTTGCTTAAGTGGATGTACCTTTACATTATTCAGCTGACATTGTGACTTTGACCTTGATTCTGACCTATTTTTTTTATGAAAAAAAGGGGCATCTGCACAGATCTTATGATCCCGAAAAGACCGTCCATAATACCACCAGGTCTTGTTACAGATTTGTGTTGGACTGTTCAGTATAACTGTATACGCTTTCCTTTATTATAAACATAACAGCCAATCATTGTGTCAAGCACATGTGGGTGCATGTATATTTCACCCGCTACAGGGCATTAATTTGGATGTCCGGTATTGTCACTATCGCAATCGGTTACAGTAGGAAATTCATGTCTGCATAGAATACTTACAAGCACCGCATAAATTATTGTTGCAGTAATTTCCGTCACAACACTGCGAACATAATTCCACATCTTGGTTGCTCTTTGCTACTCGAGGGCCGTTTTCTTGGGTTGCAAGTCTTTTACCAACAGGAAAAATGGTCGGACACAGCTTAACGTTAAAAAAAGAAGACTGCTCTGTTAAATAAAAGGCCTCTAATTCATCGTCATAAAAGAATAGCAAAAATAGAAGTCATGAATGTCACCGCTTAGAATACGATATACATGTAGTTAATTGAAATTATTGTACATGCCTTGTTTGTTTACCATTTTACAAGTTTAACCTACTTCAATGTATTAGTCGATTCGGCGGGCCATTGACGAAGCATCACTTATGAATACCGCTAAAAACGCCAAATATAGAGCCCGTAAATATTAAGACACATACAGAAGACTTCACGAAATGTGTCAGACCGGCAGACATGTCTGACAGATTTCATCTCTGATAAAAATGAACTCTCCTCAGTCCAGAAGACTGGCAGTGATTTTGTAGCGAACCCAAACGGTAAATATAAGGGGGAAACAACTTTCTTTGTAATTCTTGCTTGTTATGAACTTTTCTTGCTTGATTCTTGTATTTTAAATGTTTAATTGGCTAAAAACTATATATATATTAAATACAAAAACTAGATATTTTGCATGTTTTTTTCTCATTTGTGTTTCGGTCTGGCAGATTTTCTTTCAAACTGACAAAATTTTCATTCTTGTCAGACCGAATGTCTTTGTTTTGCCTTTCGCGACGTCTGCATACAGTTGTTAATTGTTACCATGATTTTACTTTTCGTTCCTTTTCAAAGACCATACATAAATCGTAATTATAACCACGAGAAAGAGCTAAATAATATCACGGGGTATTACCGGTGTATTCCGAGTTCAAGACATTTTTGAATTCATAACGTTAATTCACGCGCTCATTTGCATATGCACTTATAAAGAAATAAACACTCTCATCAATCATCAAATATTCATTAGTTTTTTTTTTACAGATAACTTTTTTATTTTGTTTTTCCACATAAATAAATCCTATTCGCACAGGTGTAAATATTTATCAATATTTCCATTAACATTTAAAATTTCACGAAAAGCTACGTAGTATGGTGGCATATTTCTGCCAGCCACTTATCCACTTAGTTATGTCGAAACTTTTCTGAAAAATTGCCACATATTCAGTTAGTATCTGGCAAGTAGCAATTTTTCAAGTTATCTACTTAGGTATCTTAACAGGACTTAACTGTCTGTTAGTGCCCACTACTGCCAATCACATATTCACTTATTTTAACTGGATATCATGCCTTTTTCCAGATAATTATGTGAAAAATGCTTGTTATCCACATAATTTAACTGACAAACTTAAAAAAAGGCGAGATAACCAGTTATCTTAAGTGAATATATGGCTGGCAGTAGTGGGCACTAACAGGCAGTTTTGTTCTGCTAAGATACCTAAGAGGATAACACGAAAGTTTTCTACTTGCCAGATACTAACTGATTATGTGACAATTTTTCAGAAAAGTTTCGACCTAGCTAAGTGGATAAGTGGCTGGCAGAAATATGCCACCATAAGATATTGATTATGTGACAATTTTTCAGAAAAGTTTCGACATAGCTAAGTGGATAAGTGGCTGGCAGAAATATGCCACCATAAGATACTGATATGTGACAATTTTTCAGAAAAGTTTCGACATAGCTAAGTGGATAAGTGGCTGGCAGAAATATGCCACCATAACCCAGATTATACTGGCTGATGTTATATTACTTTATTATTCACTTAATTCACCACTGCTTAATATTCAATGTCGGTGGGCATATTAAGCAGCCTGTCATATGTCCCTTGAAATTATAGTAATAATAATAAGCAAATTACGTTTTGAGAGGTGCACCCAAGTCTAAAAAACACGTGTCCTGTTCCTGATACAAGTTCCTTCATAAAACATCTCTGAAAGAGAAAGATACACATTTTACAAAATGTGTGTGTATGTGTGTGTGTGTGTGTGAGAGAGAGAGAGAGAGAGAGAGAGAGAGAGAGAGTTTGTTATGAGTAAAGACGATATACAAAAAATATGTCCCTTGCACTTTGAGGAAAAAATCCCCTCTAAGCAAAGTCTAAAAAGATACTTGTATATAATTTATAGTTTTTTTTTTGTTGTTTTTTTTATGAGCAAATTGCAGCGGGCAAACGATACATTTTTGTGTCACCTGCTGTAAGCAGAGGTGACTGTGTTATTATTTGAAAGATTGTAAAATTACTTGGCAGAAAGGTTCATCACATTCGTAGCCCCAAGGTCAAGGTCACGCGTAGCGTTCAAAGGTACTGGTTCATTTTTAGACTGGCAGTAGCCGACAGTCTTAAGTGTCCGTAAATTAAAAGCATGCATCGTTGATTTGCATTTACCACAGCTGCTTTAACTGTATTGTATCCCTTAGCGCTCAGTTGCAATGCCATTGTTTACATCAGGTTAGTAAGGTCATGATCTCCTTACGTACGCATTTTATGAATGGAACCACACTCACGGTTGTTTGTTTGTTGGGCTTAACGTCCCACCGCCAGTATTTTAGTCATTTGGAGACGATGTCTAATTGAGACAGATATAGTGCTGACACACTGCAGTATCACGCCGTAGACATGTGGCATGATAACACACCCAGTCACATTATCCTGACACCGGGCCAACCAGTCCTGCAACTACCCTTATATGCTGAACGTCAAGCAAGGGAGCTATAACAGTATCATTTTTTACGACTTTGGTATATCGTGGCCGGGGATCGAAAACACAACCTCCCGCTCTCAAGGCTTACGCTCTAACTACTCGGCCACCGGGGACGGTACTCACGATTGAAATGACACATATAAAAGTGCTCACACTGAGAGACTACCTGCGGGTTTATCATGAAACGAAGAGAGAATTTAGCTGACTTACTACTAGTAATTAAAGTTGCAGGAAATCGTGTAATATGCCGTTACATTACATTTGCCTCTATCGAGATCAACATTGCAACAGTACTACTACTGAATTTAAAGTTCTTTGTCAATAAGAAACATTATCGCAACGCGTGAGTGCTTTTGGATCACATATGAAGCAGAAAAGGAAGTATATAATACAAGAGTTTACAGTAATGGCAGGCCCCCATAATAGAGCTTCCTTTCAGTCGAGAATTGCCGAACCCTTTACCTCGTGATCTCCGCATTGAGTAAAGTAAGAGCAGTCTTCAGGCTTAGTAACGCTATCGCATGTGTAACAGGATGGCCCCGCACGTGCAAGTTGCATCAGCACAAAAAGTATGAAAATGCTATAAAGTATTGTCACCATCGTCTCCTCTCTGAAACAAAGCGTGGAATAAACCGTTGTCTTATAAAGCTTGTTTTGTTTTGTTCAGATCAGGCCCCGTGTTCTCGAAAATACGTAAGTACGATACAATCTCTGCCGAAAGGAGATTTATGAACCATCTATTTAGGCTTTGCAGTCAGTTTCAGACGCCATATGCCCCATATTGATCAGGGGGAGACATGACTATGTTTTTGTTCATGAAAAAAAAAATGAAGTAAATAAATAAGAGGGCCAAGATGCCCCGAATCGCTCACCTGAGACACATTGCTTTCATTGCATTTTTAACGTAGTCATACTGAATACAAAATACATACAGAGGTGCAGCAAAATAATTGAAATTCCACAGATTGCTCAAGAAATGAAGGTTTTAGAGTGTACACAAAGTGATTGCTTCAGAAATGAATATGTTAGAGTGTACACAAAATGAAATCTGGCATTTTTTTAAACATTCAAGGGCCATAACTCCTGACCTAATGGGAAGATATCAGCCATAATCAAATTCAGCCGAGACATTATGGCTATAAACATTGTCATAAAGATTGATGAAGATTGCTGAAGAAATGAAGATGCTAGAAAGTACACAAGAAAATATTGACGGATAGATTGACGAACAACGGACATTGACTGACCACAATATCTCACCTTGAGCACTTCGTGCTCAGGTGAGCTATTAAATCAAACAACTGAGAGTCCTAATTGTTGCGTTAAGCATAAACTGGAACAGTAAAGGAGAAAGTATGGCATGTAATTTGAAACTGTTTTATTGATTTCCCTCATTAAATGGATATTGTAGCTGTGAGGGAACCAAGGATACATTACATGCCAGAGGTGAATGAACTGCTGCTCTTCACTGGCTTACATCACACAATTTTATTCATAGTATTTTCATTGATATTTTTCCCATATCACCGGGTCACGTTCTGTGTCTCGGAATATTAATTAACAAGCCGCACCATTGCTGTGTTTTGATCACTTTTATTTCTTAACAATTAAATTATGTTTGCCTATCTTATCATCACATACTCCTAAGTCCTTAATCTTCATCCTCTCTATCACCTTCTCCTACCAACTGGCTATCCATTTCCGCAGTCGGTTACAATACATTGTTGCGTTGCAAACAACACAACATAATAAAAACTTGTTGTAATCAATGTTTAGCATCACCAATGTCACTACCATCAATGCGGCGTAGCTTGGCAGGCCCGAGCTATGATGTGGGTAACATTCTTTTTTTATTTACAAACTTCAATTAATATGTTTCTCTTTTTAACTTTTTGAAAATATCATTTGTCGAATTGATGTGCAGGCCTGAGCCTAAAGTGGCCAAAGAGAGCTACCTGTGACTTTAACCACTTGACTACGAAGGATTTACTCTCTGTTCTTGAATTTACTACTTATTTGTAACATTCTTATTTCTATTTAACATTCCTTTTTTAATTTTGATAAATTTCTTGAGTACGAGGGTTGTTCAAATTGAAATGCAATTCCTAGCATATCTAGAAAGGATTTGTTAATTTTCACAAAGCAACTATCGGATTCCTTCAAAGTATTCACCTCCGTGAGCTATGCACAGTTTCTTGATTTGTGAAGAAAACTGCATACATAACCTTTCTGACGCTCATTGTGCGTTTGGCTATACATGGCCTTTTCATGTCTTTTGTAGCCCATATCTTGTTTTCATGTTTTCGTTTGGGCTCATAGAAATGCACCCTTTTCTCGTCGCCTGTGACGATATTGGCAAACGAGCGATTATTGTATTTTGGGTACATTTTCAGCAAAGATTTTGCCATTTTCACGCGGAGGCGCTTCTGCTCCTCTGTAAGCAAATTGGGTATCCATCGCGCAGTTATCTTATTCATTTTAAGGTGCTTCCTTAGAACTGAATGAACTGCCCCTATTGAGATGCCTACCTTTCGGGCTATTTCCCTAACAGTGAATCTTGCATCTGTCAATACAATATCTCTGACTTTTTCTACCATTTTGGGACTGGTTGCTGTCTTTCTGGGATGGCCACATGGTGGGTGCATCATGCAAGGACGTTATTCCACTTGCAAATTTCTTGCACCACCTAGTAACCGATGCATAGGACAGCTCACCAGGTCCATAAATTGAGCATATTTCATGAACTATCTCTTTTGGACCTTTACCAAGAAAACCGGTTTTTGATGTAGGCCCGTATTTGGGCGGCGAACGCAGATTTTTAACAACCATTTCATCATTAGTATGTACGAGTATGCAATGTTTCTCGTTGTGTAGCCGAGGCTAGAGAGGACAGATTTACACAATACTGTTTTCGACCGAGAGATAATTAATGCCCCTAGGCGATCCAAGTAGGTTTTTTTGTGAAAAGCTTGCGTAGTTACATAATATAACCCGAGTTGCATTTCAATTTGAACATCCCTCGTACCTTTTCTTCAATCCACCCAGACGAAATAAGTTTAAGTGAAATTATTTCAATAAAAATAATGATTATATTTAAGGCCAACAAAAAAGCAATTACAAAAAGAAAGGGAATAAATAGGAGATATACTGAAATAATTTGCCTTTTCTGTAGTTTGCTCATTCAGTGCTATGATAAGGATGTGAAAGATAAACTGACCTGTTCATAGCCTACCATTATCATTATGTCATCATTTGTAATCCCCCTGAACCCCTCTCTCTCTTCTTCTCTCGCTCGTGTACATATAGGCAGATAGGAGATTGCAATTTTATAATAATTAAGAACTACATATGGAAAAAATGTAGGCTAGAGAGGACAGATTTACACAAAACTGGTATCGACCGAGAGATAATTGAACGTGAACGTATGTTTAGTGGGCTAAGTAGTGTAACATGTTTGTTTGTGTATTGGGTTTAGCTTCCCACCAAAAGTCATTTGGAGATGATGTCAGTTTGAGACAGCTGTAGTGCTGCCACACTGCAGTATTATGCCATAGACATGTGGCATGATACCACACCCTGTCACATTAGGAACTACCCCTATGTGCTGAGTGCCAAGCAAAGGAGCTATACCAGTCTACCATCCTTTACAAATCTGGTATGTCGCGGCCGGGGGTTCGAACCCACGACCTCCCGCTCCAAAGGCGGACACTCAAACTACTCAGGCACTGGAGACGGTTTCGTATTGAGCAGATAGATAGATAGAAATCAAGGCATACTGAATAAAAAGAATGACATTACTTCAATAAACTTTTAAAACCATAGACTTTATAGTATTCTACATATGATGATATCGAACTTTACTAAAGCATAATTGACAATTCAACTGACCTAACAAAAAAGAACACACACACTAAATGTGTAGTTTTATTTACTTTATTGGTCTTTTTTCCTGGAAATGATTAAACAGAAATAATGTAAAAGAATAACACATATCTATTAATGTTAACTTATATACATGGTAAATCATGTTTCATCTAAAATGATTCAGCTCATGGGAAAGAAAAAAAACAACAACAAAAAAACAAGTCACTGATGTGCCCGCAACACAGAAATCCCCTACTTGCTATGTGCATAATTTTTCTACTAGGCTATATTACACACCAAATATCTAAACCCCAGGCCTTGTGGTTGCTGAGATTTCTATTTTTTCTTAAATGAGCCTATATAAAATCAGATGACCCTTGCGAAGGGCCAATTTGACCCAAGGACTATGATTTGAACAAACCTAGTAGTGATCTACTAGACAATGCTACAAATCAAATTATCTAAACTCCAGGCCTTGTGGATTCTGAGAAGAAGATTTTTCAAGTTTTTTCCTTTATAAGCCTATGTTAACTCAAGTGACCGACCCCTGGGTCGGGCCAATTTTGACCCCAGGGTCATAATTTGAACATACTTGGTAGAGGTGTACTATGCCATGTTACATACCAAATATCTTGCCTCCAAGCCTTGTGGTTTCTGACAAGAAGATTTCTCTATTTTTCCTATGTAAGTCTATGTAAAATAAAGTGACCCCTGGGGCGGGGCCAATTTTGACCCCAGGGTCATGATTTGAACAAACTTGGTACAGGTCTACTAGACAAAGCCATACACTTAATATCTTAGCTCTAGGCCTTGTGGTTTCAGAGAAGATTTTTTTTAGATTTCACTTTTAAAATCTATTTTTAACTCCTGTGACCTATTATGCAACAGACCAGAACTATTTGAACAATTTTTATAGGGGATCACCTTAGGAACATCCTTACCAAGTTTGATCACTTTCCCATCAGTAGTTTCAGAGAAGAAGATTTTTTAAGTTAATTGTTGAAGGCTGACGCCTGACGACGCCAGACAAAGGCTGGTCCTAAAAGCTCACCTGGCACAAAGCTAAAAATAAATGTGATACAAAAGAGCACAGATACTCGAAGTAGAAGGGGGCGAATCTTATGTAATATGATTCACCCCATTCAACTTTGAAACCTGTAAAAAAAGTACAGATAATCTTAAACATGCAGGCGTTCCATTTCAATGGATATATAGTACATATAGTTGTATCAATGTTGAAACAGAATTGAACAATCACTTGCTCTGCGTTTTCTTCCCACCTCAGGTAAGGTCAAAGGTGATAATTGGGGATCTACACATAGAAAAAAATCTAGACTGTGTTTCACTAAAAGCTCAAATTGAGAATTAATTTCCTGAACTCAAAATTTTAAAAATCCAAATCTTCCGTATTGATAGATCTTGAAAATAGAAATTTTGCACCATGCTATTAATAGCATACAACTATTTAAACTGCTTCATCATTGATACGTAATAACCATAGTTTTGCAGCAAGAACTTGAATCATATTTGATTTTTTCCAAATTGAATATTTGTGATGATACAAGATTTGAGTTTTTTTTCTGAGTTGGAGAATTTGAGAAATTTCTTGAAACACAGCCAAGGAAATTTTTTAAGTGATTATTGACGTTTTGATTACCTTTTTATTGGGTTTAATTAAGGTTGGCCTGCTAATATAATGTGTGCCCAGACCCTGGAGCATGACCCACACTCAGTAAAGATGAAATTTTGAGGCTAATTTTCAGAGGGGAAGGCACCTATGAACAGCCTCTGATAAAGAAGGAAAACAAGAGGGCCATGATGGCCCTGAATCGCTCACCTGAGAAACATTGCCCTCAATGCCAATTATGGTATTAGGAGTCATAGTGAATACATAACTATGCAGAAGTACAGCAAGATCATCTAAATTCAACATAAAAACTACCTGCCATCCAAACTTTGAAGGTCATTGCTCTAAGTCCATATAAAATCAAGTGACCCCTGGGATGGGACAAATTGTGAGCCCAGAGCCATGATTTGAACAAACTTGGTAGATATCTATAAGGCCATGTAACACACCAAATATCTAAACTCAAGGCCATGTGGTTTCTGACAAGATTTTTCTAGTTTTTCTTATATAAGTCTATGTAAAATCAAGTGACCCCTAGGGCGGGGCCAATTTTGACCCCAGGGTCATGATTTGAACAAACTTGGTAATGGTCCATAAGACAATGCCACACACCAATCATCTAAGCTCTAGGCCTTGCGGTTTTGGAGAAGATATTTAAAGTTTTCACTTTAAAAATCTATTTTTAGCTCCTGTGACCTAGATATGCAATGGATCGGAACCATTTGAACAAATTTGGTAGAGCTTCAAGCAAGGAACATCACAGGCAATTTTCATCAAATTTGGCCCAGTGGTTTTGGAGCAGATGTCATTTGAAATAATTGTGGACGACTGACAGCCATTGATCCCATGTGCTCAGGTGAACTAAAAAGCCTTGTGAATAAACCAAGGTTTACACGCATTTTGACTGACACGCTATATTTCAGAAGTTAATTCATAAGCAAGAATTAGACATATAGCAGATACAATATTCAAAGATAGAGAAACAAAATTATTTGGTAGATAAATCCTTTTTACTTTGATTTCTGTGTCACCCACGACATGATTTTCATTCGAAAATGGTAATACCATGCTTTTAGTTAAAAGAAAGTGATAATCATATCTCTCGATGTGGAAGATAAGATGTAATCATGTTCACTGCATCAAGACCGTTCTAAAGAATGTAACATTGACTGAATCAGAATCAAATAAAAATAATAAATGATCTTAAACTGATAACATGAGCTGTCAGGGAGACAGCACGCTCGACTATTCTCAGTGCTTTATAGTATAAACTAGAAATGTGTCCATAGGACACGGATACCCCCGTCATTATGTTTATTAGGTGATTTTTTTGTCTGAATATGAACAAGAGGGCAAAGATGGCCCTGTAACGCTCACCTGAGTAAGATTGCTGTGTTAGGCATGATGACAAAAAAATCTAACATTTGACTAAGTGACCTAAATTTTGATCCTACCTGAACTGGGAGTTCATGCAGTCATCAAGTTTAATAAAGACTGGTACAAAATTGTAGGCCCCTAGAGTGTTAACAAGATTTTTCTAAGGTTTGCCCTGGTGACCTACTTTTTGACCCCATGTGGCCCAGTTTTGAATTCATCCGAGATTTGATGTAAGCAAATTTTCTAACCAAGTTACATTAAGGTTAGGCTGAAACTCTGGCCTCTTGAGTGTTCACAAGGTTTTTCTATGATTTGACCTGGTGACCTAGTTTTTGACCAAATGTGACTCATTTTCGAACTCATCAAAGATACCATGTAGACATCCTGAACAAATCTAAAGAAGATTGGGCTAAAACTATGGCCTCTTCAGTGTTCACAATGTTTTCCAAAGATTTGACCTGTCCACCTTGTTTTTGACCCCACATGACCAATTTTCGAACTCATCCAAGATATCATGTAGACAAACATCCTGACCAAATCAAATGAAGATTGGGCTAAAACTGTTCACAATGTTTTTCTAAGATATAACCTGGTGACCTAGTTTTTGACCCCATGTGACCAATTTTCAAACTCATTTGAGGTATTATGTAGAGAAACATCCTGACCATATCTAATGAAGATTGGGCTAAAATGTGCCTCTAGATGTTAAAATGTTTTTTAAGATATACCTGATGACCTAGTTTTTGACCCCACAAGACCCATTTTCAAACTCATCCAAGATATTATGTAGACAAACATCCTGATCAAATCTAATGAAGGTTGGGCTAAAAGTGTGGCATCTAGAGTGTTCACAAGAATTTTCTACGATTTGACCTGGTGACTAGTTTTTGACCCCATTTGACCCATTTTCAAACATCCTGACTAAATCTAATGAAGATTGGGCTAAAACTGTGGCCTCTAGAGTGTTCGCAAGGATTTTCTAAGATTTGACTTTGTGACCTAGTTTTTGACACCACATGACCCATTTTCGAACTCATCCAAGATACCCTGTAGGCAAACACACTGACCAAATCTAATGAAGATTGGGCTAAAAATGTGGCCTCTAGAGAGTTCATAAGGTTTTTCTGAGATATGACCTGATGACCTAGTTTTTGACCCAACAAGACCCATTTTCGAACTCATCCAAGATATTATGTAGACAAACATCCTGACCAAATCTAATGAAGGTTTGGCTAAAACTGTGGCCTCTAGTGTTCACAAGGTTTTTCAAAGATTTGACCTGGTGACCTAGTTTTTGATCCCACATGACCCATTTTCGAACTCATCCTAGATATCATGTAGACAAACATCCTGACCAAGTTTCATGAAGATTGGGCGAAAACTGTGGCCTCTAGAGTGTTCACAAGCAATTGCTGGCGATATACGACGCACAACGGTCAAAAATCAGTCACAAAAGCTCACCCTGAGCACAAGTGCTCAGGTAAGCTAGAATCTGGAAATATAAAAGATGATTTTCAGATCATATGAGCGCTATTATCCCGATTCAACAAATTAATGTGACCTTCAAGCTAGCAACCTGTACTTGTTTTGTGACACAGTGTTTTGTCCTAAGAATCATTCCTTGTGCCAAATTACGAAGGCGAGTCAATAAATAACCAGCCTATAACATTTCCGATCAACCGAGACGATTTTCACGCATTGTTTCAATACATGTACTATACCTTTGTACAAAACTACACATGTATACGGTCATTTGTTTGTCAGATATTGAATGACAAACATGGCTAGTGATGTAAAAGCAAGCTTTTCATCAAAAGTGGAGTACTGTGCTGTAATTCGGTACTTGCATTTAAAAGGTAAAACTGGTAAGGACATACATGCTGAGTTAGTTGATGTGTATGGGTCTTATTCTCAAGTTAAATTCTGGGTTGGGGAGTTTAAACACGGTACTACGTCTTTAGAAGATGAAGCCAGGTCTGGACGCCCAGTTGATGCCACCAACGAAGAAATGTGTAATAAAGTCAGAGATCTGGTATACTCAGATAGGCGAAGTCAGATTGAAGAAATAGCACAGGCATTAGGCATTTCACATGGTACTGTTTCAACAATCTTGCATGATCATTTAGGGATGCGCAAGCTTACAGCCCGATGGGTCCCAAAATCCCTTAGCAATGAGCAAATTGCAATGAGAGCATCAGTATGTAGTGCGTTGTTGAAGCGTTTGAGGTCAAAAGATGAATTCCTTTTGCTGTGGATGAGACTTGGATGCATTATTATGAACCAGAAAATAAAGTCCAGAGTCGTCAGTGGGTAGGGCCGGGATCCCCAAGGCCAAAGAAGTTCAAGACTCAACCATCTGCTGGCAAAGTGATGGCCACAGTATTTTGGGACACACGGGGCGTTATTTTGTTGGACATTTTACCCAAGAGAAGTACAATAACCTGATCATACTATGCAAACTTGCTAGACCAGCTGAGGAACACCATCTGCGAGAAACGCCGTGGTAAACTCTCCAAAGGTGTTTTGCTGCAACAGGACAATGCAAGAGTCCACACTTGTAAAGTTGCAATGGATGCTGTGGAGCGAAATGGGTATGAATTAATACCGCACACTGCCCACTCACCAGACCTGGCTCCTAGCGACTTCTTCCTTTTTCCAAATTTGAAAAAGGATATACGTGGACGTCATTTCCGGTCTGACGAAGAAGTCATGGCGGCAGTTGAGGAGTGGTTCTATGGAAAGGACCCTGACTTCTTCACTTCAGGGCTGATGGCACTTGAACACTGTTGGTCCAAGTGCATAGCCTTGGAGGGAAATTATATTGAAAAAGAAGAGGTAGATCTCAACTCGAAATAGGTTAGGCTGGTTATTTATGGACTCGCCCTCGTATTTCAAAACATGACTATACACAACAAAGATACAGCCCAAACAGGACTGCTTACACTAATTTTAAACTTAACTAACTGCTGTCACCTTGACCTTGAAGCTAACAACTTGGTTCTTGTTTGCATTACATCATATCCTAGGGATCATTTGCGCCAAGTTATTTCAAAACCCAATCATTCACAACAATGTTACAGCCCAGACTTGATTCAAAGGTCAACCAAGTGCTGTGACCTTGACCTTCAAGATAGCAACCTGGTTCATGTTCGCAACACTTTGTTTTGTCCAAGGGATCATTTGTGCCAAGTTATGTTTTAAAAACACAATTCACAACAAAGTTAGTGGGACATAATTTTAAGGTCAACTGAGTGCTGTGACCTTGACCTTAAAGCTAGCAACCTGGTTCTTGTTCGCAACACTTTGTTTTGTCCTATGGATCACTTGTGCCAAATTATTTCAAAACACCACTATATATATCAAAATTACAGCTGGGACAAGATTTTAAGATCAACTGTGTGCTGTCACCTTGACCTTTAATCTAGCAACCTGGTTCTTGTTCGTAACACATTGTCTTGTCCTAAGGATCACCTGTGCCAATTTATTTGAAAAACAATCAATCAAGACTGAAGTTACAGCTGGGACATGGTTTTAATGTCAACTGAGTGCTGTGATCTTGACCTTCAAGCTAGCAACCCGATTCTTGTTTGCGACATGTCGTCTTGTCTTAAGAATCACATGTGCCAAGCTATTTTAAAAATTGACCAGACATAACAAAGTTACAGCTGGGACAGGACACACTCACACAAACACATGGTCAGGTGTAACACTATATGCCCATCGCCATTTCATGACGGGGGCATAAAAAAAGCCATGCTGAATCTTTCAAGGGCCATATATCTGTCAAAATACATGATATTGTCTCTTTTTTCTACTCATTGCATTTATATTGCTGAACAAGTATACAAAGTATCAAAGCAATAACATGACTTTGAAATATTCATGTTTGTATTTTTATATAGTTACAAAGGGAAATAATTCTGTTAAAAACCATGCTAGAGTTATGGGTCTTGGTCAGTAAGCTACAATTATGACCCTAAATACATTTGTAAAGTTTCAAATGAATACCTTAAGTAATTGTGGAGATATGAGAAGATAGAAAAACTTGCACGTAAAACCTTAACCTTGAGTGTTACACCGACACTGACGCCAGGATAGCTCTCACTATTCTTCGATTAGTCAAGCTAAAATGAAATCATGTTGAATAAAACAGGCTTCCCATGGAGAATGGCTTCAGAGAAACAGTGAAAGAAAAAGATACAGAAAGAATGTATCAGAATAGCATGGATTAAATTGAACATCTGTTGATTACATTGTCAGATCATAAATTCTTTCACATGTAGTTATATAAAATACATATTTTCATATGTTGCAATATATTGTTTTCTTTGACCAGGCCTTAAAGAAAATAGTACCTTACATAAAAAGAAAAGAAAAGAAAAAAAAAAAAGTCCTCTATTTCTCATATGAATAAAGGGTGAGATTGCCTTCATTGCCATTTATTGTATTAGGAGTCATACTGAATACATAATCCATGCAGAACTACAGCAAGATCATTTAAATTCCACATATAAACTGTACCTGCCAGCCAAATATTGAAGGTCAAAGCTCTAATAAGTCTTTATAAAATCAAGTGACCCCTGGGGTGGGGTCAATATTGACACCAGGGCCATGATTTGAACAGATTTGGTTGAGGTCCACTTGTAAACATATTAACTCCAGGCTTTGTGTTTTTTTTAGGGTTTTCCTGTACAAGTCTATGTAAAATCAAGTGACCCCCCTAAAGCGGGGCCAATTTTGACCCCAGGACAATAATTTAAACAAACTTGGTAGAGATTCACTAGCCATGTTACATACCAAATATATAAACTCTAGGCCTTGTGGTTTCTGACAAGAAGATTTTTCTATTTTTTTTTCCTATGTAATTCTATGTAAAATCAAGTGACTCCATGGGGCGGGGCCAATTTTGACCCCAGGGCCATGATTTAAACAACCTTGGTAGAGGTCCATAAGACAATGCCATACACCAAATATCTTAGCTCTAGGCCTTGCGGTTTCAGAGAAGAAGAATTTTAAAGAGTTCACTTTAAAAATCTATTTTAAGCTCCTGTGACCCAGATATGCAATGGACCAGAACCATTTGAACAACTTTGATAGAGCTTCATCCAATTTGGCCCTGTGGTTTAGGAGATTTTTAAAGAAAATTGTTGATGCCGGACAACAGAAAACGGATGCCGGACAAAAGGGGATCACAATAGCTCACCATGAGCACATTGTGCTCAGGTGAGCTAAAATCAATCAGTTAAATATTCACTGCTGGTCACCCAGTCAATTTGTTCCATTACTCTCCATTCATCAACATGTGATTTTCAACTAGCAAGTTGACGTTTTTATGTGTCATGCATTAGAATATATAAGTCAATCAAAATTAACTCTCTGTGTGGAGGTAAGAACATCAGCTATGGGGGATATATCATGTAAGTGTTTGGACTGATTAATGCCAGACAGGTTGATTGATTTATTTAGTTTACCATCACTGCGACAGTATTTAAGTCATATAGCGATGTCCAGTCAATTGCAGGTGGAGGAAGACCCCAAATGCAATGAGGCATCTGGGAAGAACCACCAACTTATCGCAAGCCAGCTGGGAAGGCTTCCTCACATGAAAATCAAAATGACCATGCTGGGATTCAAACCCACGCTTAATGCCAGACAGAACGGAAGTTGTCTTACATTGGCTTTCAATTTAAATGACTCAATGGTAGTTGAAAAACACACTGGTGATGTTTGGAGAATACATAATTAGCAGCAGTGTTTATCAGATAATATTAAAAAATTAGAATATAAGGCATACATAGAGCTCTATGCCAGGGGTTTTCTTAAGTTGACGCCCGCTCGCCTGCACTAGGTTAAAATCACTGAGGGGCAAGTGATTTTTGAAAAAAGAGGGCCAAGATGGCCCTGAATCGCTCACCTGAGAAATATTGCTTTCATTGCCTTTTACAACATAGTCATACTGAAGACAAAATCCATGCAGAAGAACAGCAATATAATTTTAATTAAGGGTTCTGAGAAGAAAATTCTTCTAGATTTTCCTATTTAAGACTATGTAAAATCAAGTGCCCCCTGGGGCGTGGCCAATTTTGACCCCAGGGCCATAATTTGAACAAACCTGGTAGATGTTCATAAGGCCATTTTACACACTAAATATCTAAACTCCTGGCCTTGTGAGTTCCCAGAAGAAGTTTTTTTCTAGTTTTTTTTTTTCTATAGAAGTCCAAGTTAAATCATAGAGGCAGGGTCATGATTTGAACAAACTTAGAAGAGATTCACTAGACAATGCTACACACCAAATACCTAAGCTCCAGGCCTTGTGGTTTCTGAGAACATTTTCCTATTTCTTTTTTCTATATAAGCCTATGTAAATTAAGAGGCAATTGAAGGATTACTAGACAATGCTACACACCAAATACTAAGCTCCAGGCCTTGTGGTTTCTGAGAAATTTTCTATTTTTTCCTATAATAAGCCTATGTAAAATCAAGTGACCCCTGGGGTGGGGCCAATTTTGACCCCAGGGTCATGATTTGTACAATCTTGGTAAAGGTTCATAAGAAAATGCTACACACCAAATATCTAAGCTCCTGTGACCTACTTTTTCAACCAATCAAAATAATTTGAACAACTGTGAAAGAAGGCAACATAAGGATGATTCCTGTGAAGTTTGGTTTAAATCCATTTGACGGTTTAGGAGGAGATGTTGTTTAAAGGAAACTGTTGACGCCGGATGGACGATGGACAATGGACCAAAGTCAATCACAATAGCTCACCATGAGCACATTGTGCTCAGGTGAGCTAAAAAGATAGCCTGGTGGGCAAGTTGACTTATGTAAATGAAATCTTTCGGGGTTTTTTTCCTACAGTATATCAGGGGTGAAATGATTGAAAATTGTGTTTGATACATATTAACTAAAATTCACGTTAATATTGCACATATTTAGTTTTAAACATTAACACCAACTTACTTAAATATATGGCAACCTGTTTTCACTGGGGGCTAGTAGATGTTCAAAGTAACTTGTCCCCTGGACAAGTGAATGTCATATCCTTAAGTAAACCCCTGTCTATGCCTTAAAAATATTGGCCTATGTATGGGATCACATTGTATATTCATTACATAAATTATGGGATTTTTCAACACAGGAAGAGAAAGCAAGTTATTATTCATATTTTATCATATAATACAGCTTACAGATATTGAATAGGAATGTTTAAAATATCATCTCGGCAACAAATGTCAGACATGTTCATAAATATGTACATATTAACATAATTTGTAGTGTGGCTACATGTATAGGCAAACTGTTTGGCTTTAACAACATGATTGTGTAGCATCTTCATGAATACATGTTCAATCTTCAAAATCAACTTCCTGTTCTATCATTCACCTGCTTAACAGAAGATCAGTCAATGTTAAGGTAATCCATCCATCATTAAAGTATGATCATGATCCATCAAGTGATTATGGGAATTTGTAGTAACTTCAAGCCTTTATAGACTTAGAGCAAAAAAGCCTGTAACTCAAGTCAATTGATGCTTTTATCTGCATTAAATCTTTTTAAGCATTTGAAGGACCATGATCATAATCAAATGATGGATGGATTACTTTAATCTTCTATAAGTGAAACTTAACAAGAGAGCTGTGATGGCCCTATGATTGCTCACTTGAGTGTCACTCATTTTCATAGTTATTAATGTCATTAAAATCGTGACTAAGTTTGATCAAGATTACTTCATAAATGCAGCTGTTAAAAAAGTGGAATCTGGCCAACAGGGTCAGTATCAGCCATAATCAAACATGGTTGAGAGGTTATGGCCATAAACATTGTCACCAAGTTTATAGAAAAATGCTACGGAAATGAAAGATGCTAGAGAGTTGAAACAAATGTGGATAACAAACGCTGGACATTCAATAATCCCAATGGCTTACCATAAGCACAAGATCAGGTGAGCTAAAAAAATGTCTTCTTCAAGAAGCAATATTTTAGGCAAAGTTACAAGTTCTTCACTGGATGATACTGAATTGACTACATGAAAGGCATGCAGATGGGAATAAAATCAAACAATGAATGAGATTTCAGGGTTTTGTTCAGAAATTGGACCTTGGCCTCTCCTTTTTTACTGTATGTTGTATAATAAAGACAAACCAGGTTCTGCAAACTTATGGATTTTATCGCTATTTCTTAGACCATGGAAAACTGTTTTATATATCAAATTATACTATATATGACAGTAATTCTAACAGTACACTGGTACATTTTATTATCTTCATTATTTCAAAATCAAAAATATAAACTAAATCTATCAACCCTGCCAGCAATATTTAGCACTAATACCTAGAAACACATTTCATCATATAATTTTTCCCCCAATAAATATCCATAAATGCTACAATTTTTTAACAATGATTATTAGTCTGTATGGTTAGTACAATTGTCAACTAAGTCATTTAATGAATTTTATTTTGTAATACAGAAATGGTTGAATGCCTTCCTTCTTAACAAATTATTATTGGAAAAATTGAAGTCTGGTGTGATACATATGTATATAATACATAGTTTATCTACACCTATGAATAGAATACCTACAGAACCATTCCTGTAGGGTACACATCACACTTTAGCATATCATTGTTACAAACCCACAAGTAACAAATTCCATTACACTATATATGTATCGCCATTGGTATTTTTAGATAAAATTTGCTCATTATTGATCATCTGAATTGAAGTGCTCTTATTTGTTTCCCCATGATGCAATGGGGACTTTTGGACCAATGAAAAATATCAATTTCAAATGACGACATGCAAGGTTAGCATGCAATAATTTCAAAATAAGCAAATTACTGAATTTTAATAACAGGCATGAGAATTTATTATGAGGACAAGATGTGTTCTTCTCCACCATATTTTAGATTTTATTTTTCTTGACTGAAAAGTACTCATTTGTATGAGCAACATATTGATTGGCTGCATAGTTTTATCAATATCTTAAAAGCTAGGAAGTGCTAGCCAAGTCTCCTGCTACTGACATAATGTAATAAAACTTGACAAGCAGTTCTCAGAGTCTGACAATGTTTACATATCTTAAAAAATACAAGTATATCAAAATTGTTTCTACTACATAAATAAAACAAAACCAGACTATATAAACACTGTTACAGATAATCTTCTACTCAAAAGAATGAAAATCCTATATTTACAAGGAGTTTTGATTTTCATAATGCTTATAGCACTTTTTTCATACAGAATCACACCCTCTCTAATTCAACTTTATTTCTTATTATGTTGATTTGGAAAAAAATTCTTACAATTTATACTTCTTATAATTTTCCATGCTGAATCCTTTTGTATATAAGGGCAATAAAAATTCCCTTCAAAAATTAACTGTACTTAAGTAGGATATTCATGTAAAAACTCACAGTATGACCTCAAAATTCAAAAGAGATTTTAGTATGATATTTCAGTCCGAGATTGTATACAAACTTATTTTCAAGAACACAGGCATGGAATAGTTATGAAAGGTACTGATTCTGACAACCAAGCAAAGCTGAATGGAGATAAAAAGTTGAGATATTTGGGGGTGCTAGAAAGCTTGTGTTTGGAGACATGGTTTCCAGTCCAAGTAAGCTAGTTTAAATGGGAAAATATGTACAAATCTTGGGCCCTGATATTCTTTGCGTAATATGTTCAGTGCCAAGTTCAAAGGGTAGGAGGACAAGGTATACAATATTTTTGGGCTTCTGTGAGACAAAATACAATATGAAAGAAGTGGATGTGCAAAGGGATACCTCAAATTGTCCCCCACCCCCTTTTGCAAATTTGAAATAAAAGTAGTACAATCAAGAAAAATCCAAAGCAGGTTTTTCACTCGGCCTACAGAAAAGTTCAATCTGCAATAAGGGTAGGTGAGTTCAATTTTACACTTCTTGTGTAGGGAGTTTGAGGAGAGAAGCAGGGACCTCATATCACTTATCTGTATTGGATATCTGCCCTTTATTTATGATTGAAAAACACAGCTGTTGAATACTGACAATAAGTCAATTGAATATGGACTACAAATAAATACCTATCAGAGTATATAACCAAGAGTATACAGATATGCACACTTGGGGTAGGGGTATTCACCCTTACACAGGTTAAGGCCCCTGGAAAAACAAGTAACTGGTGTTGCATGCAACACGTAAGTACCCTACAGGTGAGGTGCATAATTTTTCAATTACCATAGCAACCAGAATTTTGGTCCAAGAAAAAAAAACGTAAGTGATGTGCAGAATCTCCATACTGCCATCTATTCATATACCAATTTTCATAATATTATCTTAAACATTTTTTAAGTTATTGTGGGATCCAGATTTCCAGACAGACGGACGGACGAACGGACAGACAGACGGAGGGCAAACCTATAGTCCCTTTCAGTGTAAACACCGGTAGGGGACTAATTAGAATAAAGAACAAAATTGGGTAGATCCTAGATGTTATCAGAGGCCAAGATTTTTACTTCTGATGGGATTTTAATATGCACATCTGTATTGTGCCTAATGGGCCATGACTTTTCAATTCCCTATCATTGTGATACTGTTGCTGAGTTAGAGTTTACCGTCGCTGCAATAGTATTTCAGTCATACAGCGATGCCAAGCTAATTTGCAGGTGGAGGAAGACCCTTGAGAACAGACATCTGGGTAGAACCATCGTTCTACTGCAATCCAGCTGAAGGGCTTCCTCAACCTGTTTTTGAGAATTTCATGACAGCCTAATGTTGGATTAGGAATAGTCATTGTATGGATGGAACTCCAATTATCTAAGTTCAATTCAAAACATGATGTCGAACACAAAAACCTTGACAATTCTAAACTACTTGAACCACAAATCCCGTAAAATTTTTATAACAATAAACACTTTCTAATCACACTAGTAACTATGAAACCTTACCTAATCAAATACAAACACTATTGGACTTGATTCCATCAACCAGACTTAGCGCTAAAAATACTTAAATACTTAGGGGTGAATTTCATTGTTCTTATTCCTCTTAGAAAAATACCAAAATGTTTTATTACTTTTCAAATTTGGTTAATTATTAAAGAAATCATTTATTTCAACTTAGTCATGTACTTGAATATTTCAAAAAACAAGATGGCGAAATGAGTTTCTACCATATATAAGATTTGAAGTATTGCTTAGAGCTATGTATGCTTGGTGAAATTTAAACCTGATCTTTCAAATATTTTCCTAGTTTAAGTGCATACATGAACATACAGACATGCAAGGAAAGTAAAGAAACTCATCCAATGTTTCATCAATACAGGTTTTGCGTTACATATACAGTAGAACCTCGTTAAATCCAAGTCCTTGGGACCAAGCTGAAAACTTCGAAATAACAATTATTCAATTAAGAATCCGATGGAATTTCAGTTTGTGAGTGTGCATGTCTGCGTTTTCATTACCAGTGCATATTGTAGAAATCGTTATGCCGTGAAAACCACCTATTAGGTGTACATATATACTATTTGCAAGTTATCAAAAGTAATGAAAATATATCATGATCTACTTAGATGCTTCTGATGAACATAATCATTCTAACATGTCAACCAATGATACATATTTTTACCGTCGATCTGCTGCTTCAGGTAGCGTCGCATGCCGGAGACGAACACAATGATAGGGAATGTACTAAAGATCTGACACCTGGGTTTATCTGCTGGCACGTGCATATTAGCAACCTGTCAGACATCGATTAGCATAATCAACATTTCATGTGGGACACATGTTGTCCAACCCAATCTTGCAAAAAGGTGTGAAAAACTTGCCTGAGCCATCACTCCATAAACTTGGTTACTGACCCAGATACGATTGATAATAAGGACGATAATTAGTTCACGAAAATTTACGAAATTTGACTTCGAAATAAAAATTGAAAAATGTACATAAATTGTGACCTCGGACCGGGATTTTTACTTCGAAATAGCTAAAAAATCGAAATAGCAAAATTCGAATTTAACTTTTATTTTTAGTTAAAATAAGAAGGGAAGAAATCGGGACCGAAAATAAACTTTGAAATGGCGAGGAATTCGGTTTAACGATGTTCGGTTTGGCGAGGTTCTACTGTATAACCAAACTGATTTAAGAAAAAATGATTCCATTATATATATATCTTTAACAAACTGCAGTCAATAAATAACAAGAGGCCCATGATGGCCCTAAATCGCTCACCTGAGATAAATAGGTTGACCCAAGGAACATCTGTACCAATTTATTTTAAAATCTGGCCAGTAGTTTTGAAGAAGATGATTTTTAAAGTTTTCATTTTTTTTTCTTTTTGTTGCCATGGCAACCACAGTTCTACATGGATCAAGTTTATTTTAGCAACTTTTGTGAAGGTTGACCCAA
>CM037794.1:9931370-9981370 GCA_021229015.1 Solen grandis
GGATCATCCCTGCCAAGTTTAATCAAATTCTGTCCAGTGGTTTCAGAGGAGATGTTGTTTAAAGTTTTCTCTATATACAAATAAGGCAAATAAGCCTCGCCCCTGGCGGCCATGTTTTTTTATGGATCAGAATAATTTTAGCAACTTTGGTAGAGGTTGACCCAAGGAACATCTGTACCAATTTATTTTGAAATCTGGCCAGTAGTTTTGAAGAAGATGATTTTTAAAGTTTTCATTTTTTTTCTTTTTGTTGCCATGGCAACCAGAGTTCTACATGGATCAAGTTTATTTTAGCAACTTTTGTGAAGGTTGACCCAAGGATCATCCCTGCCAAGTTTAATCAAATTCTGTCCAGTGGTTTCAGAGGAGATGTTGTTTAAAGGTTTCCCTATATACATATAAGGCAAATAAGCCTCGCCCCTGGCGGCCATGTTTTTTTACAGATCGGAATAATTTTAGCAACTTTGGTAGAGGTTGACCCAAGGAACATCTGTACCAATTTATTTTGAAATCTGGCCAGTAGTTTTGAAGGAGATGATTTTTAAGGTTTTCAAATTATTTTTCTTTTTGTTGCCATGGCAACCAGAGTTCTTCATGGATCAACTTTATTTTAGCAACTTTTGTAGAGCCTCACCAAAGGAACATTCCTGCCAAGTTTCATTAAATTCTGTCCAGCGGTTTCAGAGGAGATGTCGTTTAAAGCAAATTGTTGACGACGCACGACGACGGACGAAGGGCGATCACAAAAGCTCACCTTGAGCACTTTGTGCTCAGGTGAGCTAAAAACTATATCAGTAATCTGATGTATATTTTCCATTTTACTAAAAAAAAAAAAGAAAATTAAAATTATATTCCTTTGGTTTACTGTTTTAACAGCATTACAAATTTCATTTTTGATAAAGCATTTCAGGCAATTTATTTCTGATATCAAACCACTTTAACCCTTTCCCTCAAATAGACTCATTTTGACGCACTCAATAGGTACCACATAAAGCCTGATCTGCAGAAAACCATAGTTAAACCTTACCAAATTTAATTATAAAGTCCTCATTTCCAGACCACTGAGGAGCAGCACAGTATAAAACCTAATCAGCCTGCGAGTTACTCGCAGGCTGATCTGGTTTTATGCTGTTTGCATAGGTCTTTTCATGGTGTCCTCTATGAGGGAAAGGGTTAACAACACATAAAATTAATTTTTTTCTCAAGACCCTGTAAAATTTCTTTTCAACATGCATGTTTTTTACATGCAATAACCCTTTATCTCATAAAGACATGATCTGATGTGTTGAAAAACAGAGCAGATGCAAGCCTGGACTTTCTGGTCTCCTCCGTTTGCTCAAATATTGTATCACAGATTCTACACAGTCTGTACAGAAAAGTGAAATTCATGATTTCTGATACCACTTAAAGTTAAGTTCATCGAATCAAAACCTGTACATGAATATTCATGAGGTAAAGGGACTAAAAAAAGTAGAATCATTTTTACAACCTACCTATCTTCAAATGATTCTTTCTGCAGAACCATGAATAAAACAAACAAAAAAAATCAATAAGAAACAGGGCGAAACTGCTGATTTAAGTTACAAGAAGCTTCTGAAATCTGTATACTAATTTCTTTCACACTTCACTCTTGACAGGGAAAGGCACAAAACAAATAGGATGTGGACATTTGCATAGATCACATGTCGTCTGCACCAAATTGAGCATCTCTAGGGTTCTAAAAGTATCAGCTGCTTTTGACCCTATGTCTTTCACCCAATTATCTTTCTGTGAGGAAGTTTGGCAAATCACACAAGGGTCCCATTTCACTAAACTTCACAAAGACAAAGTTGATCTTAGTGATATGAATGTTGTCATATGTGCATTTACTTACTTCTTTTTTTTTGCACAATAAGACATGAAGAAAGGTCACCCATTTCATTGCAAAACAAAAGCATCACCTTTAATTAAAAAATAAATCATCAGAATAATACTATTAAACACAAATATTTTTTTGTACTAAATTTGGTGAAAAAGGCCCCAGTGTTCTTATCCTAAAACAATTTCTGTTCAGTTTTCATTTCTCATTTTAAAGAAATTTTGCCATGCAGTCATTAAGATTCACAAAAAATTATCCAGTTGATTTCACAAATAATTGTCAACAATTGATTCAGAGGAAATTTATCAAGGGCATGACTAACTGAGAAAATTCACAGAAATATGGCAAGCTGCCAATAACAGATTCAAAGAAAATTTAGCCATTAGATCGGTTCTATGATATTCTTCCACATAGCTATCAACCTAATGAGGAAATTAAGTAGAGTAGTCAATAACTTAAAAACAAAATCTATCCTGATATGATCATGAAATTATCAAAGGATTGGAGCCAAACCACGGTAACTAGATATTCATAAAGAAGGAGTTACAATAGTTTTACACCATGACACTGATAAAGACTACAAGATGAGTGTTAAGTCAGGGACTGGGTGGCAAAATATATAATCAGCTGTAAACTGTTCTAAGTCTTACACAAAAACAATGCTCAGTGCTTTTCAATTATGAACTAAGTATAAAAGAGACATGGAATTTGAGCAAGAAGAATATACTATCATTTCATCACAACCTGGAGAAAAAAAGAGAAACCCATAAAGGTAGACAAACACGATCCACAAAACAAATGATCAAAGTTCACATTAATCACTTGGTCAATACACACATTTTTCTTTTTAAATTACAAAACTAACTTTGATATATCACACTGTGGCTTAATTTTGGGTTATAAAAATGATTAATACTTGATATTGTTCATAAAGAATGTCTAATATTTTGTGTCTAACTCATGCATACATATACAATGCAATTATACCTAGCCAGTTAGCTGAAACATTTCAAGGGTCACAAGTTACAAAGAAAACTCTGAACACATGTTATTTATCTGCTGTATGTCTAAAAAGGTATGACCAACAAGAAGTGAGATAACATTAAACAATATATCTGAGCTTATCTAAAATGAATTTCTTGTTAATTTCAATATAATACCAGGTCACATGTTTTTAATGTCATAAAACATTTTTACACTTAAAACTCCGTGCAAATCACAAAATCCCATTCACAACCTTTAAATGCAAAATTTCAGCACACTACAAGAATGAACACACTTAATCTGCTTTAAAAAAATAAACTAAAATATGCATCATATTCTGTCAACAAAATCATGACTTTTTATGGTATATTAGAATAAGAAAATAGGTCTGTGCAGAAAATGATTTTCAAAGATTTACTTCCTTAATTCAAAGATCTTCAAAACTCATAAAAAAGTAAATCTATTTGCACATGAGGTTATGTTCAATGTTTAAGCATGTTATACATGTACAATATTTACATGGTTTCTTTTGTTTGGACACTATGGAAATTGGTTTCTGCCAAATATGGAATCCATTTCAACTCTTTACCCCATACAGATGTATTCTGATGCCCTAGTAAACAGAGCTGACCCAGATGAAATCGCTACTTCAAGATTCCTCTCTGTTGGTGCATACAATATTGTAGCTGTCGGAGAATACAAAATTGTAGCTCTGCCGGAACATACGACGGGGTTCCCACAAAATCAAAATTCCCTGATTTTTCCCTGACCTGACCCAAAATTCCCTGACCAAATTAAGCAAAAATAACCCAGCGGCAAATACAGATCTTCCAAAACTAAGTTAAATTCTAGATTATTTTTTATTTTCAAACATGAAATGATGGTGAGCCAGTTGGATGCTATTGGGAACTTATTCAATATTATGCCAATCTGACAATTCAAACTGACTGGAAAAAGCCAAATGGAAGAACTGCCTTAGCTTTTCCTTATAATCCTCCTGCTGTTTGGTCGACATTCCTTGATTGTAAAATTCCCTGACTTTTTCTGAATTTCCAAATTTCCCTGACCAATTTTAAATTTCCCTGACTTTTCCCTGACCTTGAAAAAAAATATTTTTCCCTGACCGTGGGAACCCTGTACGTTATTGTAGCTCTGCCAGCACAATAATATTACAGCTGTTGGCATATACAATATTTTAGCCCCTTTTGGCATATGCAATATTGTAGCTCTTGACATATACAATGTTGTAGCTCTGTTGGCAAATACAATATTGTAGCTCAGATTCATAAAATCTCTACATGAATATTCATGAGGTAAAGTGTTAAACAAAGACCCTACCTACTAAATTACTAATGAAAGAAAAATATAAGCATCACTGTAACTGAGGTTTGTCAAGAAAAGCGAAACTGGTCTCTACAAAAAAAAAAGGGAATGTTTCAAGTGATTTATCTAATTAATTTATCACCTTTTGTGTCGAGATCAGGCTCTTTCCTAGATTCTGACCCTATGTTCTAATGACTGACCATGTAAACAGCCACAGCTATTTTACAGCTCAGTTTTGGCACTGGAAAAATACAGTAAAGTGTCAATATAGTGAACACACACACTCTTTATAACATCCTGTTCATGGTGTCACATCTTATAGATGTTTGTATTACACTGCACACTTCCTGATTTTAGCCATGGATATTTAAGCCCCCTGACTTTCCAGTTCATGATATGCTTACAAACAGTTTGATTTTCACAAACAAAGCCATGTCTTCTTTTGTGTCAACCACTGACTACCGGTTATTTCAGTGTAGCTCTTTGGTAACCTTAAGTCCATTTGAATATAGAAAGGTCAATTATAGTTTTATATTTTTGGTAAAGAAATCAGTTAAAAAGAGTCTGTTTTTCTCCTATCAATACACCTGGTGAAGAAACAAACCTCTGAACACACTATAATTCACACACAGCTGTGGCCCCCATATACTGATGCAGCCATTTTTTTCCTTCTATAACTGGTACCCTTAACAGGACCCATTCACAATTTAGAAGGGACCTAAATTGATTCACAATTCAAAAGTGTATTTTTGATAGAGGCATGGTTTAAACCCTTAGCTGAATTAAATAATTAAAAAACTTCTCTTCCACAATATCTCAGTTTCTTAAAAATATACACCATTCCCTACCATTTTGCAGAAAAATTGCAAGATATTCTGTCTTCGCCCACATTTTCTCCTTTCAATATCAGCTGAAACGCCGCTACTTTTTTCCCCACAATTTTAAGATAAACAACGCTAATTTTTCACAAATGAAGGTGTACAGGACCTAGTCATAATTCACGGAAAAGATCACTATGATGTCATACTCATCTCAATACTATGTTCCCTACTAACCACTGTTTGGTAACACTGTACTTCATTAGCTTGTATTATTTTATACAAAAATACTTCATTCAACTTTACCATGCTATACATACTCAATCACCATTTGATATGACTGGTAAAGTTGAAACCCTGGTATTTGAACCTAGGTGCTTATTCTTAGCTCTGTAAACTGTTACTATATTTGGATACTAGCACTTGCTTGAAGTCTTCCTCCCTAAATAGAGACACATACTTAAACTGCAATGTTTTTCTCTCTCTCTTACTTTGTGTGTGTAAATTTCACAATATAAAATGCTTAGCAAAAAATATTTTTCATATGAAAGACAGCCAATTTGAAATATGAAAAATGGCCTGCTAATATATAAAATTAGATTTTTAATTATTTTTTTTATCAAATTTCTTTATGCAACAACACTAAAGAATTACCTTAAATAGACGGAAGAAAATTTTCTTAAAACTGGTGCAGAGGTATAAAGTTTAGATAAAGATATAAATAGGAAGTTATTAAGTAAACAAAGAGTTTATCAGCTGTCAATATACAACAAATATTGTTCTGTCCCTCCTGTTGCTATAGTAACCATATCAGACACAGTCCTCCATTGACATAAGGAGTGGGTTCACATACTCAAAGCCATCAAACTCTGACTGGTCGATCTTCTCTATCACTTTCCTGAAAACAAAAATATGATTTTGTCAATAGACAATTATACTCCTGATATCTTGTAAATTTATTAAAATAAACAAACACTTGCCAAATATCTGTATCCAGAATCTAATGAAATTCTGGCTTAACATGTATGTACAGGAAGTCTAAAAATTATGATTGAATTGTACACAAACACATGTGAAAAACAATGAACACTACCAGAATGGAAAGAAATCATCTGATTCATGACCAGTGAAGGGAGGCAAAATGGGAGAAGTCGATAAAAGAATTTTCACTTCCCATTATCTCCCTTTACTTATTCCAAATGAATGTCAAAAATTGCTTTTGAGGTAACATATGACAAGAGAATCAATATTTAATCTACCCCACTCACACTTCAATCTTAATATCCTGCAAGTTTATTTCTGCAAAGGCAGCAGAGTATGGATTACGTGTCAATGTCACAATTAACTTGACGCCAAAACAGGTATAGCCACGCCCCGAATGTTTGTCGGAGGTTGTTGAACTAAGGTAACTATTGAAAGCAAGATTCATGTGCATTTGTTTGTCGGAGGATTGTACAGCTTTTCACTGGTTAAACCGATATGCATATTCATTTCGGGGCGTTTTGGCGTCATGTTAATTGCTACAACATCCCTCCCAATATATCTTCAGTCAACACATATTGAATAAAATGGGGAAATCTTGTCATTTTTAAAATGAAAGTTAAACTTACGGGTCATCTGGAGTAAGCTGCACTGGTTCATTTGTGAAAGCAGGGTCAAAGTGTTCCAAGTCACGCTCATTCTTCAGCTGTGGCTTGTACGGAGGTGCTATCTGTTTGTTCTGCAGCATGTCCCAGTCAATTGCGCGGAAAAATGCGTGTGACTGGATGTCAGTGAATCCGGTCTGCGGGTGGCAACCTAGTCGCTCCTTCTGATTCTGTAAGTGATAGTCAAACATCTTATATACTGTAAAATCATTAATTTTCAATGACATAAAATTTCAGTAATTATGTACAGTAAAACCTCACACAGCAACCAACTCATTTTCATGATCAACTCCATATTAGGGGCACATTTTGTCAGACCCTAATTTTTCTCTATATAATTCAATGGTCTCTCACCTCATTATAGTGAACAACTCAAAATTAGGTAAAAAGACCACTAAAATCAGACTAAATTGTAAAATTAGTCTTCTTTTGACCTCAATCAGAACGATGGTCCTGTGGAAAAGTTGATTGAAACTCATTTTACGACACCTGGTTTCTGGTACAGGTGAAGGTCGCGCATGCCGTAATACGGATGTTTTGATAACATGGTAGATAAGATCTGATGGATAGTGGAAACAATGGATGAGATGGGTAATATTACGTAACAGAGAGCAATCATGGCATCCTCTGATGTGTTTCCTGTCTGGCTATTGAGTTTTTGTTCCATGCCCATCTGAGCTGCCCTTGTTGTGCAGTTACAGTTGCTGGGATATGTTTTTATTGCAGTATGTTTTGATAGCCCTTAATTGGCATGAAGACTTCCCTCGAATTAGATATCCCGTCATATTAGTCAATAACAAAAATGTGGTCTAAAAATAAATGCTTAGACTTTAAATTGACATGATATAACTATAGATTTTTTATAAAAGTTTAATAAAAATAATCAGTATTACATTTCATAACGAAACTTGAAATGTCACTAATCATTTGGAGAAACAAGAGGGCCATGATGGCCCTGAATCGCTCACCTGAGTACCATTGCTTCAACTGATGTCAAGGTTTTTAAACAGACAAGGATTCTGATATAACTTAATCTAAAACATTTTACCCCTGACAATACTACACACCAAATATCTAAGCAATGGACCATATGGTTTCAGAGAAGACTTGGGCGCAGGGTCATTTATCACCATAGGGCCAAGACTTTGAAAATCTTTGTAATGAACCATTAGATGCTACTACATACCAAAAATCTTAGCTCTAGGCCTTATTGATTCATAGAAGAAGATTTTTTAAGATTTTCCTATTTAACTCTATGTAAAACAAGTGACCCCTGGTGTGGGGTCATTTATCACCATTGGGCTATGATTTGTACAATCTTGGTAGTGGCCCATAAGATGATGCTACATACCAAATATCTAAGCTCTAGGCCTTATGGATTCATAGAAGAAGATTTTTTAAGATTTTCCTATATAACTCTATGTAAAACAAGTGACCCCTGGTGCGGGGTCATTTATCACCATAGGGCTATGATTTGTACAATCTTGGTAGTGGCCCACAAGATGATGCTACATACCAAATATCTAAGCTCTAGGCCTTATGGATTCATAGAAGAAGATTTTTTAAGATTTTTCTATATAACTCTATGTAAAACAAGTGACCCCTGGTGCGGGGTCATTTATCACCATAGGGCTATGATTTGTACAATCTTGGTAGTGGCCCATAAGATGATGCTACATACCAAATATCTAAGCTCTAGGCCTTGCAGTTTTGCAGAAGAAGATTTTCAAAGTTTGCATTTTTAAAATCTATTTTTAGCTCCTGTGACCTAATTATGCAATGGACCAGAACCATTTATACAACTTTAGTAGAGCTTCATCCAAGGAACATTCCTGCAAAATATTTTTCAAATTGGCCAAGCCGTTTAAGAGGAGATGTTGTTTGAAGCAATTGTTGACGCCGGACGCACGCACGGACGACGGACGCCGGACAAAAGGCGATCAGAAAAGCTCACCTTGAGCACGTTGTGCTCATGTGAGCTAAAAAAATATGGCATTTTATCAACATTGAAATGAAATATTTATGAAAAGACCATAACTCAATAATGAGACCAACTCAAAATTAAGACCACTTCCAGATGGACCCAACAGTGGTCTCATTATCAAAGTTTTACTGTACCTAAGGAATTTCATGAGTACCTTAATTTGTGGATCTGTGTTCTAGAAAACGTGAGGTCTATATAAGAGACAACTGTTCATGGGGATTAATATTCGTGGATAAAACCCTACACGAAATAGGCAAAAACTAGTGTCCAACGAAAGTTAATGATTTCACAGTATTGTGTGTCAGTTTGTTTGGTTTGAACAATATTACAGTCATTTAGTTTAACATTTCTTTTACACTGAACTAATCCCTCTTGATGGTTCCTTGGTTAAATCAGTACTAAGTGGACAAAATTTTGTCTGTTTTTGTTACATTAATCAAATACAATACAGAATTTAGGTTATGACCCAAAATACTATATAATAAGAGATAAGCATTGAATTTTTATATTTGATTTGTCTTAATATCTGATTCTAAATCAATGTTGAAGCTTTATGCCTGTCATAACAGCTTTGGACAGATGCTATTCCATCCAATAGAACGATATGTGGCACTGGTTGTTATGGCAATGACTGGAAACCCACCTTGTTCAGGAAGCCCTTCAGAACAGACGCAGCCTTCACAGACAATGAACGTGGGATTCTTATCGTCTTCTCCAGGATGACTGTAAATATTGAAGATGATTTTTATAATCATACACGCTGGCACCTGACCATAGACACTTGTGTCAAGGTCAAGATCAATAATGAAGAAGTTTTCTTATTCTCTTCGTTTTACATAACTTTATTCTCTTTATTCAAACAGTATATTTTAAAAATAAAAAGAAATAAAACATAATTGATATACTATCAAAAAATCTCAATCTATTTAACCATAACCTCATAAAGATGCAATTAGACATCTTGGCAAATAAAGAAGACCCTGGTCAGCCAGCTGCTTACAGCCTCATCAGGGTTTCCTTTGCTTGTACAATATTGATTGTCTGTTTTGTTCATATGTTGGGTTTAATATCCCATCAATAGTATTTCTGTCATCTGACAGTGTTTCTTCTTGACACTCTTTTTTCCGCTTTGACACAATGAAATTTCGGTCTATGCGTTTTCCGTAATGCAGGTTTTTATTTGTCGCATTGAAACTTTAAATGAGTGGGAAAGATGTAAGAATCTTGTTGTGCAGCAGCATTGGTCAAGGAAGGCATGTGCCATGCGCAATAGTCACATTAAAATTCAAAATGTTGTATTGTTTTTTGCATTGGATACGCTCCTGTTCGGTCTCCCCCAATAAAGCATATATAGTCCAAGCCCAAAAGAGGGGAATTCTGTTGCTAAATATAACAAATCGTAGAGAGAAATTCCTAGAGGTTCACGGAAGAATCCAAGAGGGATGTGCAGTATTGATTTTTATCGAGGCAATGGTACCGGATGCTTTGTATTTACATGTGACACATGTTCTTCTGCTTCTGCAATTCAGATGTAATGCACTTTTTATCAAATATTATCTTCTTGCAATTTCATTGTTAACTTGATGTTTATAATAGCCTATAGCTGGGTAATATTCTTGAAATGCCGAAACCTTGTATTTTCTTTTTGTTTTGCAAATCTCTTTCCAATGGGTACATGTAATTGAAGTACACAAAAAATGATAAACGAACAGGGCAGTATTGTCCAAAATGAATCTAGGTAGAACATCTACTGACAACAAGAAACTTGTAGTCTATTTATGGTTGGTTACAGAAATAATGATGCAAAAATGGCATTAGGTTAATTGCTTGCCCTCATTGTGATGATTATTCCTTATATGGGAATTACTTGTTCTGTGTTGTGAAATAGAGAAGAAAAAAATAGGAATATACTTGCAGTCATGTACTGTTACAGTGACAAATGTGGACTGTTATGTAAGATTAGTCATTGTATGGTTTCTAGACTAGTCTTTTCTTTTCTTTCTGTGACAGTCATTTTTGTGATTATACATGATGTTCTGCAACTTTTCAATTAAAATATTATTTTGTCATTTAACGTCTTTTCTCAAAAGATTCAATTTTATGATGATTTGATGTTGTTATTATTATTCACTTTAGACTTTGGGTCACTTTAAAAAGCAAGTTATAATGTCACATTTGATTTTGAAAATGTCCAAGAAAGAGTCATGTCCTATTGATGAAAATTCTTTCCCAATCACTGCTTTAGGGTTTGACGCTCTAAAATTCCAAATGACCCGAATTCTGATACAGGGAGTAAATATGACCCCGTAAAAATCAGAAATGTAAGAAACACTGATGTGGAGACTATGTCTAATTGAGACAGATATGGTGCAGTATCACGCTGTAGATATGTGGCATGATTACACCAAGACACATTATCCTGACACAGGGCCAACCAGTCCTTGAACTACACTTATATGCTGAGCACTAAAGCAAGGGAGCCATACCAGTACCATTTATTATGACTTTGGTATGTCAAAGCCGGGGATTGAACTCACACCTCCTAATTCCTGGGTGGACGCTTTAATCACTTGACTGTACAATGCCTTACTCAGATTCTACAAAGCCTGCACTGCAAAGTACAGGACAGAAATATCAAAATATCCTGAAACTATAATTTAATACACCCCATCACACCTTGTCTTCATGTATTGCGAGTGTAGGACTGGACACCAAACCATGAGATTGGACGGGACAAGCACGAGTGTAGGACAGGACATCCAACCATGAGATGGGACAGGACAAGCACGAGTGTAGGACAGGACATCAAACCATGAGACGGGACGGGACAAGCACGAGTGTAGGACAGGACATCAAACCCTGAGACGGGAAGGGACAAGCACGAGTGTAGGACAGGAATCAAACCATGAGATGGGATGGGACATGCACAAGTGTAGGACAGAACATCAAACCATGAGAAGGGACGGGACATGCACAAGGGTAGGACAGGACATCAAACCATGAGATAGGACAGGACAAGCACGAGTGTAGGACAGGACATCAAACCATGAGTTGGGATGGGACAAGCACGAGGGTAGGACAGGACATCAAACCATGAGACAGGACAAGCACAAGTGAAGGACAGGACATCAAACCATGAGACAGGACGGGACAAGTACGAGTGAAGGACAGGACATCAAACCATGAGAAGGGACAGGACAAGCATGAGTGTAGGACAGGACATCAAACCATGACACGGTACGGGACAAACACCAGGGTAGGACAGGACATCAAACCATGATACGGGACAAGCACGAGTGAAGGACAGGACATCAAACCATGAGACGGGATGGGACAAGCATGATCCTAAAAGACACCCACCTATGTGAAGCGGGGTTATAAGATGGAGTCATGAAGATTTCTTCACGTGTATAACTTACTCTGGAAGAGGTAATCTTCTGTATTCTGGTCTGGGTTCTCCATTCCAGTAACAACGTCGAAGGGTGAGCGACCAGCCAACATCTCAAACATTAGAACGCCAAGGGCCCACCAATCCACACTGTAGTCTATAAAAAAAATGAACAAGAGTGGTAAACACAGTTTAAAACTCAAACTCCTGAATCAGAATTTAAACCAGGATGTTTTTTTTTTCCCTTGAAAAAGGCAAGTTTTTTTTCTCCAAAATATTGATACAGAGTGAATTTAATTACTTATCGAACCAGAGTGCCTTGTTTAGATAAAAAATTTCAACAAAATATATTTACATTTATTTCTCTAAAGTCTATGCAACAATTTAGGTGGGAAAAAACAAACTTTTCAAGATAGTATCTAACAAAGTGGATCTACATTCCAGTTCAACAAATATCATTCTGTAAGATTTGGCAGATGATCCATGCATTTATCTGCCGCATGAACACACTCTTTTATACTAACAAACAAGGCATGTCGCTTTTTTACACTAAATGAACAATTTGGAAATATTCAATCCAAAACTGCAAATCAAAATTCTTGTTGGTCATCTTTACATCGGCCATAAATAAATATATTCAAATATAAATTTTGTTCAATATTTCAAGCTAACAGACCAATGAAGATATAATAAAGAAATTATTTTTTAAACAGTAAAAAAAGATGAACAATAAAGTCTTGAAAATTAAAAAATGAAAATTCATAAATACTCAATGCTATCAGCTCAGTTTTAAATATGAAACAACAATTATTTAAACAATTAGGTTCTGTTTATTGTTTTAATCCAGTTTATACTTGTATCAAATAAAACTGCAAAGCATTTTGTAAGCAGGAAATAGCGGAGACTTCTGCATAAACAAAATAGACGATGATAAGGTTCAAAACAATTCAACTTAACATCTGGAATATCATTACTGGGAGAGGAAGAAAGATAACGGACTCTTCCTATTCAAGGGCAGCCCACCAAACTGTTTTATCTCATGTTGTTGTTGTATTTATTTGACCTTGCAGTCAAGGATAGCCCACAAAAGTGCTTTTTTTTTTTTTTTTTGCCAAGGAGACAGCAGATAGAAGAACCAGTGGTTGGATAAAAGGAAGTCCCTTTGGTTTGACGTGGTCACCAGAGGTGAGTACCATGGCTGGGATTCAAACCTCTATCACAAAGCCTTGATATTGTATATCTAATTAGGGTGCTGTAATCCATTGGTAATATACATCATTGCAGATCAGAAAATTGTTTAATGGCAGGGACTTTTCCTGACCTTTCAAAGCCCAAAGTACTGGTCCAACCCAGAAACCAATGAGAGAGATTAATTTAAGCTGTACAAATGTACTTCTCAAACGACAAAAAAAATAAACCAATTTTTTAAATAATCAAATCACTTATTTTCGTTTTTCAAGACATATATTTGCATACAGAAATTGATGCCTGCTTAGATAATGCAAACATGTCAGATCATGTAAACGATTCCCCAGTTAACACGGTTTAAAGAGCATTTACTGACACCTGTAATTAAACACACACAAACAGCATTTAGAATCAAATTCATCCCTTGCATACAATAAGTTTAATGTACAGAATTATATGCCTATAATGCAGTTAAAACCTTTTACCTCATATATGGTAGCTATATGGTATGGATGCTTTGGCAAACAGAGTAGACCCAGATAAGACATCTCCATTTCGAAACTCAGGGTCTCTTCTGTTTGTTCATACAATATTGTAGCTAAGATTCTACAGTATGCATTGCAAAGAAACGAAACACAACATATGACGCGAAACAAGGTTTTTAAGTGTTGCCCTAGGCAAGCAAAATTACTTTTAGTAACAATGACCTTGACCCTATTGACCTGAAAATCAATCAAAATCTTCCTCTTGCAATATTGAATAAGGTATCTATCTACTAAATCTGATTATTATAACTCACTCCAAAAAGAAGTTATTTGACAAAAATGAAAAATCAATTTTCAGTAACAGTGACCTTGACCCTATCATCCTAAAAATCAATCCCAACATTCTCTTCTCATAAGGTATCTACCTACCAAGTATGAAAACTGAATCACTATTCGAACAGTAGATATTAGACGGAAACAAAATGTTTGACATACCCAATTCTAATAACCAGGATTTTAAATGAGTACCTGGTTAAAAAATCAATTATCATAAATGTGTACATCAATATTTCTGAGGTAAAGGGTTAACCAGTACATTCAGAATGTTAAATACACATGTATATGCATTTAATAAACCTAACCATACATTGTAATACCAACTGTTTATATACTAGATAACTGTGCACATTTATAATATGTCAAACAAAATATTAAGACATTATTTTTCAAAAATCACCTATGTTCAGACACATATAATGTGAGACAATTCAGTGAATAAATTGGAGCTTAGATTAATATTAATAGTCTAAAGAGTTGATTAAATTGTCTCCTAGCCTTTTGTCCCAGGACTGAAGAAACAAGGATAGTGAGGCAAGAAATATTTCTTTATTGTGCTGCATGTTATATTACTAAGCAAAGACATGATTTGGCAAGTGGCATATTATGTGCAGAGGTCCATGGAGCAAGAATCAGATATGGGAAACACAAGAGTGTACTTTGGAACGCATGTGTCACCTGCTGAAGTGTGATGGCCAGATGAACAACAGATAAGTGATCCCTATGTATCACCTCTGCTTACAGCAGGAGACAGAGAACCTGTGGTGTGGCAGGATAGGGTGTTCATTCACAGAGTGAGGGACACCAACTGGCGTTATCTCGATAGGCGTAGCCGAGGTGGTTCAGTGAACTGACTCTTTGCACAGGTTTAAAGGTGGTGACTTGTCACTGACTAGAGGTATCTTAACAGGTGGAGGAGAGGTGGTTCAGTGAACTGATTCTTTGCACAGGTTTAAAGGTGGTGACTTGTCACTGACTAGAGATATCTTAACAGGTGGAGGAGAGGTGGTTCAGTGAATGGTCTCTTTACACAGGGTTTAAGGTGGAGGCTCCTATTTGGAGGTGGTCACTGACTAGAGGTAAGTTATCACAATACATGTAAACACATTGTTGAGTGTTAAGTACTTGCTTTTTTATAGGTTGGCTCTTGCTTGTAGGTGTTTCAGCTAAGGGTTCTTTCTGTTTATATTGGAGTTTGTCTTTGCAAGGAAGACTGTGAGAATGGATTCAAACCCGGTGTTGAAGATTTCTACTATTTTTCACCTCTGTCCTACCCCATACCATGTTCCTTTGCTGCATTTCTTTGCCTATACCTTCTATATTTCTGTATTACATATATAATCATAAAAAATCTGGGTGCCTGAGAATGATTTATATAAGTTGTAATAACTTGTTTCGTAATTGATGTAAAATAAACAAGCATTCTGAAAGTATTGCTTTAATATTAAGTCCCCTACTGGCAAACAGAAAACAAAGAACCCCCGCCCCTCTTCATGCTGCACACATGTCTATTACATGATCAATACTTTTGATGAATGTCAATATGACAATAAATATTAACAAGAGGGCCATGATGGCCCTGAATTGCTCACCTGATTATAAATGAGCAACTTATGTTGGATCTTTCATATTGACCTACTTTTTGACCCCACATGACCCAACTTCAAACTTGCCCAAGATATTATGGAAACAGACATTCTGACAAAGTTTCATGAAGATTGGGCCAAAAATGTAGCCTCTAGAGTGTTAACAAGGTTTTACTAAGATTTGACCTCATGACCTACTTTTTGATCCCACATGACCCAAATTCGAACTTGTCCAAGATTTTATGGGAAAAACATTCTGACCAAGTTTCATGAAGATTGGGCCAAAATTGTGGCCTCTAGAGTGTTAGCAAGGTTTTTCTAAGATTTGACCTTGTGACCTACTTTTTGACCCCACATGACCCAATTTCGAACTTGTCCAAGATTTTATGGGGAAAAACATTCTGACCAAGTTTCATGAAGATTGGGCCAAAATTGTGGCCTCTAGAGTGTTAGCAAGGTTTTTCTAAGATTTGACCTTGTGACCTACTTTTTGACCCCACATGACCCAATTTCGAACTTGTCCAAGATTTTATGGAGACAGACATTCTGACCAAATTTTATGAAGATTGGCCTTAAAATAAGGCCTCTAGAGTGTTAACAAGGCAAATTGTTGATTATGCACGATAGACGCCGGACGATCACAAAAGCTCACCTTGAGCACTTTGTGCTCAGGTGAGCTAACAAGAGGGCCATACAGGCCCTGAAGCACTCACCTGAGTATAGGGTTACCCAAGGAACATCTGTACTAAAACATTTTGAAATTTGGCAAGTGGTTTTGATGATTATTTTTTAAGTTTTCGTAATTCCTTTCTTTCTATTGCCACCGCAACCAGAGTTCTACATTGATCAAGTTGATTTTAGCAACTTTTGTGAAGGTTCACCCAAGGATCATCCCTGCCAAATTTAATCAAATTCTGTCCAATGGTTTCAGAGGAGATATTGTTTAAATTTTTCACTATATACATATAAGGCAAATTAGCCCCGCCTCTGGTGGCCATGTTTCCTTACGAGTCCAAATAATTTTAGCAATCTTGGTAGAGGGATACCAAAGGAACATAAGTACCAAAACATTATGAAATCTGGCCAGTGGTTTTGAAGATGACTTTTAAAGTTTTTATATCTTTTTTCTTTCTGTTGCCATGGCAACCAGAGTTCTACATGGATCAAGTTTCTTTTAGCAACTTTTGTGAAGGTTCACCTAAGGATCATCCCTGCCAAGTTTAATCAAATTCTGTCCAGCGGCTTCAGAGGAGATTTCATTTAAAGTTTTCACTATATACATATTAGCCAAATTAGCCCCGCCGCTGGCAACCATGTTTTTTTAATGATCCGAATAGAGGGATACCAAAGGAACCTCTGTACTAAAACATTATAAAACCTGGCCAGTGGTTTTGAAGGAGATGATTTTTTAAGTTTCCATTTTTTTTTCTTCTGTTGCCATGGCAACCAGAGTTCTACATGGATCAAGTTTATTTTAGCAACTTTTGTGAAGGTTCATCCAAGGATCATCCCTGCCAAAACGAAACTCATACATGATCTGTACTGCATGGTGGTTGACTCACATACGAAATATCTGATCTAAATCTGCAAGTGTTTACAAAAAAAGTCTGGATAACGTGTGACTGGAGGATGGACGGAGTGCAAACCTATAGTCCCCTTCTGGTAGGGCACTAATAAAGTTAAAACTCAAGAAATTTGAAAAGCAGACAACTAATAATGACATGCTCTAAGCAAAATGTAATATAGTCTAATATACAGCAATGTTCAGTAATACAATGTATTTCAAATTTTGTTTTGTTTTTTATATTTTTTAATGTATTTGACTCTGGAATGCCATACATTACAATGATTAGCTAATAGTCCTGGGCAGTCATTTTGGTTTAATGTTGTCATTTTATTTCAGATCTGAAGCCATTGGTCATGGGTTTAATGGGTCATTAGTTTTCAAAGTGAGTAAGTGAGTAAATGACTTTCCAGGTAAATTACAAATAGTAACACAAACATACTCATGCACTATCTTATTTAACTATATCTCTATTAAAGTCAAGGCAATCATTTCATTTTGTACATGATTCATACAAAGCAAAATTTAAGGGTTTTTTCCAAGGTTTTTTTTTGGCCTTAAAATTCAAAATGAGGACTTAAATAAACTGAAACTTATGCTTTAAACTTTAAGGCAAGACAGGGATGAACCTCAATTTTTCAACAACTTGATGTACACTTTTTATGATCAATATTGCAATTTCATTTTTAAAGGCTTTTCGAAATCTTTAGTTTTAAGGTTTTTTTCAAGGGTTTAAAAGGCAAAATGTGATTTTCAAGTGTTATTTCAAGACAGACATCAAATTCAAGGGTTTTTCAAGACCTGTGCGAACCATGCTGTATGCTTCGAGTAATATTAGGTATGTTGGCAGCCCATATAATATTTTAATAAAAAAAAACTTCAATTAAATCCATGTTAAATATTTGTTACAACATTAATTTAAAATGACTGGGTAAATTTTCCTAAATCATTCCATCATTTATTTTTTTTGCAGATACTTAATTAGCAAATAAAGCGTCTTTTTTTTAACTTATGAGGTAATGAAACTCAGACACTCATTAGTCATACCCTGAACCCACAATAAAGATACATAAAATTCAACTTTACAGAAATAATATGCACCTTTCCAATTTCTACCAGTATAAATTACGCCCCGCATTTCCCATTAGGTGTAGGTCAACGTCTGAGATTTCTCACAAACTATATAACTAATAAAATCATGTGTTTTTTGTGTAAACCAGATCAACCATTGACTACTGATTATCCCATTGAAGATAACCGACAGCCTCTACAACAATTTGATTACCCCTGTTAACACAGGAAACAGTCTGTTAGTAACTTGATTTGAATAATTTTTTAGTATGACACTGGTCTACATTATACCAAATATAGTAATGTCTTAAAAATATTTATATATTTATATAAAACTCCATATACAATCATTTGCATACAAGAGATACAGTATGCAAGAGAACAAATACTCAACAGGGAAAACAGCGAAAACAACACCAGGAATGCATGACACACCTACAGTTGATAGCTTAACACAAGCAGGTAATGTATACGTGTACAGAATCCTGGTCCTGTTACCATAGCAACCAAACGTGGCACACAAACATAGGGTCACAAGATCACAAGCTGTCTGTTCAAAATTTTTGTCACAATGGATGTAGCAGAAAAGGCAACATCAGAACAGATTCCTTAGCAGCCAAGGAGAAGTATACTGAGCTTTGTTGTAAGAAGATGTAATGATTGTTTAAAAATATTTCTTATCTGTTTGTTTGATTTGCTTGTCTGCACAGCAAAGAAAACTCCATTGTTTTCGATACCCTTCAAGGTTCAAGTCATTAATTTGTATATGAATATTCATAAGGAAAATGGTAAATTATAGTAAAAAAAGAAAAAACCCATATCTAAAAGAATTTTAATATCAATAAATGAAATACAGACATCATTATAAATTACGATCAATGATTATTTCATCAATGAGAGCCAGAAAAAAACAAAAAAACTAAAAGGTCAAAATTAAATGTGTGAGTTTCTCATGACCCTATACAACCCTGTTGCCATGGTAACTAGCAACCACAAACTACAGAGCAAACAAGTACCATACTCCTCCCCACGGAGAACCTCAGGTGCGATATAGTTAGGTGTTCCACAGAATGTGTTTGTAAGGTCTCCTTGCCACAGGTTTTCCTGTAGTTATAATCAGTGATTAAATATCAACATGTGTTTAAAGAATAAGCTTAAATCTACAGCTTAACCCACTGTTCCATGACAGAAGATGCAAAATGACCTATGCAACCAGTATAAATTTCCCCAGATCTGATTAGCTGATTTGAAGCAATGTACATACACGGAAACACCTGATTTGTTAATATGAAGCAATGTGCAAATGGAATCATCTGATTGGTTAATTTGAAACAATGTGCAAATGGAATCATATGATTGGCTAATTTTGAATCACTGACTGAGACATGTTTAAATTCAATACTGGTTGTATATGTTGTCAAGTTATGTCTTCATTGAGGAACAAGCTCAGTACGCATCTGAAGAAAATAGGATGGCTTCCTGCCCTATTATTTTCAACCACGTATTTGTTCATATCTTCAATAAATGTGGTTACAAATCAATGGTTTGGGTCTAGTTATTAGTAAAAATTTACAGATATTTTGTCACAGTAAGTGTAGCCCATTCAGGGTGACTTAAAGACTATTACAAAATAATTCCTTTTCTTTCCTTTCTGTATCTGTAAAAGATATTTATATCAATTTGATCAAATATTTTGACACAGCCATCCCGCTTCTTCAGTGTTGAAATGTTTTTCCCTTTGTAGATCATGCCATCATTTTTCTGAAATGTCTATAGTGTCTGAAAAGTATTCTCAACGAATACATAGGTGAACATATCTATAAGAAACATCTACTGAGTAATTAATAGAGACCTTCCATCCTACCTTTACCCTTTTCCTAAAATTGACTCATTTTGTACATTGGCAAATAGAGCAGACCCAGACCAGACAGTTCCTGGAAGGAGTCTCCTCTGTTACATCATACAGAAATATTGCTCATTTTCTACATAGTCTGCACAACAGAGTTCATGAGGTAAACAAAAAAATTGAAAATGACAGGATCTACAGTCAGGATACATGTCTATTTACTGATTACAAAAACACCCTTGAACGGCACTAGAAGTGCGTTCAGTCAGTGTCAAGGTCAACCCATCCCATGGACGAGGTCATGACCTTTGACCTACCATAATCCTCTCCCCGCAAGATCTCAGGGGCAATATAGTTGGGTGTTCCGCAGAAGGTACTGGTTGCATCTCCAGGCCATAGTTGCTCCTGTGGAGGTCGGAAAACATTGGGCACACTTGTTTTACATTCAGAGCTACCACTAACTCTGTCTGGTGTATACTAGATAACCTGCTTGGCACTTGATCTTTTAACTTCAGTATTATCATTATTTTGGTCTTTTACAAGCAGTTTACCAAAGAGACCAAAATTAAAAGAAGGTAAGAGCTCTTCATAAGTCTTTCATTCAAAATTTCATTGTTAACAGAGTAGAAGCAATTACAGTAAATGGAAATATTATCTGAGCATCCTACTAATTCAAGGTAAATTCGATGCTCTGATGTAGAAAAAAAGACCGAAAAATTCCCCATTAGTTCCTTGCATTATCAAAATTTTACTGAACTGTATTATGGTTCTTTCGTCAAATGCATTTTCAGGACATCTGACAAAACCAAACAGGCTTGATTTTGCCATTGTAACTAATCTCCTGTGCAAAATGGTTCATTTTCCCTGACAGTATTGTCATGTTAAAATAATTCATAGTAAAACAAGTGCACCCACTGACATATATGTTTACATGTAAAGTTCTTAAACAGACACTGAACTTTGTGATTCTGAACATTTCTTGGCTTTTCATTAGACATTAACATTTGGGAAAAAAGTAATGTTATAATATACAAAAATATTTAGATGAAAATTACCTGAGTCATTTTCTTCACAATCAACAATTCTCAGATATTTGGACAAAAAGTGGAATAACTATGATTTCATTTCAGTGATTAAACCTTAGCTCAACACTAAGGAAATTGACACTAAGTAACACAATGGTTTTTGATCTGCTAAAGATGCCACCATTAATTCCAAAAGTCATCTGTTGATGTCACTTTTTCTGGGGAAACATAAGTTGTCCTGCCTTACGTTTTAAGAAAATTCTCAAAATGATTGTTTCCTCTATCAAATTTTTTATATCACTACAATTTTGACATTTTCAAGAAGCTGGAGACCATGTTCAGTAAGGACAAGCTTTCATTTAACTAGATTGATAGACTAGAGCTATCACTATAGGTGATTAATACCCCCACATCCCACTTTGTCTTTATGCGAGAACAGAACGGAACGTGAAGTAACGAGACACGTGCATGATTCCTATATTGCCCCGCATTCTGTGAAGTGCAATGATAATAAGAGCTGTCAGAGGATAGCATGCTCGACTATACAAAATGCTTGTTGGTAAATCAAATGAAATCTATTTCAATTCTTGCCCTTCACATACACTGTACATAATCAAAAATGATATACCTTGATAGTCTGATACCCCTTAATATTTTTATGAAGTCTAAAATCAATCCCATACCATAGTTCCTGAGACATAAGCATAATAACACTGTGCATGCAAAACTTTAACCAAAAATCCAAGCTAGAAAAGGGCCATAATTTGCATAAATTTCAGTCCAAAAGTTATCCTCCTTGGTTTTCTGATGCCCCTGAAGACACTCCTTAACTTTCTAGTCAATTCCACAAGCAATTTCTGAGATATAAGCTGGATAGTAGCTTGAATGCAAAAATTTAACCAAAATTCTAAGTTAAAAGGGGGCCATAATTTTTAATATATTCCATCAATTGTTATCTTCCTTTATAGTATGATACCCCTAAACATATTTAAGATGTTTCAAATCAATCCCATGCCTGGACTCTGAGATATAGGCATTAAAGTACCTTGCATGCAAAACTTTAACCAAAATTTCTAAGTTCAAAAAGGGACCATAACTTGTAATATATATTCCATCAAAAGTTATCTACCGTGAAAGTATGATACCCCTAAACATATTAAAGATGTTTCAAACCAATTGCATGCCTGGATACTGAGATTTAAGCATGAAAGTACCTTGCATGCAAAACTTTAACCGAAATTTCTAAGTTAAAAATGGGCCATAATTTGTAACATATTCTATCAAGAGTTACCTACCATGAAAGTATGATACCCCTTAACATATTAAAGATGTTTAAAGTCGATCCCATGCCTGGATACTGAGATATAAGCATGAGAGTATCTTGCATGCAAAACTTTAACCAAAACTTCTAAGTTAAAAAGGGGCCATCATTTGTAATATATTCCATTAAGAGTTATCTACCTTGGTTGTCTGATGCCCCTAAAATATTCATAAACTTTCAAGTCAATAACATGAATGGTTATTGAGATACAAACCGGATAGTAGCTTGCACGCAAAACTTTAACCAAATTTTCTATTGCATGCAAAACATATTAAAAGTCAAGAGTTATCTACCTTGATTGTCTGATGCCCTTGAACATATTTATAAACTTTCAAGCCAATATCATAAATGGTTATTGAGATATAAGGTTGATAGTAACATGCATGCAAAACTTTAACCAAAAGCTGCAACGCCAACGCCGATGCAAGGGCAACTACAATAGCTCTAATATTCTTTGAAAAGTCGAGCTAAAAATAGCGACAGACACATGGTGGAAAACAATGAAAACTATCAGAATGGAAAGAAGCTTCTGTGAGGCAGTGGAAAGTAATAATGAGGCATAATTTTGAGATATTTCATAAAACGTAGACCAGGTATTTAGGTAAGAACCTTGCAGATAAGCCCACTGACCTTACACATCCCGTAGTCGGTGAGTTTGATGTGTCCGTCAGAGTCCAGCAGAACATTGTCCAGTTTCAGATCTCGGTACACGATACCTGTAACAAACAGTAAGACACCCCTCATCAGACATTAACCCACCTCAGCCACATTGTAACTCAAACTTTTTCTTTTTGATGAAGGGGCCTTATTGCCATAATTCTTGAATTTTGGGAAAGTAAAATCTTGGGATAAAAAGCATTTAAAGGGAAAAGTGAGCATGATTTTAAAGATTTTTTTCATAGGCAAAGACATCTGTATAACCCCTGAAAAAGGAAGGAAAAAAAGCTCTGTAACCGCAGCTAATATTGATTCTAACAATACTTGCAGCCCTATATAGAAATATGGGAAACTCAAAAGTTACTCAGTCAGTCCTCGATATAGAAAGGAGAAAACAGTGTTTAAATTTGAACACAGTCAAACCTCTTTCATGTAAGAAATTCAGCGCAAGACAGATTTCAGCTGAGTAGAACCGCGCATGTTCCTCCGGAAGCCGTCTCTGCCTCTGCATATGGAACATCAGATCACCGCCATTCACAAACTCAATCACAAAAAATAACCTGAAAAGAAAATTGAAATAAACAATGGTCACAAATAGAAAATTATGGATCTATTCAAGTATAAATAGGTAAATGGTATTGTCTTATTTTGCAATTGATCTTTATTTTGATAGTCTTATGATTTTATCATTAAACAAGAGGGCCATGATGGCCCTTAATTGCTCACCTACTGACCATGCCTTACCTATAATCAATCTTGACCAAGATCTCGAGACAAGCATCCAGACCTAGCTTGAGAAAGATTTGGCTAATAATGTGGCCCCCTAGAGTGTTAACAGGAATATACTAAAATTTGACCTAGTGACTTATTTTTTTACCATGCCTTACCCATGATGGAACTTGACCAAGATATCATCAACACAAACATTTCTAACAAGATTTTACTAAGATTTGACCTAGTGACCTACTTTTTGACCCTGCCCAACCAATGATTTAACTTGACCGGGATATCATCAAAACAAACATTCTGATCAAGTTTGAGAAAGATTTGGCTAATAATGTGGCCCCTAGAGTGTAAACAGGAATTTACCAAGGTCTGACCTAGTGACCTTCTTTTTAACCCTGTCCCACCTATGACTGACCTTGACCAAGATATTATCAAGACAATACAGTGTGAGCAAGTTTGAGGAAGATTGGGTCAAACTTGTGGCTTCTAGAGTGTAAACACTAAAATTGTTGACATTTTTTATAATTAAAGGGCCATAACTCCTGGCCTAATTGGCCAATATCGGTCATAATCAAACTTAGCTAAGAGATTATGACAATAAATACAGTTGTACAGTTTGAAGAAGATTGTTTTAGAAATGATGATGCAAGAGTGTAATTAAGATGAAATCTGTTGTTTTTTTTATAAAGGGCCATAACTCCTGAACTAATGGATCGATATCAGCCATAATCAAACATGACCAAGATTATGGTCATAAAGTTTGTAGATGACTGCTTAAGATATGAATATGCTTTAAAAACGGACACTCAACTAATCACAAAAGCTAAATAAAAAAAGATGCTCATATATAAAGGAGTACTTTACACCTACCTGCTGGGAGACTGAAAACACGAGTGAAGTCCGACAAGGAAGGGGTAGTTTGTGGCTGTCTCAAACACATGCTTCTCAGTCTGGACCCAGTCTATGTCCTGCAAATACATGGGAACCAGCTTGGTCATTGCAGAAAATTCAAAATTCATTCATTCATTCATTGCTAGGTCAACAGCTCATTAGTAGCATCACAAACAAAATCATGTGATCTTTTTTGTAAACCAGGTCAACAATTCAACTTCATGTTGTCCCAACGTAGCAACTGGATAACCTGTGAGTCAATTTAAATACATCTGTAAACATTGGAAAGTTCCCTGGGGTTATGGGGGAGGGGGGGGGAGTTTTATTTTAGAGTTTGAAAATGTTTAATGTTTAATCCCTCATAAATATTCATGTACAAATTTATGACTTGGTGAATATTAATTGATTGAACTTCAAATGGTATATGAAACAACAGATTTTGTTGTTGTGAAGACTGTATAGAATCTGAGCTAAAATATTGCATGAGCAAACAGAGAAGACCCTGACCAGACAGTTCCTCCTGGAAGATGTCCTTCCAGGAGCTGTCTGATCTGGGTCTGCTCTGTTTGCCACAGGCTGCCCTCAAAACTTGTCTTTATGAAGTTAAATTTTACCCCTGATAATGATAATCCCTGCCTATTTTAAGAACATAATGCTAATAACACTTCTTAACTGAAAATGTGTAAATCATAGAAATAATATGAATTTGATCCACCAACAAAATGTACCTCATCATCATTGACCAGTTCTTTCTTGATCACCTTCATGGCATACAGACGTTTGGACCGCTTCTGTTCCACTAAGATAACCTTGGCGTAACTACCTCGACCAATCACACGCAAGATGTTGAAATCGTCCAGAGACACGCCCTTACCTTCCCCTGCATAGGCAGCCTGTCGATAGAAATAAACAAATTGGTTAGACATGACATCAAGATTTCGATAATACACAGAGGCTCAGAAGGCTGCTTACTTGCATAATTACTCAATCAAATATAAATAGATTCCTAATTAATTTCAATCTGATGGGAGAAAAAAATCAATTCAAATCTGGGAAATCAATCAAGTAAAGGTAATAAGTTATGGCAACTTAAGTCATACACTTGAATATTTTGCTAAAAAGGAATGATAAATTGTTATTCTTCCCAATTTGAGTATTTAAATGTTACTAAGCTATGAGTATAGTTTGAGAAGTGGGAGTCTGATAAGAATATTTGGTTACCAAGCAGGGTTCTTTCAACAATGACTTGACTCAATGAGTATAGTGTGCTTTTTTAAAATGATAAACCCACTTCAGTGAGGGAAAAGTGATGTTCAGTCAAATAATAATACTTATTCCTTAAGATGAGAAGGTCTATAAAAAAAGTCAGTTATAAGATTTCCTAACTGTGTGATATGATACCCCTATGCTTTACCTTGCTGACACTTTGAATATTTTTTTTCATAAAGTTCTATTTCAGGTTTCCTTTTATCTAACAAAGTCATAATATTGAACGCCAGAAAGGATGATCAGCATATATAAAAAGAAGGCTGATATATGTAGTCCTTTCTGATATTAATTTAACAATTTTACTATTTAAAACATATTCTGAAAACAACTTTACATGCCTTCCTGATTAAAGCCCTTAGCAGTCACCACTGAAAATCATCCACTTGTAAAAGGCAATTCCTCTCTATGATTTTCTAACAAATGTGACTCCATATGGTAGAGTACACAACCCTGTGACACATTCAGATTGACATCTGTGTGCAGGCAGACCAGCTCTGTGATATTGCAAACCAGTGCTGTGACACATTAACCAAGTTAGTGACAGGCAGACAAGCACTGCGACATGTAAACATGTTCTGGACAAAAACAAGTTATTACTGTCAACACAGGTGTGTGATATGTGAACCTGTTCTGTGGTAGGTAGACCAGTCCCGCTTTCATTTACACTTGAAAGTCTACAACGTTAGCATTTGTACCCCTTTTGTATCATGGTGTACAGAGTGTTAACGCGGGACCATATCCATAACAGTTGCGAGTGTTATGATTAACTGAACGCAGCCATGATATGTGTCATGTAAACAGCTATGTATGACAGACATGCCAGCTTTGTGACAGGCAAGCATGCCCTGTAACATGTAAACCAGCTCTGTGACTTATTAACAAGCTGTGTGTGATACATTAACCAGGTCTGTGACAAACAACCAGATCTGCAACAGGCAAACCAGCTCTTTGACACAACAACTAACTCTACCAAAGGTGGACCAGCTCCGAGACATGCAGGGCAGCTCTACAGGTTGACCAGTGCTATCAGAGATAGACTTGTATAATGGCAAGCACATCAACCCTGACAAGTAGACCAGTTCTATCTTAAGTAGATAATATTTATGGCTGGTGGTAGACAGCCCTATTAAATGTAGCCCAACCTAAATCAAACTAAATCAGAGTTAAAGTCACATGCACTCAATCACACATTAAACCACACAATCTCATAAACATCACACAAATACATTGTGAAAAGACCACAGAAACAACAGGTGAGAAAATCACATGCACTCACTGCAACACACAATACCACATCAAACCTCATGATGAATTATCACACAGGTGAATTGTGAGGTCAGTGTTAAAGTCACATGCACTCACTGCAACACACAATACCACACTAAACCTCCTGAATTATCACACAGGTGAATTGTGAGGTCAGCGTTAACGTCACATGCACTCGCTGCAACACACAATACCACACTATACCTCCTGAATTATCACACAGGTGAATTGTGAGGTCAGCGTTAAAGTCACATGCGTTTGCTGCAACACACAATACCACACTAGTGAGCATAGCAACACAGGTGTGAAAGTCACATGCACTCTAGGCAACACACAATTACCACACCCTACCTCCTCATTGTCCAGTGATGATTCTACTGCCTCCTCCTACACATGTTGAAATAAAACTTTATATACATAAAAAGAAGTGTTCCTTGGAACACATATGTTACTAAATGTGACAGACAGAGGGACAGACAACAAAGAAGTGATCCCTATGTGTCACCTCTGCTTTTAGCAGGTGACACAAAAATGTTTCAATAACAACTAATACCACTTGTGTATTTACACTGAAATGCCCTCAACCAAGAGAACTCTGTAAGCAACACAAAAACTTTGCAAGAAGACTCTATTACCAGATCTATGCCATAATACCATACATACTGTCATAAAGAACCTGTAACTTTTTACCGGTACAGGAATATGCTGCACGAAAAGCTAATATATTTTTCCAGTTTTATAAAAGTTATCTCCCTTGTTTGGTTGTTGTAGTTTTTTCACCCATATGAATGTATGGAGACAGAAATGACCAAAATAAATCTTTAAGTGAGGAAATAAACTCCTTAAGTGAGGAACTGTTATTTATGTTCCAAACAGTTATTTATGTCCCCCCTATCACCCCCCTCCCCCGCATATGGTTTGTCACAGTATGGAAGTATGTTTTAAATGTTGAAAGCAGTAACCTAAGTCTATGGATTTAATTTAAAGAGAAATTTGCTGTTTAAGTCTTATGACAGACCAATCAAAATTGAACCTTTCACACAAAAGATAAACCATGCTTTAAATATCTAATTCCTGTTTAATGTTATAAACAGAAATGGAATTCCATGTTTAGTAACTGTGACCTTGACCCTACAGCTCTACAAAGCTGTCAAAATTTTACCTTCACACTAACTATGTATGTTCAAAGCTGAATTACAATATCAGAAACCTAATCAGAAAACTAATCAGAAGTTAGTATGTAAATTCAGTTTTGGGGATAATCTATTTATCAGACTCATACAGCACATCACAGCTTTCTCTCTACACAAAGTATACAAGTACCAACTTTGATTATAATATTCATTCCTGGCAAAAGTTATTGACAAAATTCCATTTTGCAGACAGTAAGTCACAACAAAAGTCTTATTTTAGTAACAGCGACCTTTACCAAACTAACACAAAATGCACATCAAAGCTTGATCTTCACAAAAGGTAAACATGTCCTAAATTTGGTCAAAATAAATCACTTTTAACAAAAGTTACAAAAGGAATTCCTTTTGGGAGACAGACCAGCCGTCCACCCAAGCAGAAAAATGAGTGATTTCAGTAAACTCCCCTCACACATTTGTTTGTGAGATTATTTAAGTACATTCTTCGATTAAACACATACCTCTTTGCCAATGTCAATGTGAGCGGTGGTTGTCGGGTCACCATTGGATTCTGCCTGTTGACCTGCCTGATGCTGACCTTTCTGTGCGTATGGGGGTGGAGCTTCACCTGATGGTTCTCGTTTGGGTTGCTGTCAGTGTATGAAATATGATTTATTGAATTTAACATAAAATCAATTGCATATTCATTTCAGCATTTTGTGACCTTCTCATGGTGATACAGTTACAGTGAAATTAAACACTAATACCACATTCCTGGGTTCAAACCCCATTTATGGCAAGAATCTTTGGTGATCTTCCCAAGCATATGGTACCATAAAGAGGTATTAGTATAAGCTGTGAGAACTTGCTTCCCAAATGAAGTTAATAAGATGGAATAAGTACCCTGATTAACTAAATAATCAGCTGAGTTAAACCAAAGGCATTACAACAATTTGTGTTTAACTAAATTAACTAAAAATATATGTTGTTATATTTTCCCAATGAATTAAAGAAACAAAGTCAGAGTCAAACCATGGCCTAGCGATCATTTACTTACCAGAGGGGGCCGTGTGGTTCCACATTGTATCTTGACAAGCTTGTGACATCTCTTATGGACCAGCAGTTTACACTGGATACATTTGTAACCCTGTCGTCCTAGGCCCCATATCCGGTCCTGACAAAACTCACACACTGCTTTCTGTAATAAAGCAAATAAGACAAGAGTGCCAAGATAGCCCTTGATCGCTCACCAGAGAAAGATGATTGCTCAAGAAATAAAGATGCTAGAGTGTAAAAGTGAAATCTGGCTTTTTTTAATGGTGAAAAGGGCATAACTCCTAAATTAACTTGTCAATATCAGTTATAATTGAACCAATTGCGAAATTATGGGCATTGTCTTAAAAAAAAAAATAAACAAAGTGAAATCTGGCATTTTTTTTATATCAAAAGGGGCTTAACTCCTGACCTAATTGACCGATCTCAGCCATATTCAAACTCAATCAAGACAAAGACATTATGGTCATAAGCACTGCCATAAAGTTTTAAGATGATTGCTTAAAAGATGCAGATGCTAGAGTGTAAACAATGTGAAATATGGCAAATTTTTAATATTAAAAGGGGCATAACTCCTGACCTAATTGACAGTTCTCAGCCATAATCAAACTCAATTGAGACATTATGGTCATAAGCATTGTCTTAAAGTTTGAAGATGATTGCTCAAAAGATGAAGATGCTAGAGTGTAAACAAAGTGAAAAATGGCATTTTTTTAATATTAAAAGGGGCTTAATTCTGACCTAATTGACGGATCTTAGCCATAATCGAACTCAATCGAGACCTTATGGTCATAAGCATTGCCATAAAGTTTGAAGATGATTGCTCAAAAGATGCAGATGCTAGAGTGTAAACAAAGTGAAATCTTGCATTTTTTGAATATTAAAAGGGGCATAACTCTTGACCTAATTGACGGATCTCAGCCATAATCGAACTCAATCGAGATATTATGGTCATAAACATTGTCTTAAAGTTTGAAGATGATTGCTCAAGAAATAAAGGTGATAGAGTGTAAACACTAAAAATTGTTGACACCGCACGACGGACGCTCACGGGATCACAATAGCTCACCCTGCGTTTTGCTCAGGTGAGCTAAAAATAAACACTAATTATTCTGGGTGTAGCAATGAGTCTGATAGCAAGGTTGGTCTTACATTATATGTGGAAGGGTTTTTGTTTGCCTAATTGGGATTATGAGTTTCCGATGGGTTCACTGCCATCTTAATACATGAGGGATCAGTATCACTTGCAACAAGAGTTTCATAAGCAACTGAAAGTATGGCTTTTTGTATAATAGACTTTTCCAGTGTTAAAACCATTTTATGTATTCAAACTGACTTACAGGCTATCCCTTTACAGTGATTATAAATGCATTCTAATTGACATACTGGCTATCCCTTTACAGTGATTATTAATGCATTATAATTGACAAACTGGCTATCCCTTTACAGTGATTATAAATGCATTATAATTGACGTACTGGCTATCCCTTTACAGTGATTATAAATGCATTATAATTGACTTACTGGCTATCCCTTTACAGTGATTATAAATGCATTATAATTGACGTACTGGCTATCCCTTTACAGTGATTATAAATGAATTATAATTGACGTACTGGCTATCCCTTTACAGTAATTATAAATGAATTATAATTTACAAACTGGCTATCCCTTTACAGTGATTATAAATGCATTATAATTGACTTACAGGCTATCCCTTTACAGTGATTATAAATGCATTATAATTGACATACTGGCTATCCCTTTACAGTGATTATAAATGCATTATAATTGACATACTGGCTTTCCCTTTACAGTGATTATAAATGCATTATAATTGACATACTGGCTATCCCTTTACAGTGATTATAAATGCATTATAATTGACATACTGGCTATCCCTTTACAGTGATTATAAATGCATTATAATTGACTTACAGGCTATCCCTTTACAGTGATTATAAATGCATTATAATTGACATACTGGCTATCCCTTTACAGTGATTATAAATGCATTATAATTGACGTACTGGCTATCCCTTTACAGTGATTATAAATGCATTATAATTGACGTACTGGCTATCCCTTTACAGTGATTATAAATGCATTATAATTGACGTACTGGCTATCCCTTTACAGTGATTATAAATGCATTATAATTGACGTACTGGCTATCCCTTTACAGTGATTATAAATGCATTATAATTGACGTACTGGCTATCCCTTTACAGTGATTATAAATGCATTATAATTGACGTACTGGCTATCCCTTTACAGTGATTATAAATGCATTATAATTGACGTACTGGCTATCCCTTTACAGTGATTATAAATGCATTATAATTGACGTACTGGCTATCCCTTTACAGTGATTATAAATGCATTATAATTGACGTACTGGCTATCCCTTTACAGTGATTATAAATGCATTATAATTGACTTACAGGCTATCCCTTTACAGTGATTATAAATGCATTATAATTGACTTACTGGCTATCCCTTTACAGTGATTATAAATGCATTATAATTGACGTACTGGCTATCCCTTTACAGTGATTATAAATGCATTATAATTGACTTACTGGCTATCCCTTTACAGTGATTATAAATGCATTATAATTGACGTACTGGCTATCCATTTACAGTGATTATAAATTCGTTTGAAAAAAGAGAACACATGGTTTAATTTGTGATACTGTTTATGAGCAGTGAAATTACAATGGGAGAGGTTTGACTTTCATTTTCACTGCTAATATCAGGAGAGGTGCAATGCGCATATAACCCATACTTTTTAGTGCTCAGGACTTAAAATGCATATCATGAAACTTGTTATCTTATTAATTACTTATTTAGCCTTAAAAAAAATGCACAATGCCAAATATCACCCCCCACAGTCATCTCTGTCTCTGTGAATTTTTTCCCCATCCCCGTATATGCTATCAAGGGTTTTCAAAGTAATTCCTGTTCATTATTGGGATAAACCGACAGTGTTACTTTGCATGCTTTGTTTGGTGGTTTTTTTTGGTTTTTTTGTTGTTTTTTCTTCTCATTCACAATGCAATCTTGAAATCTTAAGGTTTTAGAACTGTAATATTCACTTCTGCAAATATGGATTTGCTTGTTTCCCTTTTCAAGTTTACCATTCTGACATCTAAATATGATGCCACAATATACGCCTCCACAAAATATAAAGACCAAGAGGGGTCTTTTAATTATTGCTTTTAACATTTCTGTAAGCATAAGCTCATAATGAAGTCTGTAAGACCAATTAATTTAGCTGAACAGAGATAGAACCCTAAAAATGCTTCCAATATGACAGTAGGTCAAATAGCAGTATCAATATGAATCCTTTTTTCTTTCTCCGCATAACTCTTGCAAAAATCACTGTACCAGAAAATTCCTGCTTTATGCACTTTTACCTGTTTAGAAACTTGAGTTGTGTTTTCAAGAGACCATGTTAAGAAAGGCATAACTATTGCAAATATTGATGAACATCAAAATTCCCTGCTTTGTGCATATCTACCCAGTATAGTAATGACATTGCCCAAGTTTTGAAAAGATTAGGTCAGAAACATACAAGAAATTGCATTTACAAAGCTGAAATATCAATCAGCTAAAGAGACTAAGTTTCAAGGGACACAAATCTTGTAAAAATCAATGGACCGGAAAATCGCCACTTCATGCACATCTACCCATTTTAGTAATGACATTGACCAAGTTTTGAAAAGATTCATTAAGAAATGTAGGAGGAGTTATGTTCACAAGATATGGACGTACGGACGGAGATGACGCAAATATACGACCGCCTCCGGCGGCGTATAAAAATATTTACCATGTGTATCTCGAGAAATATTAAATTTTAGAAGAAACCCCTGAATTTTGAACAAAAGGGCCATAATGGCCCTGGATCGCTCACCTGGTATCATTAGGCTATGTAAAATCAAGTGACCACTGGGGCATGGTCAATTTTGACCCAAGGGCCATGATTTGAACAACTTGGTAGAGGTCTATTAGCCCATGTTACATACCAAATATCTAAACTTCAGGCTTTGTGGTTTCTGAGAAGAAGATTTTTCTAGTTTTTTCCGATATTAGTCTATGTTAAATCAAGTGACCCCTGGGGCACCGCGGAGCCAATTTTAACCCGAAGGGTATGATTTGAACAAACTTGGAAGAGACCCAATTGACAATGCTACACACCAAATATCTAAACTCCAGGCCTTGTGGTTTCTGAGAAAGAGATTTTTCAAGTTTTTCCTATATTAGTCTATGTTAAATCAGGTGACCCCTATGGCAGAGCCAAATTTGACCCCAAGGCCATGATTTGAACAAACTTGGTAGTGATCCACTAGACAATACTGCACACAAAATGTCTAAACTCCAGGCCTTGTGGTTATTGAGAAGAAGGTTTTTCAGGTTTTTTTCCTATATTAGCCTGTGTTAAATCAGGTGACCCCTATGGCAGAGCCAAATTTGACCCCAAGGCCATGATTTGAACAAACTTGGTAGTGATCCACTAGACAATACTGCACACAAAATGTCTAAACTCCAGGCCTTGTGGTTTCTGAGAAGATGATTTTTCAAGCTTTTTCTATTTAAGCCTATGTAAAATCAGGTGACCCCTAGGACAGAGCCAAATTTTACCCCAGGGCCATAATTTGAACAATCTTGGTAGAGAGTCATAAGATCATGCTACATACCAAAAATCAAAAGGCTAGGCCTTGTGGTTTCGGAGAAGTAGATTTTTGAAATTTTCATTTTTAAAATCTATTTTTAGCTCCTGTGACCTAGATTTTTGGCCAATCAAAATAATTTTAATAACTTTGGTAAAGGGCCCCATAATGAACATTCCTGTGAAGTTTTATCAAAATCCAGTGAGTAGTTTAGAAGAAGATCTTGTTTAAAGAAATAGTTGAAGACAGCCGCACAGCCGCACGCACGTTGTGCTCAGGTGAGCTAAAAATGACTGTAAATTCATACAACATACAACAAGAGGGCCATGATGGCCCTAAATCGCTCACCTGAATTCAACTGCTAGAGAGAAAATGCTTAAGTAAGGAAAAAATTTACACAAGATAAATTATATTGTATTTAAATTTTATTAATTTTTAGTTCTGGTGGCCATCTTAGTTTGCAGACCTAAACGAGTTTAGCTATTTTTGCTCAGTACCACCTAAGGATCATTCCTGTAAAATTTCATCAAATTCTGCTCAGCGGTTTAGGAGCAGAAGTAGTTTAAAGATTATTCTATTTTTAGCTCTGGCGGCCATATTGGTTGGCGGACCAGAAAGATTTTAGCTATATTTATGCAGTATCACCCAATGCTTAAGTAAGGAAAAAAATTTACACAAGATAAATTATATTGTATTTAAATTTTATTAATTTTTAGTTCTGGTGGCCATCTTGGTCTGCAGACCTAAACGATTTTAGCTACTTTTGCTCAGTACCACCTAAGGATCATTCCTGTAAAATTTCATCAAAATTTGCTAAGAGGTTTAGGAGATGTCGTTTATAGCAAAAGTTGAAGACGCATGACAGACAGCGGACAAAGAGTGATCACAATACCTCACCTGAGCACTTCATGCTGGAGTGAACTAAAAATCATCTCTAATCCTGTTAAAGGTTGGTATTTTTTCCTGAAAAGGAAGCTAATATATACAAGGATATCATACTTGCACAGGAAAAATCATCATTCTTACAGTACTATACTTTTAAGTTTAATAAACTGATTTTCGTTAGTGTACCCAGGCTTCGGAAATGCACATTTTTAGTGATGTGAAAAATAATGCAACTGTTTATCTGAGTTGTTGATAATTGTAATTTAATGGAAAACAATGATGTTATACATCAAAATTATCTGCAACATATATAGAATCATATATTAAAAATCAAAAACATTTTACCATCTTGTTTAAATTTAATTGCCCATCTAAATATGGCCCTATGGCGCAGTCAAAGTGGTAAAGACAATTATACAAAAATATGACAACACGAGAAAGGGTCTCAAAATGAAAAGGCAAAAATTCATATCAGCATGCTAATCAGGCACAGATTATATGCGATAATGTCAGAATACAATACAAATTTATTATCTTTTGCATTTTTAACCATGAAATCAATAAAAATGCGCCTTTGATTTTGGCAAGATGCATTGCCTTAACAGGGGTATACCCTGTATAATAAAAAAGCCTGAGTAAATTCATGCTTTTTATTTAATAATTTCCATTTTAAATAGATTGAGAAACAATTTCAACCTTTACTTATTTACCACTCGATATGACACCAGTTCTCGCTCAAAATGTGTGTGCAAGCAAATGAAAAGTCACGAAAGTTACCACCTGCTCCCAAGAATCAATTGAGATACAACTTTTTTTTTTCCAATTTCAACTTATCTCTATCCATTCTGCTACCTACCTGGAAACTACACCATAATTTAAACTTAAGTAAAGATTTTACTTACACTAACTGTGTGACCAAATGAACAGTCACCAAATTTTCATCTGCTCCAAGGAATCAAACTTGGGACCTTGTTTGCAAAGCGGATGCTATACCTCACAACCAAGGACTAAACTGTATGTTCATGTTACAGTACTGAGATCTATCTACAGCAGTAAGCATTGCCTTTTACTGTACGAGGCAGAAAAGTTCTTTTTCTTCGTTTTCTTTCCCTGTTTGACTCTAAAATGACATCTTAATATTGGGAAAAACCTTCAGATCATGCGATATTAACTAAAAATAGTTACTCCCGGAAATGTCCGATTCCTCGTTTGGACATCACGAATAGTGGCGGTATAAGTAGATGTTTGCCAAAACTTATTACAGTTCTAAAACCTTAAGTGGACACAGTAAAACAACATATCATATCTATGTTAGGTATGTGGTAAGAATGGGTAACTCAACTTTCTTAGTTGCTTTCTGGTACTCTAGATTTTGAAAAAAATTGCTTTTTTGTATCATTTCTGTAAGTATGCAATTATGCAGCTTATGTCTATTATCTCTGAAAGGATCAAATCCATGTTACACTAGTGTATAGACAGTACGTTCATGACACTTTTTCCAAACTGGGGGTATTGATGTAAGATAAAACATCTGCAACAAACCCGAGAGAATCGTTTTGGTTGAAAGAGATGTCCATTGACTCTGTAAAGTTTTCTCCACCGTCTGGCCCCCCGTCTGTACATGTTTCTGTCCTCTCCTATACAAGGCAGACCGGGCGCTGCTGGCACGTTGGGGAATACTGTCAAGGGAATACAAACTGACATTAAAATTTAAACATACTTTCATTTGTTTTAATTCAGTTCTGCCTATTGCAGGATATTCATATATAACAGATTGCCAACCAAAATCATCGCTTAAAATTGCATTAAAATCTTTTGTTTTTCTGCAATATTTGAAATTCTGATTGCCAAACAACTCTCTTGACCCCCCCCCCCCCCACTCTTCAACCAAACCCGGTGTTTTTTTAAAATAAAATCTATTGCAATATTTATGCATGAAATCCGTGCTATTTATATTCCCTGAGATAAAGATGAGAAAAAGCCCTGATTACTAAACTAAAACCAAGGGGCAGGGCAAGTGGTTCTTACCGTGTATGTTGAGTTCAGAGTCCTTGTTGAGTTCATACAGGCGTATTGCCTCATCCAGCTCCATCTGGGAGGACACTGTACACGGGTCACCTAAAGGTACAGACAAGCTTTAACGGCCATTTTAAGTTTTACCAAAAATTATTTTCTATACTTATTGTGTATCCATGAAAATAATTTGCCAAAGCTACAAATGCAGTGACTGGGAATAACATTTGACATGTTTTTTCTCTATTTCCAGAAATATCTGTTTGATATTCATTACTTATTGTGGATTTAAAGGCCCATTATGCTTCCAAAAGTAGTGTATATTCTTAAGACAGAAATGCGAAGTGTGTGCTACAGATTTATTTCATAAGTGTACATACTCGTTGACAACAACATCACTGATAATGCATATATAAGAAAGGATCTTTTACTAAAGATCATTCAACTGTTTAAAAAAAATAACTAATTTGCATATTCCGAATATCCTTTTCAATTTTCCATAGACATTCACGAGCGCATAAATTGATGACATAAAAGATAAACAAATTGTGATCATCAACGGTTTTTCAAATTCAAATTATCTCCGATTACAGACTGACTTTGGGAATACTCATCAATGCAAAATGTAATCAATGAGAGTATTTTGACATCCATCAAAAATACTAAATTACATAATTTGATCAACATTTTAATGTGTTTAGTGGTTATTCTACAGAAGATATTTGCACATTATGTACCATTTGTGATAGTCTATAATATGTCCTTGTTATTTTACATTTCCTTTTTAAATGAAAATTGAATCATGATAATATAAAATGGGCCTTTTACATGTAAGTGCCATTAACAGTATTTCCAACATTTAGGGACTTGGGTCTACATGAGATGAATCATATGACAGCTAAATTGTGGCCTCACTTGTTTTATTATCCAGACACAGTACTCTGGGCCAACCAGTCCTGGAACTACCCTACGCATATATACTAAGCACTAAGCAAGGAAACTATACAAGAACCATTTCTAATGACTTTGGTATGTTGCAGCCAACTAAAACCATCACTACAGATCACTAACCCTTTCCCTCATATAGACTCATTTTGACGCACTTAATAGGTACCACATAAAGCATGATCTGCAGAAAACCACAGTTAAACCTTACCAAATTTAATTACAAAATCCTCATTTCCAGACCACTGAGGAGCAGCGAACAGCATAAAACCTGATCAGCCTGCGAGTTACTCGCAGGCTGATCTGGTTTTATGCTGTTCGCATAGGTCTTTTCATGGTGTTCTCTATGAGGGAAAGGGTTAATACCCCTACATCCCACCTTGTCTTCATGTAATAATAAATGTGGGCTTGTTTCCTAAAACTTTTAGGATGTCAAAAAATGCAAACAAAACATCTTTTTTACCCTTTACCACAAACACAGCAGACCTGCATCAGATGACTTCTGGAAGGAGCTGTCTGATCAGGATTGTTTGCTCATACAATTTTGTAGCTATATATAAGACCCTACAGTGTCTGCATGGCAAAAAAAAAAATCATTGTTTCAAATACTGTTTTGAGTTCACTATATTAATAATTATCAGATCATGAATAAACTTGTACATGAATATTTATGAGGTAAATGATGACCTCATTATAGAAGAACACATACCATCTTCATCGATCCACTTGACTGTGAAAGGCTGTTTGTCATCAAACTTACATATGTCCTTAATTTCTGCACAGAAATCCTCATATATGATTTCACCTTTAATAGATGTGATTAGGATGTCTCTGAAAAAAAAAAAATGAGTGTCTCTGGAACACATGTGTCACCTGCTGAAGCATGACAGAAAAACTGACTGATGGACAGCCGGAAAGGTGGCTGGACAAACAGGCAGCAGAAAAGTGATCCCTATGTGTCATCTCTGCTCACAGCAGGTTACACACAAAAAAAAAAACACTGACACAACTAGAACTATAATAAAGGCAGTGATTTTTTTACCTCTGCATCCTGGATGCAATGTTTTCACTGAGGATGCAATGTTTTGATTTTTAATGCATCCAATGGATGCATAAATATATGAAAACTGCTAATAAAATTAAAGTAGGATGCATAATTTTATTTTTGGACTCGTAAATTTTTAGCCTTGAGGGTCCTTGGACTCGGTCAGCAGAAATTGTAGAATCAAAGCGCTGAAGGCACTAAAGTTGTGTGTGTCTCAAATGAAAGAGTGCTTGAAGAGCTGCAAGTCGATCACCAATAACTAAATTTACTTTGATAAACAAAAGAAATGCGACATTCCTGTTCTTTCAGTGCTATCAGAGCTTTGATTTGTATTCATGCAGTATCTTACCTACAACAGGCTCTATTTATAGACTGAAGTAATTATGCAAATTTTCTGCCCATGTCAGAGGCTCCAATCTCATTTCGGATAGTAGATATACAGGTTTTGGTCATTTTTAGTACGAAAAAACCCTTGGAAATATCTTAGGTCGATAGATTGATGTGATTTTTAATATGTTACAATGATTTTTTTTGGACTTCACGTGGGTTTTGTAACAGCCTAAAACAAGAGGCCCATGATGGCCCTAAATCGCTCACCTGAGATACATAGGTTGACCCAAGGAACATCTGTACCAATTTATTTTAAAATCTGGCCAGTAGTTTTGAAGAAGATGATTTTTAAAGTTTTCATATTTTTTTCTTTTTGTTGCTATGGCAACCAGAGTCCTATATGGATCAAGTTTATTTTAGGAACTTTTGTGAAGGTTGACCCAAGGATCATTCCTGCCAAATTTAATCAAATTCTGTCCAGTGGTTTCAGAGGAAATGTTGTTTAAAGGTTTCTCTATATACATATAAGGCAAATAAGCCCCGCCCCTGGCGGCCATGGTTTTTTAACGGATCGGAATAATTTTAGCAACTTTATTAGAGGTTGACCCAAGGAACATCTGTACCAATTTATTTTAAAATCTGGCCAGTAGTTTTAAAGAAGATGATTTTTAAAGTTTTCTTTCTTTTTCTTTTTTTTGTTGCCATGGCAACCAGAGTTCTACATGGATCAAGTTTATTTTAGCAACTTTTGTGAAGGTTGACCCAAGGATCATCCCTGCCAAGTTTAATCAAATTCTGTCCAGTGGTTTCAGAGGAGATGTTGTTTAAAGGTTTCTCAATATACATATAAGGCAAATAAGCCCCGCCCCTGGCGGCCATGTTTTTTTATGGATCGGAATAATTTTAGCAACTTTGGTAGAGGTTGACCCAAGGAACATCTGTACCAAATTATTTTGAAATCTGGCCAGTAGTTTTGAAGGAGATGATTTTTAAAGTTTTCTTTCTTTTTCTTTTTTTGTTGCCATGGCAACCAGTGTTCTACATGGATCAAGTTTATTTTAGCAACTTTTGTGAAGGTTGACCCAAGGATCATCCCTGCCAAGTTTAATCAAATTCTGTCCAGTGGTTTCAGAGGAGATGTTGTTTAAAGTTTTCTCTATATACATATAAGGCAAATAAGCCCCGCCCCCGGCGGCCATGTTTTTTTACGGATCGGAATAATTTTAGCAACTTTGGTAGAGGTTGACCCAAGGAACATCTGTACCAAATTATTTTGAAATCTGGCCAGTAGTTTTGAAGGAGATGATTTTTAAAGTTTTCAAATTATTTTTCTTTTTGTTGCCATGGCAACCAGAGTTCTTCATGGATCAACTTTTGTAGAGCCTCACCCAAGGAACATTCCTGCCAAGTTTCATTAAATTCTGTCCAGGGGTTTCAGAGAAGATGTCGTTTAAAGCAAATTGTTGACGACGGACGACGCACGACGCCGGACGCCGGACGAAGGGCGATCACAAAAGCTCACCTTGAGCACTTTGTGCTCAGGTGAGCTAATGAGCAAACGCTGCACAGTTACTATCAAATTTATTTGCGAGCCACCTTTGCATCGAAACAAACTATATTCGTGCGCATGGTAAAGTGATCATGTGATAAAAAAAGTCACACCATTCAATTGCAGTTACAACAGCATAGAAAAAAATAAGTCCTATAATGTTTTCATGTCACAGGCGATTTTTGTAGCCTGTAAGTATTTATTTTTGACACAGCATTGATTTTTCAGCTTTTTTGCTTCATTCTAGTATACTTATGATGTAGAGGTATATACAACTGTTCGATCATATTTATACTACTGAAAGATTATTTGGTTTTAAATCTAGGATAACCTGGGTTAAAAACATAGTACTACAGTTGGTGTAACTGATGTCACACACAAGTAACAAGAGCACAGCATGCGGGTGCCAACACTCATCTGTTTTTGCCAACGTTACATATTTTTATTACATTTAAAAAATTGACCTTGAAAATTACAACTAAAACTGTAAGCCTTTAAATGCAAAGTTGAAGTATCATACCCTTTAAATTTGACCTTTGAATAGGTCAAAGGTTAAGGTCAATAGATAAAATGTTGAGGTATATCTGAATAGCCCTTGTAAAGATGAATATGCATACCGAAAATAAAAGTTGTATGTCAAATAGTAAAGAAATTACCGCGAACATTAAAGTTTTTTGTGAAGCATTTCAAAAATAGGTTAAAGTTCAAAGGTCAAGGTCAAAATATAACATTGATGGTAAGGTCTTGCTACAAGGAATTCACATGTGAAATGTCAGTGTCCTGTTGACAACGGTTCTGAAATGACAGGCATTTTAAAGTTTTCAAATGTTACAGCAAAAATAGGTCAACGGTCAAGGTCAAGGTCGATAGATGAAATGTTGAGGTATATCTGAATAGCCCTTGAAAAGATGAATATGCATACCAAAAATGAAAGTTGCATGTCAAATAGTAAAGAAAATACGGCCAACATTAAAGTTTTTGATAAAAAATTCAAAAATAGGTCAAGTTCAAAGGTCAAGGTCAAAAATCCAAAAGTGTAACATTGATGGAAAGGTCTTACTACAAGGAATTCACATGTGAAATATCAGAGCCCAGTTGACAACGGTTTTGAAATGGTTTTAAATTTGCATGGTGGTTTAAGAACCAAAATAAATTTAATTGAATAGTAGAGAAGTTATGGCCAACATTAAGATTCTGGATGATGACGACGCCTGACAATGACAACGCGGACGTCAGGGTTACGACAATAGCTAGTTTTTTTTTCTTTGAAAAACGGACAAGCTAAAAATCACTATAAAGGTGAGGAAAGCACCTGCATCCCAGCTTGTCTTCATGTAATGCAAGTGTAGAATAGGATGTGACTTGATGTGAAACCAATTTAGTTACCACTTCTGTAAAGCTTGGATATAACAATCAGGGTTTTCATTCATAAGTATAAAATTAAAGAGATTGTTTTATTAATTTTTATTCAAATGATTTAGTCAAAGGGGATTTCTGATAATAAATTTTCAAATATTCCCCCCCCCCTTCAAAAAATAAAGATTTTAGGCAAATTTAAATCATGAATTTCATCTTCAATCAGCTCCTAATGAAAAATATCTACAGTAAAGCATTTCTTTCTACGACCTGTCATCTCCTATATATATTTTCATGCTAGACTAATGAAGACCTCAAGAGCAAGGTCAGGCTCAAGTCATGGGCTTTCTTTGATATTTTTAGGACCTATACCCTCTAAATTGAGATTCTTATGTGCAAAACTTTAAGACGGGGGAAAAATATTATAAAAAAAAAAAAATGTTGCAAATTTAGTAAACAAAATTAAAAGATATCTGTATATTGATCAGTATATAACAATAATTTTTATTCATAAGAAGCTTCTTACCTGTGTTGTTAGTCAAAAAGTCTAAAAGAATTTATAGAGTAAAATGTTTAAACAACTAGGTTTACTTACCCACTATATCTGACCTTCATACGGACATCATTGTCCATGTCGAGATGAGCTTGTGTTGGCATGGTAACTAATTCACCTTTTTAATTTATTCTGAAACTGAAATTTAAACAAAAATACCTTTTACTAAGAATCAGATCAAATGAAAATAAACTTGTTCTATTAGTAATGTTGCCTTCAAGATTTTTTTAATACCTACTGCCCCAAGCAAAATTAAAGTCAAGAGCCTTTGTACAATTCGGACATAATAATGTAGCCACAAAAGCTAGAGCTCTGTGACTTCAATATAATATATGTGTCTGGGCACTGTGTATGCAAATTCAAATTGAATGACATGTGTACCGCCCACTTTCACTGATTGACAGACACCAATCGCCAAATGCAGAAAGGTCTGGTACCAGACAGTTACCAATTGCGGAAGCGATTGTGCCATGGTTTATTTAGTTAAAAAGGCAAATATCCAAATTTATTATATCTGGTTAAAATTAATTGGTATTTAAAATTTCAGACTGCAGTCAGGTGCAATTAAGGAAAAGGACCTAGCACTGAACAAAAGTAAAATTCACGTAACCGAAGCAACAACAAAGCCGGACATTACCGGTAAAATGTAATTGGCATCTAAACATTTTCACTACAAGAGAGTACAAATGAATGAAAAAGAAAGGAAGAAACAACCCTGTCTATAATTTTTCCACAAAGTTTTTTTCCCTTTCCTCAATTTGTTTTGATCTTGCATTAAAAGTCGCTAAAAGTCGGCTTATTACCTGCCTGGTTATAAACTTTTGGGAGCATAAAATGCAGATTTTTTTTCTTTTGGATCATTTTCTCAAGATTACCAGTAATCTAAGAAGAAATGAAAGACAAACAAGAGGGCCATGATGGCTCTTTATCGCTTACCTGAGCACCACTGCTCTAAAGGCAAACTTAAGTATCATGGATCATAACTCCCATACAAGGTATAATAATCTTTGGTTACAGGTATATTAAAATTATGTATTCATCTGATCAAGATTGCTTTATAAATGTGGATGTTAGAATGTAAACAAGGTTAACTAGAACTATCACTAAATGTGATTAATACCCCCGCAATACTGCTTTAGAAATGATGAAGTTATTAGGATTAAGAAGAAGAGTATGAAAAAGACATTTTTACATTAGTTTTTTTTCCAGATTTTTGGCCGGGTTACACAGGTTGAGCTTGACCATTGTATGAAATTGTTTTGAATTCCAACCAGTAGTTTTAAAGTTAAGCTCCGGACAAGGAAAAGTAACAAAGGGCAATAACTCTGTAATTACAATAGATAGAGTTATGGTTCTTGTGCACTGCACTTCCTCTTATTGTGGTTGACAATTGTATGAAATTGTTTTGAAATCCAACCAGTTCTTTTCAAGCTATGCTATGGACAAAGAAAAGTAACAAAGGGAAATAACTCTGTAATTACTCTAGATAGAGTTATGGTTCTTGTGCACTGCACTTCCTCATATTGTGGTTGACCATTGTATGAAATTGTTTTGAAATCCAACTTGTACTTTTCAAGTTATGCTCCGGACAAGGAAAAGTAACAAAGGGCAATAACTCTGTAATAAGTCAAGATGGAGTTATGGTTCTTGTGCACTGCACTTCCTCTCCATGTGCTTGATCATTGCATGAAGTTGTATTGAATTCCAATAATGCAACGGACCGCTGGACCGACCGACCGACCAACCGACCGACCGACCGCCCAACGGGTGACTCCTATGTACCCCCCCAAACTTCGTTTCGGGGGTATAAATATGGCATTTTTATACTTCAAGGACCATAACTGGAGATAGTGGTCCAATACCAAGTCAGCATTGGCAAGATTTCTGATAATAGTCATTAATGTTACCATCAGGTTTGTGTAAGTTTACATCCTAAATAATCCCTTGGAAGCTGAAGTTTCAAGGGATCAGCTTTGCTCTTGTTTGAGCAGTTTTAGTTGCAGTCAAGGGTAATGATGTGATCATTTTTGCTAAATGAAATTAAATTCTTACCACCAAATTTAGAGAAGAAGATTCATAAAAAAAGTTCTACACGGATCAAGGTAATTTTAGCAACATTTGTAGAAAGTTACCCAATGATCAATTTTTCTAAAATTTAGCCTGCAGTTTTGGAAAATGAGTCTCTATAGTTTTCACTATATACATACAAGACAAATAAGCCCCACCCCTGGCGGCCATGTTTTTTTTTTTTATGGACTGGAATAATTTTAGCAATCTTGGTATAAGGTTACCTAAGGAACATATGTACCAAAACATTTTGAAATCTGGCCTGTAGTTTTGAAGGAGATGATTTTTAAAGTTTTCAGAATTTTTTCTTTCCATTGCCATGGCAACCAGAGTTCTACATGGATCAACTTTATTTTAGAAACTTTTGTGAAGGTTCACCCAAGGATCATCCCTGCCAAGTTTAATCAAATTCTGTTCAGCAGTTTCAGAGGAGAAGTCGTTTAAAGCAAATTATGACGACGCATGATGGAGGACGCAGGGTGATCCTAATAGCTCACCATGAGCACGTTGTGCTCAGGTGAGCTAAAAAGAAACACATTGACTAGAGCAAATCACTTTAACCTTTCTAAAAATATTTTTTAATTGTGTATTAAAAGCCTGACAGAATGTCACATACGCAAATTGCCGACTTTTGTTTTGGAAAACAGTTGAGTTAAAGGTAGAGCAAGTGCTACAATTATCAGCAGGTTACAGTTATCAGCAGGTTAGTTATCAGCAGGTTACAGTTATCAGCAGGTTACAATTATCAGCAGGTTACAGTTATCAGCAGGTTACAGTTATCAGCAGGTTACAGTTATCAGCAGGTTACAGATATCAGGTTATAATTATCAGCAGGTTACAGTTATCAGCAGGTTACAGTTATCAACAGGTTACAATTATCAGCAGGTTACAGTTATCAGCATGTTTTTATATTTTCATTGGTCACTTGCAATGAAATGCATAATATCCTGTGTTTGCGTCACATGATCACAGAAAAAGTCCAAGACATGTGCTATTCGACTTACAGGTGTTTTTTTTTCTTCTAAATAGCAGCTTAAAAGAAGGTTAGATTGCATCCTGTTCACTTTATTTATTGCTATTTTAATTGCTTATGTCATCATTAAAGATATGGTGTCCGTGAAAACTGTCTTTTTGTTATACTGACTTAGGTAAAATTCATCTGCTTCTGGTTAATACTGCTAAGCTTTAAATGTGCTACATGTACAAGACCACCAAATGTACATATCTTTTTGCTACTGATTGTTATAAAACAGTTATATTAATCACTATAACCCACTCCTTTAATTTATTTTATTCATATACATAACAAGAGGGTCATGATGGCTCTGAACCGCTCACCTGTGATTATAAATGAGCAACATAATTATATGTTGGATTTTTCATAATGACCTACTTTTTGACCCCACATGACCCTAAGTCGAACTTGTCAAAGATTTTATGGAAACAGACATTCCAACAAAGTTTCATGAAGATATGGCCAAAAATGTGACCTCTAGAATGTAACAAGGTTTTTCTAAGATTTGCCCTCATGACCTATTTTTTGACCCCACATGACCCAAATTTGAACTTCTCCAAGATTTTATGGGAAAAAAATTCTGACCAAGTTTCATGAAGATTGGGCCAAAAAAAGGGGCCTCTAGTGTGTTAACAAGCCAAAACGTTGACAACGCACGACAGACGAAGGGCGATCACAATGCACAATGTGCTCAAGGTGAGCTAAAAAGAACGGGAATTGTCTGCTGAAAATAAATGCTTACAGAAGGCAACAATACCTGTTAAGAATTATTACTGTGACCTCGTGACCTACTTTTTGACCCCACATGACCCAAAGTCGAACTTGTCCAAGATTTTATGGAGAAAAACATTCAGACCAAGTTTCATGAAAATTGGGCAAAAAATGTGGCCTCTAAAGTTTTAACAAGGTTTTTCTAAGATTTGACCTCGTGACCCTACTTTCTGACCCCACATGACTCTTATTCGAACTTGTCCAAGATTTTATGGAGAAAAACATTCTGACCAAGTTTCATGAAGATTTGGCCAAAAATGCCTTTAGAGTGTTAACAAGGTTTTTCTAAGATTTGACCTCGAGACCAACTTTTTGACCCCACATGACCCAATTTCGAACTTGTCCAATATTTTATGGAGACAAACATTCTGACCAAGTTTCATGAAGATTGGCCTAAATTGTGGCCTCTAGAGTGTTAACAAGCCACTTGTTGATGACACATGATGGAAGAAGGGCGATCACAAAAGCTCACCTTGAGCACATTTACAGTGCTCAGGTGAGCTAAAAAGAACGGGAATTGTCTGCTGAAAACAAACGCTTACAGAAGGCAACAATACCTGTTAAGAATTATTATTGTGAAACAATTAGTCTTTATAACTCATTTGTTTTTTTGTTTTTTTTTGTTTTGTTTTTTTTCAGAAAGGAATTTTGGTTTTAAAGAAATACAAACTGAAACATAATACAGATTACAATTTAATGTTCAAATATTTATGTATTTTAAATCAATAGAAAATGAAAGAATAATTTGAAACTTATAAATTTGTCATATTTAGTAAGAGTATGTTTGTAGAACATGATCTTGAGTAATGATTTTTTTTTTTTTAATCAATTGCTGGTAAATCAGTCTTTAAGCAAGCTTACAGGGAGACTCATGAATTTATTTCAACATACTTTTAGTGCAAAAAGAAAAGTATAATAACGATTTTATATGAGATAATATTGTTGTTTTTTATGTGGAATTAAGCAATTAGAGACCATCAAAATATGTCAATTAAATGTGAAAATGTACCAAAAAATCAACACGCACTGCTCCCCCACCCATCCCACACTATAAATTGAGCCCAATTTTTTTCTGTTGAAAGCTCTGAAGTGAGCAATATGTAAAACCATTCAAGTCACTTGATTTCACCTGGTTACCTTCAGCAGCAACCTGATATTCAAGTTTCTGATACAAAGAATTCTTAATTGAGTAAATCTACCTGAGGTCGCATTTTTAAAAGGATCAAAAATGTGTACGCAATTATGGTATGGGACCACAAAGTTATCGTAAGTGCAAAACAAGAATTAATTCTGAACATAACTTTCAGACTCAGAGAGTAGAACTTTGAAATTATCTTTATAGAGTATGTACAGTAACTAGCTATCCACTGGAGGCTCATACATGCCATAATCCCCCAGCAGGAGATTAAATCTCAGGGGATATCAACTTGTCAATTGTATGATTCAGACAGGTAGCAGATTCGCAAGTCTATCAGTTGAAACAATTATCTTCAGGTTATTAGTGGCTATCAAGGCACTACTAAAGCTAGGTTGATTAAGGTTACAATGCAGGGGTTTTCTTAAGTGGATGGCCACTTGCCCGCGGCAGGTTAAAATCACTCAGGCAAGTGATTTTTCAAAGAAGATAGCCTTGCGGGCAAGTTTATTTATGTAAATAAAATCTTTTGTTTTTTTTATTTTCTGTAGAATATCAGGGGTAAAATGCTTGCAAATTGTGTTTGATACATAATAACTAAAATCCAACTTTGGCTGACTTTAAAAAATACTTTGTTTGGAGTTACCCGGCTGACTCACGAAAATCACCGCGACTCAACTTTTTTTTTTTTGCCTTTCAGGTGTCTAATTTTTTTTATTTTTTTTGGGGTCAGATCAATCATATTTCTATCCTACACATGAAGATATAATATTTAGCACATGGCATTTTCCTCTCGTCCAATCAGATGCTAGTATTTGTAGCCCACACTTTTGTAAAAAAATCAATAAGTGTGGACTACGCAACCGCATAACTCACACTTTTGTGACGTCTTGTCGCTAGCGGAGGAAAGTACCATGTGCTAAATAGCTTAGTTTATAGTTGCCTTTAAAGGCAACTATGAACTAACCTATACATAGCAGTTGCAAAAAAAAGAACTCTTACACAAAAGGAAATGTCCAGGTGTATAGCTGCTTTAAATCCAAACTCAAACAACCGCTAACACAAAACTCTTTTAAGTTTTGATAAGCCATCTCAAAGAAGCTGTTCCAGAGTTCAAAAGGAAACACACATTGGCTTGTGTCAGTTTCACACCCTTTGAACTTTACTGAGCACTGCAGTATAGTAATTTCTTCCAGTGTGTAGAGTGAATGTCACACAAGGTTAAATTGAAATCAGTGGAGGGGGCACAGAGGGGTGCATTTGGTGACACTTTTGCAAGCATTTCTTTCAGAATAATTGACAACTTCTCATCCCATAATTAATACACAGACTTCGACATATCTATCTACTCATCCTGTTGACACTGCTTTTCCTGAATCATATTGCACCTTAATGAGGTTTAGTTGATGTGCTGATAAGAATATGTGTAGCCCTCTGTTCCCCCAATTTGCATGTGAGAGATGTTTTGGGATTATGACTGAAAACAACTTTGGAATGAAATAAGTACAAGAAACTTGTAAGAAACCACAATGATTATTAGGTCTCCCAAACAAACTGACTTATTGTTTTTACTCCGTTTCTTCTTTCTCGCACCGGCAACTTTGTATGGGCCATATCTCGGAGACCGTGTGACATATCTTTACAAAACTTCATATGATTATAGTCCTCAATGTGTAGTGGTGCCTCCCAGACTTTTGTAAATGAGGGGTCTCTGGGGGTCAGGCCCCACCCCCTCAAAGATGGTTTTTTGCATAAACAAGAGCTGTCAGAGGACAGCATGCTCAACTATTCAAAATGCTTGTTGGTAAATCAAATGAAATCTATTTCAATTCTTGCCCTTCACATTCCCTGTACATAATAATAGTCAAAAATGATATACCTTGATAGTCTGATACCCCTTAATATATTTATGATGTCTAAAATCAATCCCATGCCTAGTTACTGAGACATAGGCACAATAACACTGTGCATGCAAAACTTAAACCAAAAATCCAAGTTAGAAAAGGGCCATAATTTGCATCAGTCCAAAAGTTATCCTCCTAAGTTTTCTGATACCATTGAAGACACTCCTTAACTTTCTAGTCACTTCCACAAGCAATTTCTGAGATATAAGCTGGATAGTAGCTTGAATGAAAAAATTTAACCAAAATTCTAAGCTAAAAGAGGGTCATAATTTTTAATTTATTCCATTAAGTGTTATCTTCCTTTATAGTATGATACCCCTAAACATATTAAAGATGTTTCAAAT
>CM037794.1:9981470-10031470 GCA_021229015.1 Solen grandis
CAATTCCATGCCTGGACTCTGAGATATAAGCATGAAAGTACCTTGCATGCAAAACTTTAACCAAAATTTCTAAGTTAAAAAAGGGACCATAACTTTAATTATTCCATAAAAGTTATCTACCTTATAGTATGATACTCCTAAACATATCAAAGATATTTCAAATCAATCCCATGCCTGGATACTGAGATATAAGCATGAAAGTAACTTGCATGCAAAACTTTAACCAAAATTTCTAAGTTAAAAAGGGCAATAATTTGTAACATATTGCATCAAGAGTTATCTAACATGAAAGTATGATACCCCTAAATGTATTAAAGATGTTTCAAATCAATCCCATGCCTGGATACTGAGATATTAGCATGAAAGTACCTTGCATGCAAAACTTTAACCAAAATTTCTAAGTTAAAAAAGGGGCCATAATTTGTAATATATTCCATCAAAAGTTATTACCATGAAAGTATGATACCCCTAAACATATTAAAGATGTTTCAAATCAATACCATGCCTGGATACTGAGATATTAGCATGAAAGTACCTTGCATGCAAAACTTTAACCAAATTTTCTAAGTTAAAAAGGGCCAATAATTTGTAACATATTCTATCAAGAGTTATCTACCATGAATGTATGATACCCCTAAACATATTAAAGATGTTTCAAATCAATCGCATGCTTGATACTGAGATATAAGCATGAGTGTATCTTGCATGCAAAACTTTAACCAAAATTGCTATGTTAAAAAGGCGCCATAACTTGTTATATATTCCATCAAGAGTTATCTACCTTGGATGTATAATGCCCCTTAACATATTCATAAACTTTCAAGTCAATACCATGAATGGTTATTGAGATACAAACTAGATAGTAGCTTGCACGCAAAACTTTAACCAAATTTTCTGTTGCATGCAAAACTTTAACCAAAATTTCTAAGTTTAAAAGGGGCCATAATTCATATTCAATTCAGTCAAGAGTTATCTACCTTGGTTGTCTGATGCCCCTGAACATATTTATAAACTTTCAAGTCAATATCATAAATGGTTATTGAGATATAAGGTTGATAGTAACTTGCAGGGTGACTACAATAGCTCTCATTTTCTTCTAATAGTCGAGCTAAAAAATGGTAATCAAATGTGTATTTTTCTTTGAATTTTTATTAAAATCACCTCTTCCACATATGTCAAAAAATCTCCCTGGCTGGACCCCTAATCCCCCTGTGAAAATTTCAAAACCTCCCTGGGAGACATACTGAAAATATGGCAAGTATGAACTAGCCTACTACATAGAAGGGGGTCAACTTTATTTTGCAGTAATGGTAGAGAGCCATGAGGTGACCATTTCTGCAAAATGAAATTAAATCCTGGCAACTGGTTTCAGAGGAGAAGATTTTTAAAGGGGTTTTTTTTGTGTGTGTGGTTTTTTTTTTAAATAAAATTATGTTGGTTGCCACAGCACCCAGAGTTCTTCAAAGTTTATATTTTCAACTTTTGTTTATGGCCACCAAATTAGGATCATTTATGCCAAGTTTCATTTATGCCAAGTTTCATTTATGCCAAGTTTCATCAATTTCTACCCAATGGCTTAAGGAGATGCAGGGTTTTCCCTGACGCACAAATCATGCGTCTCAGACGCATTATCTGAACGTTGGACCCCCAAAATAAAATATTGTGCGTCTGCCTGGACGCAATCTCAATTCAGCGTTTGTCCATTTTTTCTTTAAAAGATATGGATATTTTAAATTGAAAAAAAAAAACGAAAAAAAAAACGTCAGGAGATTTTCATAGCAGCGAGGTAAACAGACTAAGAGGGATGACTACAAGGGGAATTCCCCGGTAGACTGGTACTGAGTTATGACGCTGTAAAAAATTACAGACTGTGTCTCAAATATTAACATCCAAACGCGCTGCTATAAATCGATAATAAGTCACAGTTGCAGTCGTCGCTAAGGTAAACAACCATGGCTCAAAGCAAACTGACGAACTTCTTTATGTCGTCTGCGAAAACTGCCGACGAAAACAAAACTGATTCTGATGGCGCTGAGTCTAGTCCTAAAAGTAAACGTATTAAATATTCAAAATCATTTCAATCTGCTTGGCTAAAGCAGTTTTCTTGGTTAGAATTTACTGATGACCGAATGCACTGCAACCCGTGTATCAAAACAGGCCAAGACAATCCATTCGTAAAGGGATGCGTAAATTTTCGCAAATCAACGCTTGAGAGGCATGAAAAGTCATGGCATTTTTTTAATCTAACTATCCATAGCATCATAATAATTATAACAGTACCCAGGTCTTAACTTCATGCACAATTCTCAACACTGCCCCCTTTAAAGCTAATAGTTTAACATAATACATGAAGCTCAGTCAGGCAACACTTGTATACACTTATACTAGTAGCTATAGTTAGTACCTTTCACTATTCTATATCAATATTATTTTAGACCCCCAAAATTTGATTTGGACCCCCTAAAAAGAAATCAGGGGGTCCAAGAGACCCCCATTTGCAACTTGGAAGGGAAAACCCTGAGATGTCTCATAAAGAAAAACGTTGATGCCACATGATGGACAAAGGGTGATCCCAATAGCTCACCTTGAGCACATTGTGCTCTGGTGAGCTAAAAATATTTTTAAAAACAAGAGGGCCAAGATGGCCCTAGATCGCTCACCTGAGAAAAGTATCATTCATTGCCTGTACAAAACAGATTGCTTTAGAATTAAGATGATGAGGTGAAACAATGTTCAGGAATTTTCTGACCCCATCCACAAAAGATATCATCATGACAAACATTCTGCCAACGTTTGAGGATGATTGGACCAAAAATGTTGCCCTCAGAGTATAAACCCGGCCCATTTTCAAACTGATTCAAGATATCATCAAGACAAACTTTCTGACCAAGTTTGAGGAAGATTGCATCAAAATTGTGGCCTCTAATGTGTAAACAATATTTTTCTAAGATTTGACCTACTGACCTACATTTGGATCCAACCTGACCCATTTTCGAAAGGGTTCAAGATATCATCAAGACAAACTTTCTGACCAAGTTTGAGGAAGATTGCATCAAAATTGTGGCCTCTAGTGTGTAAACAAGATTTTTCTAAGATTTGACCTACTGACCTACTTTTGGATCCAACCTGACCCATTTTCAAAGGGTTCAAGATATCATCAAGACAAACATTCTGACCAAGTTTGAGGAAGATTGGATCAAAATTGTGGCCTCTAGTGTGTAAACATCAAAATTGTTGACGGACGACGGACGACTGACGACGGACAATCAAGTATCCCAAAAGCTCACCCTGAGCTGTGCTCAGGTGAGCTAAAAACAAGAGCTGTCAGAGGACAGCACGCTCGACTATTCAAAATGCTTGTTGGTAAATCAAATGAAATCTATTTCAATTCTTGCCCTTCACATACCCTGTACATAATAATAGTCAAAAATGATATGCCTTGATAGTTTGATACCCCTTAATATTTTATGATGTCTAAAATCAATCCCATGCCTAGTTACTGAGACATAAGCACAATAACACTGTGCATGCAAAACTTTAATCAAAAATCCAAGTTAGAAAAGGGCCATAATTTGCATAAAATTCAGTCCAAAAGTTATCCTCCTTGGTTTTCTGATGCCCCTGAAGACACTCCTTAACTTTCTAGTCAATTCCACAAGTAAATTTCTGAGATATAAGCTGACTAGTAGCTTGAATGCAAAAATTTAACCAAAATTCTAAGTTAAAAGACCAAATTTGTAACATATTCTATCAAGAGTTATCTACCATGAAAGTATGATACCCCTAAACATATTAAAGATGTTTCAAATCAATTCCATGCCTGGATACTGAGATATTAGAATGAAAGTACCTTGCATGCAAAACTTTAACCAAAATTTTTAAGTTAAAAAGAGGATAAATTTGTAACATATTCTATCAAGAGTTATCTACCATGAAAGTATGATACCCCGAAACATATTAAAGATGTTTCAAATCAATCGCATGCCTGGATACTGAGATATAAGCATGAGAATATCTTGCATGCAAAACTTTAACCAAAATTTCTAATTTAAAAAGGGGCCATAATTCATATAAAATTAAGTCAAGAGTTATCTACCTTGGTTGTCTGATGCCCCTGAACATATTTATTAACTTTCAAGTCAATATCATAAACAGTTATTGAGATATAAGTTTGACTGTAACTTGCATGCAAAACTTTAACCAAAAGCTGCCAACGCCGACGCAAGGGCGACTACAATTGCTCTCATAATCTTTGAATAGTTGAGCTAAAAATGTGATTATTCTAAGTTGTAAGAACTTGTTTCCCAATCATCAAGAAATAAATTAGTTTAAACTAAACATTTTTATCCTATGTTACCATCTGGTTTGCTATGGCCATGGATATGTAGTTCAGATTTAAAATGACACTTGCACTAATAGTACCTTGCTAGCTTTTGTGGTGACTTATTACAGTGTCTCATTCTGACTTGCATACTGACAATTCCCAGTTCGACTCCAGCTCAGGGCAATAGTAACAGTACTTAGTTACAAATTAATGATAAAAAAGTTTATTTTAATAAGAAAGTATTTCTACCTAAAATATGATGTATATGACATTTCTGAAAGATGCAGAAGAAACATATGACCTTTGTCTTGTTTCTGTATTCAACAATTTTAATAAACTGGCACATTATGTATGGTTAAAACTAATAAAGATAGAGAGAATAATCTAAACATTGACAGCATTTTATTCTTAACTGTCACTTCAGTTCTGAACATTTTAAAATAATTGAAACTCTACAAAAGGAATGAATGAATATTTTTCAGGGAATTTTAGCATTATAATTTATGTTCCTTTTGTAATCTGGTGAGTGATTGGACATTGCTGAATGGCATTTCAGAGTGAATGTGTTAGAACTTCGAGCAAAGTCTAGGATGAGTTCAAATGGGGTGAGTATATTTGCCCCACCTGTCCCTTTAACTTCGGGAATGAAAGTAAACCGCAACGCGCACATCTCAGGATTGTGTGATTTAACCTTAAAAGTACAGTAAGATAAATATATTACCTGAAATAACTTCTAACTTCTTCCGTGAAATATGATTGTCATGTATGCTTTAATATTTCATGCATGATCTTTTTAACACACAACCGACTTCCTACATGTTTACAATTTTCCGGAAGTCACGTGACTAGATAGTCTAGTTTTTATTTTTTATTTTAACAAATGCTGATAAATATATAATACGATATGTTTTTTATAAACGTACTGGTTATTTATTTCAATATGTATATTTTCCAGTGATATTGACTGTTACAACTTTTTCTTATCAAACTTCCAAAAAAGGAGAATATTCAAGCGCCATGACGATTGGTTTATTTTAGGGAGTACCTGTCTGAAAACCCCGGATGAGAATCCATTTCAGATTTCGCCTACTTCCGTCATAATACTTGTTAGCTATCAGTACTTGCGTATAAGATGGTAAGTGCGATTGGTGCACATAAATTGTTATTAAGATAAGACAATAATTTTATCGATGAAAGCAACTGTTTTGTTGTTAAAGCGCATTAATGGAGATATAAGTCAGACAGACATCTCCTCATATGCGGAAGTAAAAGTTGCTTGTCAAAATAAGTGGGTGGAGTAGGCAGTTAGGCACACGATATTTCTTATATCCATCTCTCCTGCCTTTCAGAATGGACATCATTATTGTTATTGAGGATTACCGGTGCTGTTTGTGTTATTTTCTTGTTAATCAGTTTGTTTCAAGCCAAGCACTAATGACATACACAATCCCTGGCTGTTCACTGGCCTTTCCAAAGGGAAAAAATACAAGGCCTCAATGGGCCCTAGAGCAGCAGACCACAGTCTATTCTTTTCATATAAGAACTTAAACAACAACAATCACAAAACTGTTTGAAGTGCCGTTGTTAAGGTTGTATGTCAGTTATTACAAAACAACCCCCCTGCAATCATGATCTTGTCTAAGATTCCTTATTTTGGTGAGTTTATTCATGTTTACCTTGAAGGCATGTGATCAAAACATTTTGCACACATTTATATGTAAAACATGACTTATATACCTTTAGAAGCTACGCAGCTGAGCAGACAGATTCCATAGTAAGATCATAACAAATGTTACCATTATGTATGAAGCCACATAGCAAAGAACAGCTTGTGTCCAGGTGAGGATGAAACCGTGAGGATAAGGCTTGGAACTGCTCACCACTGTTAAGGAGTTCGTTCCCTGCTTGCATTCTTTATGCTACAACAGGGATGATGCAAACCCTGTTTTCCCATCTGCATGGTATTCATAATTCTTACCTCATATAGAGTGTGTATTATTTCTGAGTCAGAATGTGTAGGAAGTGTTAGTATCCAAGAATATTCTTTTTTCTATTTCTCACTGGGTATCCCAAGAGGTCAATGACTGGCATTTAGGGCCCCTGGAAAATTTTGGGAGTTCCTACTAAACTAAAACATGTAGATTGGTTGCAAATGCATAGTGTAACACCTTTATATCACGGACCACTATTTCACATTGACAGGGTGTTCAGTAGACTTCGAGACTCAAGGGTCATTGACTCTTCAGCCGAAATTTTCAAGGGTCAAATTCATTTTTCATGAGTCAAATTTTAATACTTATAACTGTTTCATATATATATTTTTTTTTCTTGTATTGTTTTGTGTGTTTGCATGTATGTGTATATATTTATATATGCTTAAATCATTTTTATTGCACGCACACACACACTGTAAAGGGCAAAAACTGTTGTCGGTTTAATCGAAAAAAAAAATTCATTCATAATAACTATTTTATATTAAAATTATTCATAAAAGGATTAACACTAAATTTAAGTTGGTAATTTATAAAAAGATTTAGTTACTCTGTTTTCCATTTATAGCTCTATTTTTTATTTGCGCACATCTGAAACGTTCAGAGTTGACTAAAACAATTCTTTGAAAATTTATCAGTTTCTTTTCATATTATACTCATTTTACAGTTGTAAAATAGATCGTAGATGATCGTAGATTTTTGTTTAAAAATTTAATAAACCAAGAAAAGTCTAAGTCCATTTTACGTACGTAAAATTGGACATGTTTTTCAAGGCACATTTTTAAACATGAAAAATTTCTAAGTTAAATTCTACAGGCGTCGATGTTTCGAAGGTTTAACTTTGACTGACGAAATTTCTGGGATATATATTATTTTTATATTTCATTTGCGTAAAAAGTGGACAATTGGTGATGAGTAAATCTATTCAATTCGTCGGATAAAAAAAACAAAACTAACCTCCAATTAACATTACTCGACGACCCCACTTCGCGGTTTTCCATTTACAGTAACTGCCGCCGTGCCAGTTATTAAACCGCGCACATAATAACATACAAATTTGATGACACCCTTCTCAACAGGGTGCTAATGACTCCCTTTACAGAGTAAATCGATGCCGATCATATTTTGATTGTTTACCAATTAACACTTTCATAAACGACACCCGTTTGCCGCAATCACGCCACTAGCCGATGCACCTTCGTCTCTGATTGGTTAATAACGAATATGAGGCTGCTCATTAATATGCGTGCATCGCCTATCGGTATTTTTAGCTTATCATCATCAATGGTTAATGATGTATGCTTTTTTTGATTGACATTTACAATTTTATGACGCACGACCGGAAATTCTCACAGGTCAAAGTGACTCTTCAGTAATTTATTCTGCGGGTCAAATAAGGGTTTTTTGAGATTTTCACGGGTCAAAACCCGGGAGCTCGGGTCAAGCGAACGCCCTGCATTGACCAGTAAAATAGCAATTGATCTACCGTATACACTGGCAGATTAGGTGCACTGTTTTTCCAGATAATTTAGGTTTATAGAGGGGGTGGCCTTATGGTATACGGCTTTTCAGATTTTTTTTTCAATCTACGAGAAGTGAAATTTACCAGTATACGATCTCAGAAAATGGATATACTGAAAGCCAATGAATTTGATGATATGCCATAAAGTTTACGGGACCTCATGATGTATAGTTGAAACTTGACAGGTAGCAATTGTTACGTAATGTTTGATAGTTGGGAGAATTTTGACAGGTGACATTGATCCCCAGTGTTATTTAGAATGCGGCAATGCGAGGACACAGTTGAGTAATGCCATGTTATGAAAATGTGTCCCCTTTATCCTACCCCTCCTTAATGTAACAGTAATGTTATGCCATGTAAATAAAACAGTTCACCGTATGATTAGCCACGGTGACATGAATAGCTTTCATTCTGTCAGAATATACAACGGCACAAATTTAAAAAAATAAAATTGCCGTATACGATATAATAAGGGATATATTTTGTTTTTTTTTTACAAATAAGTTACCCGGAAAATTAAGATGCACCCTATACATAGCTGTGCCTAATCTACATGTGTGTTCAGTATTGGCTCTAAAAATATATTGTGTCATTTGCATTTTATGGTGCTTAAGGCTTACAAGGAAACTAATATATCTCCTTCTATATATATATATGTAATAAGAGTGGTTCCATGGTCAGCACTCAACATGCACTGACACTCGTAAATGATAATAAACACTCAAGTTTGTAAGCTATTGTGTTCCATAGCAGCTCATCATTTTGCAATGGTCAGGTGTAATAGGGGTTTACTTAAGGATTTGACATTCACTTGTCCAGGGGGCAAGTTACTTTGAACATCTACTAGCCCAATATTTAAGTTAGTTGGTGTTTGTTTATGTTTAAAACTAAATATGTGTAATATTAATGAGAATTTTCAGTAGACTAAAATTCACGTTAATATTACACATACTTAGTTATAATAGTTACTATGTATCAAACACAATTTGCAATCATTTCACCCCTGGTATACTGTAGGAAAAAAAAAAAAAAAATTTCATTTACATAAATCAGCTTGTCCACCGGGCTATCTTTTTTTAAAAATCACTGGCCCTCAGTAATTTTAACCTGGCATAGGCAAGTGGGCTTCCACTTAAGAAAACCCCTGGGTGTAAATGAGTAAATGATCGACAAAGGGCAAGTTTGTAGGTATAAACAGTCAACCAAAGTATTCTGTCAGTGAATGTTAAATTGGTGTGGATATTCCATGAAACTTGCAGAATCACAATAAAAACATTGTTTAAACCCCCTGCATGTACAGTATTTAGTAACTTAGATATGGTATTTTTGGTTAAATATGAAGGAAAAGACCTAGTTTGCATAATTTTTAATGCAATGTGTTTAAGAGTCGCATATTAACAATCTCACATCTTCAAACCATACACCATCAGTTAATGGAAATATTTTATTATCAAGCAATTGAAGTAAGAAAATCAATTTAAATAAGAAAACACAAAACACAGAATGAAGATGAAATTAATCAATAATAATATGTTTGAATAAATTCATACATTTACATAGGCCAATAGATGGAGGCATTTGAGCTTGAGTCCCATGAACTGCGATATACTGACATTGTAGTTTGAATCTCAATCCTGAAAAATAATAGATTTGGTTTTGTATGATCTAATAAAAGTTAGAGCAATTGAGCTCTTTATATGAATTCTATAGTGTCAAGTGCCCAGGTGATTGTTTAGTATAAATTACTATAATGTACTATTTAGGGAGATTCAGCATGTAGAAATTTACTGGTCCTGAAGAGTTGCAAGTGTACATCATGAGTTTAAGGTACAAAAAAAAACTGAATTCGGGATATATATGATTTCCATGTTACTGTATATTTTCAATTTTTGCACAGACCTTAAAGCGCAGTTTTAAAGAGATTTGATTCATGTTTGTTATTTCCAGTGCAATTTTCTCTTTCAGACTGAGCAACAGTTAGACTGTGCTCTTGATTTGATGCGGAGATTGCCTCCTCAACAGATCGAGAAAAACCTCAGTGACTTAATCGACTTGGTAAGTTCTGCTCATTTATGATATAGATGTACCTCTTGTAGCATAATTAACCATTGATAACTGCAGTCGTAGATCACTAGTATCTGAGTGTGGTATTGCCATGGTTACTTTGAAACAACAAAAAAAAGTCCAGTATTGAAACTTTAAACTATGTCTATTTATTTGAATGTATGTCAAATTAATTTTTACCTCATTAAAAGCCAGATTTTTCAAACATTTTGTTTTACTTGCAAATAGATTCCTGAAAATTTGGGAGGGTGGTCAGGTGTCATTAACATTCAACAGTTTGCATTAAAGTTGTCTATTTCAGACATTACGTCAACAGTTTTGATCCTATCTTCATGAAACTTGGTCAAAATGTTCACAACAGCTTAAATATAGATGTGAAGATATATTATCTGAGGTCAAATATAGATCACTTGTAAATTCAACAATTTTGATCAAATCTGTGTAAAGGTCCCCTTCCAATCATCTTGGAAAAAGGCCTGAAGCCATAAACATAAAACCAAATTCCAGGCCATTTATTCTAAAATACCATATTTTAGAAACTAAGACTAAGAGTACCATTTCTTTTAGCTCACCTGAGCACAACGTGCTCATGGTGAGGTAGTAGGATCACCCATCGTCGTTCGTCGTGTGTCGTAAACAATTTGCATTAAACGACATCTCCTCTGGAACTGCTGGACAGAATTTGATTAAACTTGGCAGGGATGATCCTTAGGTGAACCTTCACAAAACTTGCTAAAATGAATATGATCCATGTAGAACTTTGGTTGCCATAGCAATGGAAAGAAGAAAAAAATGAAAACTTTAAAAACCGTCTCCTCAAAACTACTGTCCAGATTTCAAAATGTTTTGGTACAGATGTCCCTTGGGTAACCCTCTGCCAAGATTGCTGAAATTATTCTGATCGGTAAAAAAAACATGGCCGCCAGCGGCGGGGTTAATTTGCCTTATATATAGATAGTGAAATCTTTAAACAACATCTCCTCTGAAACTGTGGACAGAATTTGATTAAAACTTGGCAGGGATGATTCTTTGGTGAACCTCCACAAAAGTTGCTAAAATAAACTTGATCCATGTAGAACTCTGGTTGCCATGGCAAGGAAAAAAAAATGAAAACTTTAAAAATCATCTCCTTCAAAACTACTGGCCAGATTTCAAAATGTTTTGGTACAGATGTTCCTTGGGTAACTGTCTATCAAGATTGCTAAAGTTATTCCGATCCATAAAAAAACATGGCGGGGCTAATTTGCCTTATATGTATATAGAGAAATCTTTAAACAACATCTCCTGAAACACCTGGACAGAATTTGATTAAACTTGGCAGGGATGATCCTTGGGTCAACCTTCACAAAAGTTGCTAAAATAAAGTTGATCCATGTAGAACTCTGGTTGCCATGGCAGCGAAAAGGAAAAAAATATGAAAAATTTCAATATTATCTCCTTCAAAACTACTGGCCAGATTTCAAAATGTTTTGGCACAGATGATCTATAGGTAACCGTATACCAAGATTGCTAAAATTATTTCGATCCATAAAAAAACATGGCCACCAGGTGCGGGGCTAATTTGTCTGATATGTATATAGTGAAAAGTATAGAAACCTGTTTTCCAAAACTGCAGGCCAAATTTTAGAATTTTTTGGCAGAGGTGATCCTTGGGTAACTTTCTAGAAATGTTATTAAAATAACCTTGGTCCATGTAGAAATCTGATTGCCATGACAACCAATTGAATATTACCAGGGTTTTTGTGTGTGTGTGTTGTTTTATTTTGTGTGAATCTTCTCTAAATATGTTGGTAAGAATTTAATTTCATTTAGCAAAAATGATCACATCATTACCCTCTACTGCAACTAAAACTGCTCAAACAAGAGCAAAGCTGATCCCTTGAAACTTCAGCTTCCAAGGGATTATTTAGGATGTAAACTTACACAAACCTGATGGTAACATTAATGACTATTATCAGAAATCTTGCCAATGCTGACTTGGTATTGGACCACTGTCTCCAATTATGATCCTTGAAGTATAAAAAATGTCATATTTAACATTGTTTACATTCTAACACCCACATTTATAAAGCAATCTTGATCAGATGTTTACATAATGTTAATAAACCAAGGATTATTATGCCTTGTATGGGAGTTATGATCCATGATACTTAAGGTTGCCTTTAGATCAGTGATACTTAGGTGAGCGATAAAGGGCCATCATGGCCTTCTTGTTTTGAGTTTGTGAAATGAAAATCCTGGGCAATTTTGGGGTAAATGCATGAATGAAATTTTGGAGGTGTAAATCTGTTGGGTTCTGATTTTGGGGTTGGGGGGTATTAGAGGTATAATGTTAGGTCTGTGTAATTCTCTAGTGATTTATGACCCTACTTTGGCTTATCAGAAGGCAAGTTTGTTCTTGTGGGTTGTTATTGATCTTCACTTGCCTTCACCAGTCTCTCACCATCTTTGACCAGCAAGGCTATTATCTAAATCCAACCCTGATATAGTATATTGGTGATTTACAGCATTATACGTGTTAATATATCAGACATATGACTGTTGTCTTGCCAGGTACCAGACTTATGTGAGGACCTGCTGTCATCAGTGGACCAGCCGCTGAAGATTGCCCGCTGCAAAACAACAGGCAAAGATTTTTTGTTATGCGATTATAACAGAGATGGGGACTCTTACAGGTATGTACAGGTCTTGGCCTGGGGCAAGTTGCTTACACAAGTAGTTTCATTATGTTTTGTTGTCTGGTTCCCAGTCGCCCTCAAGATTATAGATTACATAGTGTTTGGGGTAGGTACCTCAGCCAAGAACCAGACAATTAATCTTATTGGAACATACATTGTCTGAGCAACTCGGCTCAGGTTTCACAAAACTTTTCCAACCACAATATAACAAAGTTGTAAAAGAATGGTACTGATGAAGCTCTCTTGCTTGGTGCTCAGCATATAAGGGTAGATCCAGGACTGGTTGGCCAAGTGTCAGGATAATGTGACAGGGCGTAATAACATGCCACATGTCTACAGCATGATACTGCAGTTTGGCAGCACTATACTTGCCTCAAGTAGACATAGTCTCCAAATGACTGAAATACTGTTGGCGGGAAGCTAAATCCAACAAATAGACAAAACTTCTAAGCCCATCCTTTGAGATATGTACACTTGCAGTTGCCCTACCTAGGCTTCCCACTAAAAGTTGTAGGAAATATTAAAGTTGAGGACATTGGATCATCTAACATAAATCTTTCTCTGTATTCTACAGTGATCTCATTTATGTAACAGATATACTGTACACACAGGCAGATTAGGCAGTCAAATTTCTCCTGTACATCATGAGGTCCTGGAAAATAAATGTATTTATATCAAAAATAGCTTCCATTAAGTTGTTTCACTTTCTCATGATCATTGTATTAAAAAGTGTACCAGTAGGATAACTAATAAGAACAAAAGCAATAACCTGGACCAGACTGGTATTGTTTATTGTGGTTTTGTAAAAATTGTTTAGACAGTACACTTACGGAATACTATTATATTAATTGGCTTTAAGTATATCTGTTTCCAAAGATTATAACTGGTAAACTTGACTTCATGGTGATGGAAAAAAACAACCTGAAAAACTATATCATCATATAAGACATGCACCCTCTATAAACCTGAATTATCTGGAAAAATAGTGTCGTAATCTGCCAGTGTATATGGTAATATAATTGTGACAGCATACCAAGCTTCTTAAACTGAAATGTGGCTTTCTGGGAATCACTCAACTGTAAGCAAAGGTGACACATGGATCACTTCTGTCTGTCACTTTTTCTGTCTGTCTTCTTTTTCTCTTTGCAAGTGTGACATATGTGATCCAAGGAACACTTCTTGTTACAGTGTAATAGTATTTTGTCATATAACCATGCTGTAAATGTTACTTCATTTATGTGGACCATATGGACATTGGTTTACACCAAATATGCAATCCACTTACTTGCTCAATAACTTACCATACAGCTTTGTTCCTTCATATTGCATTGCATCCAACTATACAGAAAGTTCAATATCTTAACGTGATTTTAAGTCAAGGTGATGTGGCAGTGGTATCCATCACTTTAAAAAATAGTTCTAGTTTTGTAAAAGGTAAGATTTGTATAAATTTGGAATATATTTTTATTTCAGAGATGAGGAAAAACAAGATGAAAGCTCTTTCTTTAAAAGTTAAAAAGAGGTCTGTTTAGAAAGCTATTTATCCTTAAGATAACATTTTTGTTTGATTCGGTTTTTGAATTTATATATTTATTTTACAGGTCACCTTGGAGCAACAGTTATGACCCACCCCTTGATGATGGAACAATGCCATCAGAAAAACTACGTAAATTAGAAATAGATGTAAATTCAGCCTTCGACAAATTTAGAGAAATGTAAGTTCACATGATTGCTGGACTTGGGACTTAATCATGAATGGTAACATTTTAAAGAAATGATTATCATGAAGCAGTTATCTGCAGCCGAATGGTTGTGGTAGGATGAGTTTAAATGGAAATTTAAGCACATCACCATTTGAATGGTTTTTGGAAGGACAGTTTTCATTTGACGAAAAATCCCCGCTACATCTTGGAGCAGAGAATGGGAGTACCGCTTTTCAAATGATCAATAACATGTAATGTAAACTAATAATCCAATAATAATATATGGAGATTTACAGATTGAATCGCTCATTGGACTCAGACGATGGCTTTTGCTTATTAGCTCACCTGAGCATAGCTCAGGGTGAGCTTTTGGGATACTTGATTGTCCGTCGTCAGTTGTCCGTCGTCCGTCAACAATTTTGATGTTTACACACTAGAGGCCACAATTTTGATCCAATCTTCCTCAAACTTGGTCAGAATGTTTGTCTTGATGATATCTTGAACCCTTTCGAAAATGGGTCAGGTTGGATAAAAAAAGTAGGTCAGTAGGTCAAATCATAGAAAAATCTTGTTTACACACTAAAGGCCACAATTTTGATCCAATCTTCCTCAAACTTGGTCAGAATGTTTGTCATGATGATATCTTGAACCCTTTCAATAATGGGTCAGGTTGGATCCAAAAGTAGGTCAGTAGGTCAAATCTTAGAAAAATCTTGTTTACACATTAGAGGCCACAATTTTGATCCAATCTTCCTAAAACTTGGTCAGAAAGTTTGTCTTGATGATATCTTGAACCCTTTCGAAAATGGGTCAGGTTGGATCAAAAAGTAGGTCAGTAGGTCAAATCTTAGAAAAATCTTGGTGTAAGTAGGTAAATCTTAGAAAAATCTTTACACACTAGAGGCACAATTTTAATCCATCTTCCTCAAACTTGGTCAGAATGTTTGTCTTGATGATATCTCGAACCAGTTCGGAAATGGGCCGGACCGGACCGAAAAGTAGGTCAATAGGTCAAATCTTAGAAAAATCTTGTTTACACACTAAAGGCCACAGTTTCAGGAGTATTTGTCCCTTTTAAATGTTTAAATTTAGTGTGTTAAAGCCATACTGATCTCTCATCAAGTAGGACTTCAAATTTTAACCACAGGCACTGTTTGTCTTGAACTGAAATAATGTCATAGATTAATTATTCTGACAGTACAATATGCTTTTAATTTAGTAATTGTACAGGCAATGAAAGCAATTTTTTCAAAGTTGACGCTGTCTTTATGGGCATCTATGTGCACTCTTGTTTTCTAATATTTTGTTTTGATATTATCTTTCCCGCTCTGTTGCAGGTATTTTGAAGGTGGCGTATCGTCAGTCTATTTATGGGACCTAGACCATGGCTTTGCTGGGGTAATTCTAATTAAGAAAGCCGGGGATGGCTCTAAAAAGATCAAAGGCTGCTGGGACTCAATACATGTGATAGAAGTACAGGTATTTATAGAGGTTTTTCAGAGCTACAGAAAAGCTACATGTTTGCGTCAATATGCATTTAAATTATAATTTATAGAGAAAAGGCTATTTGAAAATCTTAGGTACTGAAAAGCAAGTAAAAAAATAATCTACTCCTCCTTTTTGTTGTATATGCAATCCAGCTATGTCATCGAAAATGCTGTACTACTTTTACAGTAATGTACTAAAAGCTCCTTTATGTTAATATTTCCACTTTCAGTTTATGTCAGATGCACAGCTGTATTAGCAAAATAGGTAGTTACCCTTAATTCTATGTGGTACAAGTAGTAAGTTTCGTCATACACATTTGAAATCATGAATACTTATTTGGCTAAAACAATGTGGGTGTCCAATTGCCATAGAAGCTTTTCTTTGGTTTTGTGTGTGTGTGTGTGTTATTTTCTCACTTTTTAGCTTACCTGAGCACAACATGCTCATGGTGAGCTATTGTGATCACCTTTTGTCAGGCGTGCGTCCGTGCATCTGACTACAACAATTTTCTTCAAACAACGTCTCCTCCTAAACAACTCGGCCAAATTTGATGAAAATTGCCTGCGATGTTCCTTGCATGAAGCTCTACCAAAGTTGTTCAAATGGTCTGTTGCATATCTGGGTCACAGGAACTAAAAATAAATTTTAAAGTGGAATCTTTAGAAATCATCTTCTCTGAAACCGCAAGGCCTAGAGCTTAGATATTAGGTGTGTGACATTGTCTTATAGTTCATTACCAAGTTTGTTCAAATCATGACCCTGGGGTTGAAATTGGCCCCGCCGCAGGGGTCACTTTATTTTACATAGACTTATTTAGGAAAAAAACTAAAATCTTATCAGAAACCTCAAGGTTTAAGTTTAGATATTTGGTGAGTAACATGGCCTAGTGAATATCTACCAGTATTGATCAAATCATGGCCGTGGGGTCAAAATTGGCCCCGTCCTAGGGGTCACTTGATTTTATAAAGACTTTTTAGAGCTATGACCTTCAAAGTTTGAATGGAAGGTACAGTTTTTGTGTTGAATTTAGATGATCTTGCTGTACTTCTGCATAGATTACAGTGCTCCAGCCAGGATTTGAAAAGGGCAGGGTGCTAGTGGCCCAAAGGGGCATCCGAATTGCGAAACGATGGGAAGGGGGAGGGTGCGGGAGGGGGGTACCCCCTCCTGGAAGGGGGGCTTGGGGGATTTCCCCCTGGACATTTTTTCAAATTAGGACTTTAAATAAGGCCTCTGGGAGATTTCCTGGTTGAAATTTTTGTTCTTTCCAGTTGTTTTTTTGAATCAAGATTTTCATTTTATTATCCTTGTTCTTAGATAGCAGTGGGTTGGGGAAGCATCCCACTGACTATCTTACAAAGAGTTCACATATATGTATATTAAAATCTCTCAGCATCATACATGTGAGATTTTTTATAAACAAACAGAAAATGCATATTATAACATGTAAATAATTCAGCTTTTTTAGAATCAAAGGATAACAAACTTACCTAAAGAATTGATAATACTAATAGGAGAGGAAAGTATACATAAGAGAAAAAGGTGCTTTTGCATTTATGTGCAGATTTGATAAGTTGCTTGGATTTTTTTTTGCAGAGTTTAAAAAATGGAATTTGTTCCAAGAACATTTGATCACTAATCTTATAATTGTAAGGTTGCTTTTTCCGGCCATCTTTACCAAAAGTAAAAAAGAAAAATGCCAATAAAGCTCACATTTCAGTTGCATATTGCTGGAAAATTTTTGACTATGTACATCGAAGTCGCCTCAGAAAATCATGGATCCCAGATAAATTCTGTTATTAATTTCTTAATATGTATACCATAGAGAGGCCCCCATTTTGATGACTCCATAGTGCTATTCCCCACCCCAGGACATGAAAAAGGCATAGTTAGTTGCCCTAAAAGGGCAGTTGTAACTTGTATGTGCAATTTGATAAAAAAAAAAAAAAAAAAAAGAGCATTATTTTTTTTTCTTCAGAAAATATAATGAAATTCAAAATATGAAGCTTTCTTCTGTAACATTGAATATAATCCAAATAAAATGTATAAGATCTAGAATTGTTTATGTAGACATGTATTGGAATTAACAATACAGGAAATAACTTTTCAAAGCTGAATTGGTTATGTAGAGACTCAGATTAAAATTGTAATAACTTTAAAATAAAATTCCATTTTGATAAACATAATAATTGTTTAATAAGATTTTTCATTAGGTTTTTTTTTGTTTTTTTTGTCTCCAAATTTTTTTTTTCATAACACAATAAATCTCTAAATATCTTCTCTTTTTTTTAAATTTAGATCTGATATTTAAAAAAAAAAAAGAATAATAATAATAATGGAAACTTATCTCAGTGCATTACCCCACCCACTTCACTTAATTTACCCTACGATCATAAATATTGTAAGTTTAAAGCCTATCTTTATTTCAAAAAATGATGTAAAATCTGTATTTAGTTTCTTATTTCAAACATTTATGTTTTAAAACAATTTTTAATTGTTTGATGGCTGTAAACAAAATTTAACAGTACATGCTTTTTAAATGATTTTCTTCGAACATACCGGAAGTAAACATAGATACATTTAAAAACTGTAATAATTTATGCTTTTAACATGATTAATCTTTAGAGACAGATAAATTAAACATTAATGATAAAAATTATTATGACAATTATCCGCCTCTCTGAACATAATTTTATCGGGCCATTCTCTTTAGAAAATTTTTTATCTACAAAGAAAATTTATTTTGAATTGTTGACACTGATTTGCCTAAGATAAGTTGAGACTTTGGAGAGAATAAGCTTTAGAATATTTGTTATAAATCTGATGGCTGGACTAGGGCATGTTTTCCACTTCGTCATACTTGGAATTCAAAAGATGGCAGAATAGCGTTTAGATGAATAATGACAACGTACTATATTTTTCCCCAGGTATTAGACAAAATTTTCTAGGGCATGTTTTCCACTTCGTCATACTTGGAATTCAAAAGATGGACAATAATACTTACCTTCGTAATAAATGCAATTAAAGTTTACTTTTTTGTGCCAAATATCCGGACATAATTGTGTTGATACTTATTACTAGAATAGCGGACTGTTAATTATGGCTTGTGCCGGTTGATTGACACCGACTATGAACATTGGGTGACTACGTCTGTGTTACACACACACACGCTAAGGTTTGTCGGCAAAATCAAAGGGTGCCGAGAGTTGAGGCTTGGGGAAAACAGTATGGGGTGAAATTTTTAACCAACAAAGGCAAAGCAGGGCACTGTCTGAAAGGGGCAGGGCGGAGATCAAAGGCAGCAGGGCGTATATCAAAGGCGGCAGGGCGCGGCGCCCTGCCATTTCGGCCTAGCTGGAGCACTGGATTATATATTCTCTATGACTCGTAATACAATAATTGGCATTGAGGGCAATGTTTCTCAGGTGAGCGATTCAGGGCCATCATGGCTTCCTGTTTTTTTATCATTCTTATATTTGGTTAAATGCACCATGTATACATTATTGAAATTCCACTTTTGAGAGAGTTGCTGTTAACAAAAAAACATCTCAATGAAATTATTGATCTTTTCAGCATCAACACATGTAGTCAAACGCATGCATAGGCTACCCAATAGTTACCCTTCGATAATAGGTAGTCAGTGAATGACGCTATTTACATTAAAGGGTGCATGGTTTTGTTTGTGATATTGTTTAGGAGCAGTTGACCTAGCTATGTATGGAAAAATTGGGACTTGTATTTCCTCTGCTAAAAACTGGAAAGGTGTATTTTGGCAAAATTTGGGTTTCATGAATTTGCAAATGGGTGCCTGGATAGCCTTGTTATAAACAAGCTTCACTTCTCAACAATGCATCCCAGGTTCGATTCCTGGTCACGTATATGAGAGGGTACAGTGGTCACCTGTCCAGAAATGTGGATTTTCTTTGGCTTCTTTGGTTTTCTCCCAAAATAATGACCACATACACCGCAACCCGAGCCATTGAGAGTGATAAATATAAATTTGAGAACTTGTTTTGTAATATCAATGTAAAATAAATAAAGTTTAAACTTTTATCTGCAGAGTTATGGCCCTCTGGTTTTCAGATCATATTCCATCATTTGCTGTCATTTGATATGCATTGTCAAACATTAATGAACATGACATCAAAGTGCCCCAAAGTGCATATGCATATTGGTTTAACCTGTGAAAAGCTGTACAAATCTCTGACAAACAAATGCATGTGAATCTTGTTTTCAATAGTTACCTTAGTTCAACAACCTCTGACAAACATTCGGGGCGGGGATATACCTGTTTTGACGTCAGGTTAATTTTAGATACAGTCTCCTCTTAAAGCACAGGGTAGATAACGATGATACTTGACTGGAGTGAATCCTTTGATTGTTCATCAGAAAAGCTGCCAAAATAAATTGTGTCACTTATTCAAAAGATGTTACTATGTACCATAGAGACAAAGTTTCCAAGTGTCTGTAAATATTATATTGTCTTAAACCAAACAAAAAACCATTGGGAGAGGTATGTGTCTCAAACATTTGTCCAGTAAGGTGTTATATTCAATATAATGCCATGGTCTAGTGGTATTGTACATGATTGCTTATCCAAAGGTTGTGGTTGTGATCCCTGTTTGGGGCAAAAATCTTTATAAACTACCCAGTTGCTGGTCTAATACAGGAATTGTGTAGAAGGATTGCTTTAAGTTGAAAAAAGAAAACTTGTTTCGTAATATGACATTTAAAAAAAAAAAAAAAAAAAAGGGATAAAGAGAAAACAACATGCAAAATGTATAAATAATGTGATCTGCTTTTAGGAAAAGTCTAGCGGAAAGAGCGCCCACTACAAGTTGACGTCAACAGTGATGTTGTGGCTGCAGACAACACGTGAGGGATCGGGGACGCTGAACCTCGGCGGCAGCCTGACGCGGCAGGTGGAACAAGATGCCACAGTCTCCGAGGCAACGCCCCACTTGGTCAACATTGGACGGATGGTGGAGGTAAATTTGGGCAGTCTGGCTGATTAACTCTTTACCTCATGAATATTCATGTACAAATTAATACTTAATGAATATTGACTTACTGAATTAATATGGGATAAGAAACTATGGAATTGTTTCTATACTTTGCAGGCTGTAGAATTGAGCTACAGTTTGTAAAAGCAAATAGAGATATGTTGATCTGATCAGATAATATGACGTTATATCAAACTTTTAGTCTATGTCTGCAGTAGGTTGCTGGTTCTACCCAGGTGTCTCTGTGCCCTTTGGAGTCTTCCTCCACCTTGGGGGTCTAGCTGCACCCCCCCCCTTTTTTTTTTTTAAATGAACGTTACTATATGCCTGAAATATTGTTGCAGTGACAAATAAATCAAAGTTGCCTGGTGTTCTCAAAACTGAATTCTGTACTTTAGTAACTTGTTTAGGCTCCTTCTCAAAGTTTGCTCATTAGACACAGTAAGAATTAAAAGTTTAAGCCGGAGATGAAACTCAAGTATTATCCAGTGTTGGAGACTTGGTCTATTCCACATTATGCCGCACTAATCTAATTCTTTTTTTCATGGAGTCAAAGTTCCTGAATGTATGAAGTATAGTATGGGATGTTAAGACAAAATGTAAAAAGAGATAGTTTTGATGGTGTTTTTGTTATTATTTCAACAGGACATGGAAAGATAGTTTTGATGGTGTTTTTGTTATTATTTCAACAGGACATGGAAAACAAGATACGCAGCACTTTGTATGAGATTTACTTCGGCAAGACAAAAGACATTGTAAATAGTGTGCGGTCCATAACAGCCATTCCAAACAGGGATCAAGAGAAGGCCCTTAGGAATGACCTCATAGCTGCGTTATCCAAACGGGGACAAACCTCATCATAATAGGAGATAAGTGGTTCTAAGGTAAGCATGACAGGCGGATCTTAATCACTTTGCAAACCAATGTTTGCCCAGGATATGAACCTCCTCAGGCCTAAGTTTCTATTATTTTTGGAGACTTAAAATATTATTCAGTAATTGATCTTGATGAGAGGAAATGCAGTGCATAAGAACCATAACTCTACATGTTTTTTAAAGGAGTTATTCCCCTTTGTTAATTTTTGTCTTTTGATTTTGTCCGGAGCATTTCTCCAAAACTACTGTACTTATGTTGATCAAACTTCATATGTAGATAGACCTCATATGTAGATAGACCTTCATGAGAGGAAGTGCAGTGCCTAAGAACCATAACTCTGCATGTATTTTGAAAGGAGTTATTGCCCTTTGTCATTTTTAATCTTTTGATTTTGTCCAGACCATAACTCCAATACTAAAGTAGCTAGGTTGATGAAACTTCATATGTAGATTGATCTTGATGAGAGGAAGTGCAGTGCACAAGAACCATAACTCTGCATGTATTTTGAAAGGAGTTATTGCCCTTTGTCATTTTTAATCTTTTGATTTTGTTCGGAGCATAACTCCAATACTAAATCAACTAGGTTGATGAAACTTCATATGTAGATTGATCTTGATGAGAGGAAGTGCAGTGCATAAGAAAACCACAATGTAAATTCTTAAAGACAGGTTTTTGCAAACAATAAATATGGATGTGAACCATAATTAGACTGCATTTTTATTCTCCTCAGCTACAGATCTTGGGGGCAAATTGTTTTCTTCTGTGTGTCTGTATGTGTGTCTCTCTGTCTATCTGTCTGTCTGTCAAAACTTTTTAGCATTGTCCAAAACTTTTGAACCATTGCTCACACTAACTTTAAACCTTACATACATGTAGTCTTTCACTCACGCAAACTTTTGAAACTGTATTCCTACACATGACAGACTTCCGGTGTGGGTATTGATCACCTTTAGTGATAATATTTTTTTTTGGTATGCTTATAAGCCCAAATCCTATGTGTGAACATTCGTTTTATGTGTCATGTGAATACATCCTGTGTCAAAGATGGGGGTGGGGGTATGAATCACCTTCAGTGATAGTTCTAGTTCTTTCTTTTTTTTTCATTGATGCATGTTTGCATGTTATGATGAATGTATTTCTGTTTACAGGTGTATGTTTTTTTATAACTGCAATACTGGGATATCTTCATGAAGCAACAAGCACTATTTTCTGCCCTTGGCCATATGATCACACACCAGTCTGCTAGCCCAGGTGACGATCGTTGCCACGGCAACTAAAGAATGGGACAGAAAATATAGCAGTGTGATAGGAACAGAGACTCATATCTGACAACATGAAATAGAATGCACGAGAGAAACCCTGATTTTCAATTGCGCACATAGGATTCAAAGGGACGTAACTGATTTCTTGACAGATCCAGCAAGGAAGGTTTTTGAGTGGGTTTGATTGTAACCTGACCAATCTGGCTGATCTAGTTTTAATTTTCATTGACATTATTTTTTGTTGAAGAAGTAATCAAGGAAAATTTATGTGTGCATTTATTCATGGATTCATGTTACAGAAAATGTGAGCAGTTTTTGTTGGCATTAATGTTTGTATAACCTCCTACGAAAAATAATGTCACACTAAAATTAATGGTTTTACAGTATTTAATGCCTCTCAAAGAGTAAGTGGTTCATAAGAAATTGGTAAGATGTGTTGTTTATGGATGAAAAGAAATATATTTTTGTGTGTTTTCAAATGAATGTTATGTTCTTCAGTGTCTTAATTCTAGATTATATATTTAAGAATTTCTGATTTCAATGGGATGTGTCACTTGTGTGAGGAAACTGAAATGGATTTAATGCCTCATTCTGAACCTTTTATATAGAATAAATATATGAAACGCCATTGATCAAGGAAAATATTCTCTAGCCTAATGAATATTCATATATGATTGAGTACATGCAATATAAATTGATATTGTTACAAATTTAGGACTTGATGAATATTAATTTACTGAACTTTAAATGGTATTTAACACAATGGGATAGTCTTTGAAGTGTAGGCTATGTAGAAATTGAGCTACAAATATTTGTCAGGGTGTCATGACACATCTATAAGGTATAGGGTTAAATTACAAGCACTTTCTGTCTCGTCTCTGCAGTTTGAAATCAAACAGAGATTCTGTCTTCATTTATGAAACCATTTTAAAATTGGGTAAGCAGATTAATTGCAAAAGTGTTTTAAATCAGAAAATATCGGCATTTTAAAAGAGTTTGGCAAGAATTTTCATTAAAATTTTGTTCTTTCATGATTATACAAATTAGATCTGCCTACTCACTTTTAATTTGAGATAGTAACCATTGTCTTGATTATCAAATTGACCAGGTTTGTTCTCTTTCTGTGTTTCATAATTTATTCAAAATCTGGACCAGAACCTAGGCTGCCATTATTGTCAGTGTTGACGTTTGAATGAGTTGATTTCATTATGTCCATAGGAAACTGGACAGTCTGCACAGACCTGTGAACTTAAATGTTCCATTCTAAAGATTTTATTTAGGAGAATTTTAAGTCCATCTTCCATTTCTATGGATCTATAGAATTCCGCAGTTTTCACTTGCACTCACCATTCTTTTCTTGATGGAACATTCTTGCCAAGATTATAGAAGTGTGAATTTTGTTCAGCCATTTGAAACAGATCAGATACCAGTTGTTGGTGTTACACATGTAGAGTACAAGGATTAGTTTGAATCAGATTGGGAGATTTCAAAGGATATTATATATATTTTTTTTTTCATGCCTTTTTACATATATATTACGCGTTAATCAATATTTTACCCTAAGGTGGTGTGTGTGTGGTGGGTTGAGAATGAGACCATTCCATACATGTGACAAACTAGATCCTGCTACTCAGGTGTTCCATTTTCTGTTTAGTGTCTACAGAATAATAGATAAACTTTGACAATAGAGTATAAGATGAAAAGATCTTGTTATCAGCTCGATTCATTGTACTTGATATGGCCCCTTGTTCTTGAAAATAAAGCAGCACTTGAGTATGATTTTCATACTCAGACTCAAACTATGCTCATCAGTTTAAATAGGGTTTTAAGTATGATATTCAATTTTTAGCCCAAGAACTTACAGTCAAGTATTTTCAAGAACATGGGGCATGTTTTTGACTTGAAATTCCAGTGGAGCGTAGCTTCTGATGTATATATGTATGTTTTAATATATGTGTGCTTGCTTAAAAACATACACTTGGCAGCCACAGGTTGTATTTTTGTAAGCTGGTGTAGTCCACATGTGAAAATGATTTGTTATCGGGTCATAAAATTATTTTCTCTTAAGAACAATTTCTTTTACAGAGAAAATATTTCAGATGGGAATTAAACTTCAGAAATGAAAAAGAACATAATATTACATGCTAAACAGGTCCCATTTTCTTACCCCAGAAACAAATAATTCACTGTTTCTGTATGGATTGTGCTATGTTTTCAAGTTTCTGTCACAGTTTGAATATTTGTTGTATTATCTATTTCTGTATGTTCAGATGATACGTAGAATGCCGGTATACCTGTTTCACCTAGTGAAGTTAGGGCTATATAGGAATCACACGTCGTATCACGTCCCGTCCTACACTCACAACACATAAAGTTAGGTAACTTGTCCGTAATACCTTCACACTTGGTATAATGATTTATCATGGTAAGACCAAGTAGCAGACAAGTGTAGATAACTTTGACAAGGATATTATAAGAATTATAGCCCCTTTTCTGTGTCAAAGCAGTATTTTGGGGAATAAATTACCCTTGTTGATAGTTTGTTCTCAACTCGTTATTGCTGCAAATATAGATATGGGTATGATGTTAAGATATGGATGCTGCGTAAGAGAATTTCGCAGAAAGGGAAGTAATTTTACAGGTACAACATTTTCAAAATGGTGTACTGTTTGATCTTCTCTATGCAATTTTGGTTTAAGGGATCCCTTTACACCATTACATATTTCCCTGGTTCTGCTGTGGGCATGCAGAAAGTCCTGAAAAAATTCCCCATCGCTGCATTGTATTATTTCACGAATATAAAGCTTGTTTCTTTGTGTACCTGTATAATATTGATACAATTTCATCTGCTGCCTTTGACCAATACATGTTTTTTGTGTCTTGGTTTTTTGGGGGTTTTTTTTGTTTAATTTGTTTTTTTAATCGGCAAATTTGGGGTTAGGAATCCAGTATGCTGTCCCATTCTTCCCTCCCAGATATGATAGAAAATGGGAATTGAAAAGCAGTCTCAAAGTATCTTTTTCAGAATGCAAACTAGGGCCAAGTTCTTTATCTACATAAGCTAGGATCATGTACATATATACTGAGTACTAAAAGATTTCATTGTATTTTAAATGATTGTAAACTAATTATGAGAGAAACATTTGATGATTATATTAAACTGTAATATCAATTGGAGATTTTGTTTTTATATCTAGCCACATGAATAACTTTAAAGGAAACATTGCACCCCTGCACCACAAAGTTGGGGCTATAGAACATTGTACCCACTATCCTTACTAAGTGGGAGCTATACAGGACCCATTGTAACCCTGCTGCTTTACAAATGTTGTAAATATATAGGAATCATTGTACCCAATCCTCATAAAGTGGGAGCTATATAGGTATCAATGTTACCCTGCTTCACTAAGTTGGAGCTATGTCTAGGAATCATTGTTACCCTCTCTTCTCAAAGTAGTAGTTATATATGAATCACTGTTACCCCACTTCACAAAGTGAGGGGAGGCTATAGAGGAATCATTGTTACCCTCTCTTCTCAAAGTAGTAGTTATATATGAATCACTGTTACCCCACTTCACAAAGTGAGGGGAGGCTATAGAGGAATCATTGTTACCCTCTCTTCTCAAAGTATTAGTTATATATGAATCACTGTTACCCCACTTCACAAAGTGAGGGGAGGCTATAGAGGAATCATTGTACCCAATCTTCACAAAGTGGGGGCTATATATAAGCCCAATCTTCATGAAACTTAGTCAGAATGTTTCTCTTTATAAAATCTTGGACAAGTTCATATTTGGGTCATGTGGGGTCAAAAAGTAGGTCAAGAGGTCAAATCTTAGAAAACCTTGTTAACACTTAGAGGCCAATTTTTGCCCAATCTTAATGAACTTGGTCAGAATGTTTTTTCCATAAATCTTGGACAAGCACGTATTTGGGTCATGTGGGGTCAAAAAGTAGGTCACGAGGTCAAATCTTAGAAAAACCTTGTTAACACTCTAGAGGCCACATTTTTGGCCCTATCTTCTTGAATCTTGCTCAGAATGTTTGTTTCCATAAAATCTTGGACAAGCGATTTGGTCATGTGGGGTCAAAAAGTAGGTCACAGGTCAAATCTTAGAAAACCTTGTTAACATCTAGAGGCCATATTTTTGGCCCAATCTTCATGAAACTTGGTCAGAATGTTTCTCTCCATAAAATCTTTGACACTTTTGCATTTGGGTCATGTGGGGTCAAAAAGTAGGTCACGAGGTCAAATCTTAGAAAAACCTTGTTAACACTCAAGAGGCCACATTTTTGGCCCAATCTTCATGAAACTTGGTCAGAATGTTTGTTTCCATAAAATCTTGGACAAGTTCAAAATGGGTCATGTGGGGTCAAAAAGTAGGTCAATATGAAAAATCCAACATATATTGCTCATTTATAATCAGGTGAGCGATTCAGGGCCATCATGGCCCTCTTTTTTACTTAGAAATTTTGGTTTAAGTTTTGCATGCAGGATACTTTCATGCTAATATCTCAGTTTCCAGGCATGTGATTGATTTGAAACATCTTTAATACGTTATGGGGTATCATACTTTCAAGATAGATACTTTTTTATGGAACATGTTACCAGTTATGGCCCCTTTTTTAACTTAAAAAAATTGGTTAAATTTTTGTACTCAAGCTACCATCCAGCTTATATCTCAGAAATTGCTTGTGGAATTGACTAGAAAATAAGGACTGTCTGCAGGGGCATCAGAAAACCAAGGACGATAACTTTTGGAAATTATGCAAATTATGGCCCTTTTCTAACTTCAATTTTTGGTAAAAGTTTTGCATGCACAGTGTTATTATGCTTAAGTCTCAGTAACTAAGCATGGGATTGATTTTAGACTTCATAAAAATATAAAGGGGTATCAGACTATCAAGGTATATCAACTTCGACTATTTTTATGCACGGGGTATCTAAAGGGCAAGAATTGAAAAAGATTTCATTTGATTTACCAACAAGCATTTTGAATAGTCGAGCGTGCTGTCCTCTGACAGCTCTTGTAAGACATTAAAAGACTTTAAATATAATGCTCCAGAGATGGTGGGGGATGTAGCATTTGAATAAATCTATTTTTGCTCACCTGAGCACAAAGTGCTCAGATGAGGAATTGTGATCAGACTTTTTCCAGCGTCCATCTTGCGTCTCCTCCTAAACCGCTGAGCAGATTTTGATGAAGTTTTACAGGAATGATTCTTAGGTGGTACTGAGCAAAAACAGCTAGAATCGTTCCGATCCGCCAACCAGGATGGCCGCCAGAGCTTAAAATAGAAAAATCTTTAAACGACATCTCCTTCTAAACAGCTAGGCAAATTTTTAGTGAAACTCAGTAGGAATGATCATTGGGTGATACTGCACAAAAATAGCTAAAATCGTTCTGGTCCGCCGACCAAGATGGCTGCCAGAGCTGAAAATAAAATCATCTTTAAACGTCATCTCCTCCTAAACCGCTGAGCAGATTTTGATGAAATGTTACAGGAATGATCCTTAGGTGGTACTGATCAAAATTAGTTAAATTCCCCAACCAAAAGGTTAAAAATAGAAAATCTTTAAATGACATCTCCTTTTAACAGCTGAGCAGATTTTGATGAAATTTATAGGAATGATCCTTAGGTGGTACTGAGCAAAACTCGTTTAGGTCTGCCTACCAAGCTGGCCACCAGAACTAAAAATTAATAAAATTTAAATGCTTAATAATTTATTATTTGTAATTTTTTCCCTTACTTAAATTAAAGCATTTTCTCTCTAGTAGTTGAATTCAGGTGAGCGATTAAGGGCCATTATGGCCCCCTCGTTTTTATGAATATAACAGAATATTCTAGAATCTATTTTATTTTCAGACTCATACAGTGTACATCGTCAGTACAAAAAAATACCGGTATAATGTCAGTGATTTATAAATCTTTACCACAATTTATTACAGTAGCTTTAATTTCGAGAGTTACATAACTGAAAAAAAAAAAAGAATAAAGATAAAAATGTTTTTGTATTTTAAATATAGTGCTCATCATGAGATTAAGCTTGGTTATCGTCCATATCATTAACCTGGATTATAATTTAATCTATGAAATTGGTGTACTTTAACCTTGCACAGGTGGACACCACTCTAATTACGAAATGTGTGAAGTAAATTAGTAAATTACCCTAGATGTAGTAAAAGAAAAAAAAAGTCTTAATTTTTCGTCACTTATATAATTATATATATATAATTATATATATATATATATATATATATATAATTATATATATATATATATATATATATAGCAAAATTTATATTCGGCTGCTCCGGATAAATTATTAACTATAATGAATTATAACCAAATACTTCAAGCTCATCTACAGATAATATTGTACCGTAATTATTTCATGCAAGTAATTAAATGTAGTTTTACCTGATGACTAAGCAGTTTTGTAAAATATTGTAACATTGGAATCGCACAGTTTAATACGAATATTCTTTCTACGAATATTCAGGACAAAAAAGATAAGAAATTGCATCTTCTATTTGATAATTTAAAAGAAAAAAATATATATACAAGACTAATTATACAAGAAAATTATTGAGACATGGTCATTTTCCCCCCCAAAATAACTATAATTAAAGCTCTGAGTTCAAACAAATAAACATTAATCAATCCCTGACGGATTATGCAAATAGAACAAAAAGAACGAAATACAGACGGTATAACGACGGTATAACTATAATTATTTGGTTGGGTTACCCGGAGTACGGTGGACAGAAGTAACTCCGATGCATATGTGTTGCAATAATATAGAAATAGCAGAAAGACGTTGATTTCACATCACCCTGGTGAAGTTTGAAATCATTCGCTAAATAGATACGCAAGCTATAGGCCTATACCAGGACTTGGTGTAAAGCGTCAGTTCAGATTTGCACGTCACAGCAGAGCAGCAGCTATCATTGGAAAGTCATAAGGTGGAAGAACTGGCTCTAGCATATTTGTTATACAGGCGATTTTCGAAGGTCAGACTCTTCCATTAAGCTTTAAAGGAGACAGAAGATGAATAATTATAACAAATAAAGTGTCAGTAGGCTATGCTGATTTCCTTATTTCTTATTCTTATTTAACAACTTTAGCAAGCTTAAGTTCAACCTTTATTGCAATGAATTTGTGTATTATTGTATAGTAAGTGGGTGCAAAATCAAATTATGCATTTCTGGTTTGACGATGTTTACTTTGAAAAGAAAATGACCCCCAGAAGAAATAGATATATTTTTCACACTATTAGTAATTATGTTAGACTGTTTTGTGGTTTAACTCTCAGATTTGTATTCCATTTAATCCCTTAAATGTTCATGTTTTCTCAATAATTTCTGAACAAGGCTATTTAAATTAAATAAGAGGGCCAAGATGGCCCCATAGACGCACACCTGAGAAAAACTGCGTTCATTGCCTGTACATGTTACTAAATTATAGCATAGTTGTACTGAATACACAATCCAAGTGAAATCTGGCAAATTTAAACACTAAAAGGGGCATAACTCCCGACCTAATTGGCCGATATCAGCCATAATCGAACTTGGCCGAGAGATTATGGTATAAACATTGTCATAAAGTTTTAAGATGATTACTTTAGAAATGAAGATGCTGGAGTATAAACAAAGTGAAATCTGGCATTTTTTAATATAAAAAGGGGCATCGAACTTGGCCAAGAGATTATAGCTATAAACATTGTAATGAAGTTTGAAGATAATTGCTAAACAGCCCAACAAACGAAGAGGATTTTTTGGTCAAATTTCATTCAGATGGGATATATACATATATACAGGCATTGCAACTTGCCAGAAAACTTAAGTTCATCAATGTTGAGCTACTGAAGGCACTTTAAGTCACCCTGTCCCAAAGTCATATTCATAGCGAAATTCTTGTATTATAATGTCAAAGTTTGAACAACTATTGTTGTTTCATTATGTACAACATTTGACAAAATCCTGAAAATCTTTTACCACAGTACCTTCTGCTTATGTTTATCAACAGGATACTGTGAAGTCATTAAATTTCGTGGCACATTACTTTGATTTGTTGATTTCGTGGAGGGTTTTATGAAATACTTACTAAACAGAGAAAAGAAACTCCTGCAACGGCTTGTGGAAAAATTGTGTAGGCACACATCAGATAAGTTAATTTTGAAAACTTTCAAAAAAGTATTAAAAATCACAGTGGAAAATTAACCATAAAATTATCATTTCTTTCACACAGGAAATTATTTACAGTTTGATTCATTTTCAGAATTCTTTTAAACTGGGATTTACATTCAGTCTGTGTAGCATTACATAGTTCTTTTCAGCAGGTAATTTTACATATAACTTTTTATCACTTGTCTTATTTTTAATAAATAAGATATTGATAGTAATGTAATGTACTTTTGAAAGATACACTTTACTTTTACGTTTCTTCAATAGAATAGGAGATATTTGAAAACGTGACTTTGCGAGAATTGGACAATTTGTCACGAGCTTTTGCGAGATTTAGACACGTTGCCTATCTTTGTTTAATAAGTCTTTGGTTTTATCCTATCTATCTATCTATATATACTGCACAAACTCCCCTTTCGGGTATTACTGGCAGGTGCGCGTCTGTGCAAGGATAAAACTGTTAAAATAAACATTTTGTTAGGGTGAGAAAATTTTCTGAAAAAAAGGTGAATATGTTAGGTTTAAGATCTGGTAAAAACATCTTTTTGTTGATTCAGGGACGGTCTACTATCTGAAACGAGAGGAGCTTTTGTTTAAATGCTAAAAGATCATTTTGTGAGACTATATTTTCTGGTAAGCTGTTCCAAAGTATCACTGTATAAGGAAAAAAGGAATATTTAAAGTAGCTAGCTGGAGTATGAATTTGCCTGTAAGATAAAGAGTGTAAGTGGCGGGATATCCTCGCTGGTCTTTCAAGATATGCAGGTAATGGGACAGCAACAAGGTTATTTACTATTTTGTAAAACATAAGAAGTCTGGTGACATCACGTCTGTACTGAAGGGTTTGCCAGTCAAGTTCCTTCTGCATGCTGGTGACACTGTCGTAATAAGAATAGTTATTATTAACCCATCGGACTGCTCTGCGTTGTACTTTTTCTATTTTATCTATATATGTCTGTGTATGAGGACTCCAGACTGTAGAGGCATATTCTACTTGAGGTCTAACCAATGTTTTGTAAGCTGCTTCTCTAACTTCCTTATTCTTTGTCTGGATGTTTCTGTGGAGGAAACCAAGAGTTTTATTAGCAGAAGAAGTAATGTTGTCAATATGTTTATTCCAAGAGAGATCTTTTGATATTGTAACTCCTAAGTATTTGGCATTATCCACGAATATTTCTACACACACACACACACACACACATGAAAACACGCACTCATAGATCTTACGTTTTCTAGAAAATGAATCCACGAATAAATGTGTAAATAAATGTGTCCACGAATTCATTCAAGTGAATCCACGAATAAATGTGTAAATAAATGTGTCCACGAATAGCAGAAGAAGTAGTCTCTTAAACGAAACATAATGTCAACGAAAATTAATGATTTTACCGCAACTCAAATAAACAGACCTTAACTAGAGCTGCCTGCAAGTCACTCGGGGACTAGTCAGGTTTACTAGTAATTGTATTACAAACAACTGCTCTCAAAGATGTACGTTTATTTGTTTACTAATCAGAGTTAAATCCCTTTAATTCTATGTGTATAATGGAAAAGCAGGGGCGAGTTGCTCACACAATGTGTTCCAATAAGTTTCATTGTCTGGTTCTTGGCTGGGGTGCCATCCCCGTACTCTACTTTATCTGTAAACTTGAGGAGGACCGGGAATCAGACTACAAAATAATAAAACTATTCGTGTGAGCAACTCGCCTCGTGTATTCTATTTCACAGACTCTATAGTCTAGTTGCCTGTCGCACTTTAACGTAGTGTCAGGGGCAGGTAATCCCTACCTTACTACAGTCTCTGTTCCTATCACACACTGCTTTATCTTACAGTATTATGATTGTGCTCGTCTCGATGTCATAGAGAGACGATCGTAATAATGATAATGATGAAAATGGATATAAGTTGGATGCATGGTGAATACTACTACTAAACATAAAAATTTGGTGGCAATTAAGGTTCTTGGTCTCATTACTATTCAAGTTGATACAATGTTTAGAATATTGTACTTCATATTTTTCAACGTTATTTTTCAATGAACATTTGTACATAACATTAACAACTTCATTTTCTTAAGCAAATATTATGGAACCTGTATACAATTTTTATACATGTTTAACATAATAATTTTGTATTTGTTTTGGCTATATAAGATCTCGGCAAAGTTTGTTTATGGCTGATCTTTGTGTCTCGAGATATGGCCCTTGTACACATATCTATTTGATTGCATTCTAATTTAGTCCGTTAGACAGCTGCAATCATTTTTGTCGATTCGATCATTTTAGCATTTGTTTGGTGCTTTTTGTATTCTTGTTTCCTTTTAAGAAATCTTATGTTTGTGGTATGGCAAAAAGGAAATAAAAACTGATCTAAGCGTCAAATAACACAAAAGAAATCTTCATCACGCAATGGTATAAAGAACCATGTTGACATCACAGTGAGATACGTCGTCCATGCAATAATAATATTGAAGTTTGTGTAAACCGTACACACACTATATATACACAAAAGAACTCAAGGGATACTTAAGGTATTGTTCCTAACTGTCATGATTCAGATTAAAAAAAATCATTAATCTTTTGTTCAAAAACCATCCTTTTGATATTTCCACTCTCTTGACCCCAAACCGCTGTTGGCAATTTTGTCAACATGACACACCAGTAATTGTTCAACGCGCCGAAGTCTATATCCACCAGCAAGATTAGAAGAATGGATTCCCTATTAAGCTGGGCCTTTCTATCCATTGCCACTTTTACTTGAAACTGGAAGTAATTATCTATCAGAGAGTTGCTGGAAATTACAGCCAGGACATTACGGCTGGAGTATATAGCGTCAAACATCATTTTAAGTTTTGATCCTGTTAGCGCATCGCCATGCCAGATGTGTACTTTTTGTTGATACTTCTTTTCGATGACAACTATCATATATTTGTGTACAAAATCACTTGGGGGCCTCCGTTGCCGAGAGGGTAAAGTTGTTGATTTTAACACTCACTCAGCCCCTCACCGCGTTGGTTCGAATCCCGGCAGGGTCATTTGGAGTTTCATGTGAGGAAGTCTTCCAGCTGGCTTGCGGTAGGTCTGTGGTTCTACCCGGATGCCTCCGTGCATTCGGGGTCTTCCTCCACCTGTAATTAGCTGGACGTTGCTATATGACTGAAATACTGTCGAAGCGACGGTAAACTCAAATAGTCAAGTCAAGTCAAGACAACATCACTGTCATCATCGTGATATATCACGTAGCCATCGTACAAGATGCCGGGATTTTCCAACAAATGGACTTGCTCGTCAGTTTGCGTCTTCCTCCTTTTTAGCTTGTAAATGCAGTAAATCAAATACCATCGTTGTTTATACAAAACCAGATTGAAAATAATCAGGCAAACAATAGTGATTCCGATAACAGAGTATACAATCACTAAAACACGATTTGTCTGTAGGGTTGTAATACAGTACTTTGAGTTTACACAAAGTCGAAGGCGAATTGCATCTGTAGAGCATTGGCCAATTAACAAGGGTGATAGTCTTATTTATCCATTTACGAAACCATAGTAGCTCACAGGTACAGTCAAATGGGTTAGCGCTCAGATCTATACGTTCAAGAGCTTTAAGGAAATTAACTGGAAAATCATCTTGTTTAATTGCTGCTAATAAATTTCGCCTCAAGTTTACTTCTTTAATCTGAACCTAATGAAAAGTACCATGTACGCTTTGAATGAAATTGCCATTAGCATTGAGGACAGTCAAATTAGGAAACAACCGCAAAAATCCACTATTTAGGTACTGTATGTAAAATGTACTGCGGCTATTTTCAGTCGTTCGATACTTTCCAAAGGTTTGAGTAACTGCATTAACCGCGACTCATTTATGCTAAACATGATATTTCTGGATATACCAAGCTCTCTCAAGCCGACTAGACCCTCGAATATACCATCGTCTTGAAATTTATACATATTTCCAGACAATAAAAGGCTCTGTAGTTTTGAATTATTAAATGCACCTCTTGCAATATGTTTTAGTCTTACTTTCATATCTCTCAGGCTTAAATGGTGAATGTTAGGTATCTCAGAAAATACGTTTGCCTCTATGGCAGATATTTGATTATCTCTCAAGTTCAGATCCCTTAAATTTTCTAAACATTTTAGATGATGGACCTTTATGCATCTTACGTTGTTATTCTGAAGATTTAAACTAACTATGTTTGAAGAAACAAATGACTTGTTTAGTTCATTGTTGTGACATAAGTCTGGTAGATCCGGCGATAAGAAGTTATTCTGCAGATCTAAGATCTTAAGTTTTCTTGGATTCAACTCCATCTTGAACTCACTCCTAAAGTTTGCTGTTGCAGGCACTTGATTTTACAAGATTCGGGAAATAGTTAAACATACTAGTATCCAAGTTATACATACTAGTATCCAAGTTAAACATACTAGTATCCAAGGCTCGTAGTGAATTATGTCCGATGTGAAGCGTTTCCAATTTCTGAAAGTGTAACCCATGAAGAACATCATCAATACTCTCAAGATTGATATTCTCCATATTTAGCCTCTTTATAGTTGGGATCCTCTGTAAAAACAACGTGGAAACTCTTGATAGTTGGGATCCTCTGTAAAAACAACGTGGAAACTCTTTATAGTTGGGATCCTCTGTAAAAACAACGTGGAAACTCTTTATAGTTGGGATCCTCTGTAAAAACAACGTGGAAACTCTTTATAGTTGGGATCCTCTGTAAAAACAACGTGGAAACTCTTTATAGTTGGGATCCTCTGTAAAAACAACGTGGAAACTCTTTATAGTTGGGATCCTCTGTAAAAACAACGTGGAAATTTTATTTTGAAACGCTTTTGGGAAATTAAGTTGGGATCCTCTGTAAAAACAAATACCATATGCTTTGTATTTTGGGCCGGAGGCCTATATTACTTTGAATAAACTCTTTGACTTGACTTGACTTGACTTGACTATTAAGATGAGAAATATTTGAAAATGTTGATTCTGACATGTTGGGAGATAATTACCCTAAAAAAATAATTGATTGATATTGTTTGGTAAAGACGTATGTACTGCAGCAGACGGCCATGCCCTACACATTTAGCTTTAGAATATCCTGAAGATTTTGTACCACAGCAGCACCAGTCCTGCCCACACTGTTCCAGTCCTCGCCGGGTACAGTTTAAAACAAGCGAATACTCACTGCTTCCATCACATGTTGGCCAACAGAACAGAAAGGCAACTGCAACGCCACGAATATAAATGTAGATGTTTTGTTTATTCCTTTTCGAGGATTCTCGCCGTGTAATTATCTTAAACACTTCATTAGTCCCTATTTGCTACTATAGTTTGTTTTTACACAAATTAACAAACTTCCGTGTAAGTATGCTGATTCTTTGAAGATATTCCAATGTAGCTGTTGCGCTGAATGTTAAATCGCAATCCAACATGAAAGTTTATCTGAAAAAAAGTAAGCATTAAAGATTTTTTTTTTAATCAAATTCATAATTAAGTATGTTTGTAGTTACTTGCATAGATTATGTATTGAACAGTTGCCCAACTTAAGATATACATGTATAGATGAATGTAAAATGTAACAAATGATTTTTTTTTTCAGTGATAAAATGAAATAGACATAAAACATGCACTTTTTTTCTGAAATATCCCTCATTACATTCTAACTAATCTAAAATCGTTTAATTGAAATCACGATATAAAATGTTCGACAAAGTCACAGTGTACAGACATGTGTAAGTGATTAATAAACAGTAAGAAACAAATAGCAGTGTAGTTGTCTCATCACAGAATAGCAATGATATGTTCATTCGATTTGAACCTGTATTAGCAGTCACCTGAACTAAGCAGTCAACCTGCATTTAGCTATGGAAGATTATTTATGTAAATATTACAACATGCTAACTTTCAAATGCTTTATGAACAATTACATGTGCATGCTGCATTTCTGTTTCTCACTTCTAAATGACGAGTGTGAAGTGCTAAATGTTATGTGCTTACTGACTGTTAATATGATAGTATATTAAGACCCAGGTATGGAAGCGTATGGAAGCGTTAATTGGCCCCCTGAGTTGACGTGGAAGTGATGGGCAAGTCGCCATATTTTATCGCCACATTTCATTCTATATCATGGCATCGAGGAAAAAAAATACGACGATTTGCCAACATATGTACGCTATATTACGACATAAGTTTCTTTGTACTAGCCCTGGACGTCGTTATGTTGACAAAATTTTATTAGCTTGTTGCTATGGAAGCGTTAATTGACCCCCTGAGTTGACGTGAACGTGATGGGCAAGTCGACATATTTCATCGCCACATTACGTCTTATATCATGGCATCGGGGGAAAAAAGACGACGTCTTGCCAACATATGTATCTTACATTATGACATAAACTTCTTGGTACTAGCCCTGAACGTCGTTATGTTGACATAACTTTTTTAGCTTGTTGCCCTAAATTATGTCGTCACGACAGTTAAAATATGAAAAAAAATTCTCATGATCTCATGAAAAAAGTGATAGCTTTTTTTTAAAGTGGTCGAACCTGAATGTATTACCTCTAGTTGAACAGCATCCATAACCATCAGCTACTTTAAAAAGGGGTCATGGGTTCGAATTTCTAATAGGGTATTTTCCCCTTTTTCTTTTAGACCATTATATCTGTATCAAATAGATCAGATTTAGAAAGAAAAAGCTTTATGTTAATGATCTGTATAGGTATTTTTGGTTTTAAGTTTAATAACAAATATAATATACCAAAATTCTTTTTAAAAAAATGTGTAAACTATGAAATGTCTCTCAGTTATATTTTTTTTTCCAAGCAGAAAAAATGGCAAAACAAGCTTTTAAAATGGGTTGAGTATGGTAATAACTTATACATATTTCAAATATTTTGAGTTGAAGCAATCATTTAACATGTAAGGTTTGTTTGCCTAATGCTATCATTTGTTTACAAACAATAAATTATCAATACCAAAATATTTTTTCTTAACAGGATATGACATAAATATAGTTTTCTTATTTCTGGAAAGAGAATTTTTTGTTATTTTTTCAATTCTCCCGAGTGCCCAAAATGGTGCGACTACCACAAAGTAAGATAATATATTTTGAAACATGAAGGCTTTAAGTCTTGAGCGATATAACAATGTTGCTTTACAATATCGTATTCCTGAGACAATCCATGTTATTGAATAACTGCTGTATAATTAATTGTCCTTGAACCATTCACGCCATTACAGATGTATTTACCTTTAAATAGAGGATATTTTTTTTAGGGAATATATCAATCACAATGTGAAATGATACAATTCAATATTTACACGAGCGCGTAGCGCGATTGAAAATATGATAATTGTATCTCTTTTAGATTAAATATAGTCCATATTCACTCATGCCAGCTGCTACAAAATATCAATATACAAACCCTTTGTAAGTAAAAAAAAAAATAAAAAAAAATAGTTCCGTCAGACCTATTTCACTCGCACTGTGGGACATGGATTTTATCTCACTTATAGACACAAAATTTAATCGTTCGAAACCCGGCAGGGTCATTCGGATTTTCATGTGAGGAAGCTTTCCAGCTGGCTTGCGGTAGGTCGGTGGTTCTACCCGGATGCCTCCGTGCATTCGGGGTCTTCCTCCACCTGTAATTAGCTGGACGTCGCTATATGACTGAAATACTGTCGAGGCGACGGTAAACTCAAATAGTCAAGTCTAGTCAAAATTTAATCAGTTAGCATAAAATATATATTCGTACTCGTATACACATGATTCATGTCCATGAAGAGTGCTGCTTACACTCCTCTATGTAGCGCTGGCGAGTTCGAAACCAGATGTGGTATCTCGTTTTGATATGTAATCCCTATTCAATTTATCTTTAAAAATCACACAAATAAATAAAATGGGAAAGAAAATGTCATATATAAAAAAAAGAAAAATGAAAGTGATCAAAAAGTTGTTTTCCCCTTAATACAATGCAGTAATGAAGTATTACATTCGTAATTTTGGACTGTTTAAAGGGAGCATTTTAGGATAAACTTTTTCTTTTTAAATTTGATCTATTTGATATATTATAATTGTTTAAAAAGAAAAACAAGAACCTACTAGAAATTCGAACCCACAGCCCCCAGTTTCGAAGCAGATAATGGTTATGGATGCTCTTCAACTGGAGTAATGCAATACTTTCAACTCCAAATGTAAACTATCTCGAAAACTGAGCAAAGTACCTTATCGTGAATATATAATATCATATGCTTCATATATAATATTTTATAGTCATAATAATCAACTTTGATCTAGAATCATTCGAAATATTTTACACTTTGCACATATACATTACTTTAAATACTCTCTACGACATATTTTTCACGACATTTTTGGACTCAAAATAGTAAACATATACTTTGCGAAATTCAGATAAATGGTAATATACGGAGCTTAGTATTAAAATGTGTTCAGTGGTTTTTTTTCTTGCTCTACATATTATTATAGTATTCCGACATATATTTTAACGACTTTGCCATGTAAGTAATTACTTAAAACCTCAAAATTATTTGAAATTTGTGATTAGTTGAAATATCCATATTTTGCAAAGATTCAAAACTTTAAGGAACAGGACAGGAGCTGGTCGTGGACACAATGGAGATGGTAAGTTTTTTTTTTATTAAACCATCAGTGATTAATAAACTATAGCTATCGAATGATAATTGTATTTGTTCGATTATTACAATTGTCATCAATAAGTATACAATATAAAAGTTAAATTATTTATAATCGAGAAAATACATTTTACAGCACTGATGAATTTATAAGCTATGAACATGTTTGTCAGTAGGGTATATTGGAGATTACTGTATAGAATTATTGTGTCACCTGCTGTAAGCAGAGGTGACACACAGGGATCTCTTTCCCGTCATCCGTCACAATTTTATCCGTCACACTTAAGCAGATGACATATAACATTCTTGGTAGCGAAGTAATAGTATTAATACACTTAATGTTATATTAATATTATGATAAATGGTAAGATATCAAAACATATAAGTGAGATATTTTCCTGTATTATCACTATTATTCTGAAAGATTGTCCAGCTATGAATTGAAAGTTTGTTAAAATTTATACATGGAAGGAGATTTGTGGATTCCTGCTTTTCGTACACAACACAGTTGTCAGCTTAAGTCAGATGAAACTGATTGCGGAACGGTTAATGGCTTTGATATTCATTACATTGTACATGCATGTGTCAATTCTGAGACTGCTTCAAGTATACCAACGCGTGTGCTTCGGTCTTGTCCAAAAAAAAATAAATAAAAAGGTCGTGTCTGTACGACACTAATATCAATTTTATACAGATGTTTTCTGAGTTTAAGAACAATAATTTCAACAAAATGCGGGGGGGGGGGGGGGGAAACCGTTGTCTAAACCATCATGGTGCACTTCATGTATACTGAAATATCAGCTCAGTATCTCAGACTCCAGACACTAGGAACAAAAAGGAAAACCTCCATTATTAAATAACTTTTTGTCCCGGCCCATACGTGCCGGAGCATCAAAACAGAAAACAAATGCATACCTTCATTTTTATACCAAGGCTTAGTTTATTGCATTGTTTTCTTGTACAGCAATCATGAGCTGCGTTTAACCCCCGGCTTCCCTTTTCTTCAGAATCTCCTGGAGATTTGTCAAACAGTGTACCAACACCGACTCAGACGCCATGTGTTCCGTCCTTTACAACATCGACTGTTTTCTCTTTAAATGCCTGTTTGAAATGTACAGCAAATCAAAAACACAATTACAAATGACAGGAGTACTGCAAAAGTTAGCAGCTACGGTTTTGTACACGTATGCTCAAGGTAATATGATTATTACGATTTGACCTCAGCGAAAAGCCATCTCGAGGTGAAGGTCAAAAGGTACAATAATGATGAACAAACGTATCGGGTTGCTTTTGTCATTTAAACGTTATTGACCTCGAAAAAGCTACATTCTTAAATTTATTTAAATTTTGTAAATCTGAATTTCTGTAAAATCTTTCACCGAAGAATAAAAAATGTCATAATTTTTTTGTACATTATGTATAGTGTAATTATGAAGGTCAAGATTAAAAATAAGGTTTAATTTCGCTAATGTCAAAGTTGCAATACTACACAAAATCAATAAATACTGACAATAAGGTGGAAAATATGAAAATTCTTAAAATCGTTTCATGGAGATATGCAAAATATTGCCTCTGTAGTTTAAAGGATTAGCCCGATTGATATTGAAAAATAATTAATTCGCACCCCCCCCCCCCCAAAAAAAAAATCGAAGTTCTGTCACGTGGTCAAAATCATACACTTATTATAAAATAAGACACTTTCAAAATATTCAAACCAAGATGCCGGAGGTCGTGGACTCGACGTCTTCTAAAACCAAAATCTTAGTATGTTGTCAGAGGGACGTTTTAAACCAAGCTAACAAACAAATCTTAAAGCCTCTATAAAACGAGATACATGACTGCGGATCCGAAGGTCGTGGATGCGAACCCTGTCAAGGATTTTTATTGGCCTTCCAAAGTAGTGGTCCAACCCTGGAACCGTGGAGAGGGAAAAATATTATTTGTAAGAACAAGACTTCCAATCGGCTAAGATAAAGACCTAATTAATGTAATGAAAAATCTCGATCTATATTATAAATCAAAGCGCTGATAGCGCTGAGAGAACAGGGTTTTTAAAATGATGATGTCGCATTTCCTTTGTTTTTCAAAGTAAATTTAATATTTCCTTGGAAGCGATGCGAATGAATCAAATTTTATAAACCCACTTTTACCTTCCTTGAATACGATCGTTAAAAACGATAAACCCAACATTTGTCTCAATGGATTGCTAACAATAAACATATCGCCACTCTTCCTCTCCTCTTATTTATTTTTGATGTATATATTGTTGGCTATCGCTGGAAATTCCAGCCAGTCAAAGTTCGAAATATCTCCGCATGAGATTGCGAATTGTTTCCTGCGTATTTTTTTATTTTTTTTTTTATTTTTTTATTTTTTTTTATTTTCTCGTTACAGTTTCTGAAACATGGAATCTCCAGCATTGGTATTCAATTTCGACTTCCAAAACGCAATCGTACTGAAATAAACATGAAAATTGTCACCATTTAGTGTTGAGAGAGGAAACAAATTTTAGACTTTTTTCTCAGTGAAGTAAATAAGAGGGAAATATATAAATATAAAATTTCTAAATATAGCCCCGAATTGTTGTAAGATCCATAATGTGTGCAACTCTGTTCAAAATGGTTTGTAGGCCTATTCGACATATTGAAATGTTGTAAAGAGTTATCAAGAGCATAGCCCTCATTATCTTTTATTATTTTATACAACGAGACAGACTCACTAATTATATTGCCTAAGTACTAACTTTCCAGGATCTACCAAAGCTGTTACAGTGATTTTCTGTTAACAATGCACGGTCCCGTGAACATCATAGAAGCAATGTTTTTCGCTGTGGATGCGTTTTGAATTCATCCACTGGATGAATTTAGTGGGGGGGGGGGGGGGCGGGGCTTTTGAAATCAAAATAATACGGACTTTCAGTATTGGGACTCGACTTCTGTTTAGCCTAGGTCTAGATGAAAGTTCCGGATTGGTGATCTGCGCATGCGCAGAAATGATGAATATAAAACTTGACAGTGTTGAAAGTAACATAAAATGTTTAAAAGATCTAAAAAATATAAATATGAAATACTTTATCTCTAATATTTTACTTACTACATAATTATATTTCGGAAAAAGAATGTGTTAATGGAGCGTATTGAATAACGTAAAGGAACCTTCACTCGTCAATGTCAATTTTTGGTATATATGAGGTTCCAGGGGGTTAATGCATAAATTTTTGGTTATTATCTGTGTCCCAAAATATACCGGGACCCTTTCGGTGCCTTTTAAACCATCCCCTGTGCACATGGCACCTATAAATCAGTTGCAAAAGTCCCCCGAATATGGTAAGGTAAGGCTGCCGACTTGCGGACTCTTGTCTCGTCACTACTGGTAACATTAACTCGTCACCTGAACATTTTTTTTAAATCGCAATATGACAATTTTAAACAAATAGTTTTAATTTAAACAGTTTTAAACTTTATTTTATCTTTATCAATATCAGTTTATTGGAAAATCTTATAAGTCAATATTAACACAAAACAAAGACATCTTCAACTAAAGTCTCAATTTCATTATGTTTAACACTTGTCTTGTATGTCATTTAACTAATTACCTAGCAGTTTCGCACAAGGTTGATTTTAAATTTCAGCAAAATTAAGAAATGTTGAAAAAATCAACAACAAAAAATGAATATAAATATTTTAATTGTCTCTTGGAATTTTTGTATACTTATGTGAGTGCTTAAAAAAGATTTGTGTTCATTCTCCATATTAAGTTAAGTCGGTGATTGGCAGCGCCACTTACTTTCTTTATATATCTTTATTACAAATATTCTTCAGTTTTAGGATTTTCAAGATTTTTTTTCTTCTAGTTTTATTTCACTTACATATTTACTTATCTGTACCTCTTTCATAGTTATACATGTCTATACTTTGTCTATAAATTGAATTAAAACTATGTGTATGTCTATAGTTTCCTTCGTCGGACATGGCTGTAAATATAACCAAAATAAATAAATAAATAAATAAATAAAACAGTAACCAAAAAGGCAGCAATTAAAATAATAATCCTATACAAAACGCTTGAATTAAAACTATGTGTATGTCTATAGTTTCCTTCGTCGGACATGGCTGTAAATATAACCAAAATAAATAAATAAATAAATAAATAAATAAAACAGTAACCAAAAAGGCAGCAATTAAAATAATAATCCTATACAAAACGCTTGTTTTCCATTAAAAAACAATTAGCCTATATTATTTTGGATTCTTACGTTATAATTATAATAAAATGAAGGAGTATATTAAGCAAAGTATAGTGACCGACTACTGAGTACCACAAAATGATAAAGTCATAAATTCAAAAGACTATGTCTTACCACATATTTCGAAAATAACATAATCATTATAATTTAATGATATTTCAGCAAATATCTAATGGCAAAAATGGAGTTGGATTGGTAATTTTACAAAGTGGTGAAAGTATCCAAACTCGTCAATTTTATTTCACCTTTATAAAAGCGTTTTTTTTTCATCAAAAGGTATGTTTTAGTTGAACCTTTTCTATGACCTTATATTCGAATACAATGTATTTGTAAATAACGTGATTTTATACATAGAAATTAAAATATATTTATCTTTTGAAAAATGCCAGCCTTCAAACTTTATGAAGAAGAGAGAGAATAGGATCGACGATGTGATTTCACCCTGGAATAATCCAACGTTACTTAAAAAAATAATGAACCTAAATGTTTAACACACATCTTAACGTCATCATACATAGATCTGAAAATGGCTAAAAGTTTCCCATCTACACCTTGTTTAATTAGCTTATACCCTAGGCGATTCCTGTCAATGCAGTCGTAGGCTTTTCTAAAATCAATGAAACAACAATATAATTTCTTTTTTGATTGTGGGAATGGAAAATTGTTCATCTTTATCTTTATATAGAAATATTAAGAATATTTACGAAATGTCAGATTATATATATAAATTGAGAAATAGTAAACATAGAAATATTTTAGCTAAATAGCGCCTTTCATCACATAGATTAAACATAGAATTAGGTAGACATAATAATATAGAAAGACAGGATAGGAAATGTACGCACTGCGATTTAAATGATATCGAAGATGAATTTCATTTTGTATTTAAATGCACATTTTATAGCGCCATTCGTCATTTATATATTCCGAGATTTTATACAACTAATCAAAGTATGGCAACATTTATTTTATTACTTCAAACGAAAAAAAAAATTCATTGTTAAAAAATTTGGCTCTGTATTGTTTGGAAGCTTTCAGTATTAGAGATCGGGGTACAACATAATAGGGAAATATACGTGATGATTATGAAAGTTTATATCCGAAGATGTTATATCCGTCATGTGTGTGTGTGTGTGTGTGTGTGTGTGTGTGTGTGTGTGTGATTTAGTACTCATGACTATATAAGTACAAGTACAAATATTTTATTGCTTTAAACATATACATATTTATAGCAATTACAAAAACAAATTCAATAAAGGACATGATTTTACAGGAGCTATAACATCATACAGTCCAAAATTAAATATTCACTAAACATATTGTCTTAAAAATGCTAAACATTTTTTTCCTTTTTTTTTTTTTTTTTTTTTTTTTTTTTAACAATTATTATTGAAGTAAAGGTAGATAGTGAAGAGTAGATTAATTAATGGATAATTTCTTTTATATTAAGTCTTACAGATGTGTATCGTATATTACACTCTTTGGAGATTTGCATAATATATATATACTTAGATAAATTAATGATAATATTTCGAGATGTTGAACTCATTAAATTAGTAAATTTTTGTTTTGTTGGCCATGTATAATAGTAACGTTTAATATAAATTGATCTAAGTGTAGAATATTTCGGACAAATAAGTAAAAAGTGATATTCCGTTTCCAATTGACCTGAGTTACAATTTTGGCAAATTCTATTGTTTCTATAAATATTAGTATGACGACCCTGTTCTATTGCTAAGTTATGTGATGATGTACGAAATTTTGCTAACGCTATCCTAAACTTTGTTACAGTAAGTATGTCTAAATAGTTTTCGAAGTTAAAAGTGAACTTAAATAAACAGTATGTATCAAGTCGACTCGAGTTATTTATCGATGAATACCAAGTTTGTATGTATATATCTAATAATCTCTGTTTAATATAGTTAAAATTAATAGGCATATTAAACTGGTTTTCCCATAGAAAAGATAGCCCTGATTGATTTAAAATAGTTTTTATATGAAATGCCCAATTATTACCATTATATGTCAGTCCATTCTCAGTATCTGTTTTTAACATAAAATAGGTTTTAAATAATATGGTTCTTTCACTTAAGGTGAGAAGTTTAGTCCAGTATTTAAGAAGAAGTAGTTTTCTATGTAAAAACATTGGTATACGACCCAATTCACCATATAAAGCATCTAAGTTGGTTGACTGTTTAACTCCAAGTAATCTTCTACAAAATTTAGAGAATAACGCTTCTATATTTGGGCTTTGGTGACTACCCCATACTTCAGAAGAATATGTGAGAATAGGAAGAACAAGAGAATCAAACAATTTTAACTTTTGGGATATGGGAAGTTCAATTTGATTGTTGACAATAAAAAGGTTATGTAACGAAAATGAAGCATGCTGAGCAATATACCGCTGTGTGCGATTCCAATTACCATTTTTAAATAGATAGACTCCCAAATATTTAAATGATTCTACAATTTCAAGTTTTGTATTATTAAGAAAAAAATTATAGTGGCTACGCTTACCGTTTTCAAAAATCATTACTTTTGTTTTCTTAACATTAATATTTAATTTCCAGATATTACAGTATTGCTCTATATCATTTAATATTGATTGTAACGATTCTGGATCTTGTGTGAAAACAACAGCATCATCAGCAAATAGTAATAAAAAAAGTTGTACATCTTCAACAGTTAATAAACCATTTAAATTTGAATTAATATTCCTTAAAATATCATTTAAATAAAATAGACACAAAATACTGCTGATAGGATCACCTTGCTTTACCCCAATTTTAGAATGTATATGATTAGATTTCATAGAATTGTATTTAATGAATGATTTGACATTTATATACATGGATTTTATTGCATTGGTAAATTTTGTACTTATATCTTCATCTAACAGTTTTCTCCATAATAAAAGTCTGTCAATACGGTCAAACATTTTCTCCCAGTCTAGGAATGCTACATAAAGTTTTCTTTTTAGACGATAATGTTTTGTTATGATTGCATGCAATATGAAAATACAGTCTGTTGTTGATTTGTTTTTTTGAAATCCAAACTGATTGTCTATAAATTTACCATATTTATCAGCCCATTTTGTTAAACGATTTACTAATAATTTGGAGTATATTTTTGAGAGAATGTTATTCAGAGTGATTCCTCTATAATTTTTAGCCTCCTGAGAGCCGCCTTTAAAAATTGGTATAATGATACCCTCTCCCCAACTTGCAGGAAAAATTCCATCATTAAAAATTTTGTTATAAAAGCAAACTAAAAAAGGTGAGATTATATCAAAAGAGTGTTTAAATACTTCAGCTATTAAATGGTCATTTCCGGACTTTTTGAGTTACTTTGTGAGAATACAGCAGTTTTAATTTCTGATACAGTAAAGTCACAATCAAGATCAATATCATAAACATAATCATCATGGGGCTCACTATGAATATCGTGTTCACTTTGTGTGTTTTCTGAACCATAAAGATCATTAAAATGAGTGAACATATCATCTATTGTAACATTATCAGAATCAACATTTGGTTTTTTGAATTGTAATTTGATATTTTTCCAAAAAATTTTAGGGTCTGATTTTGCTAAGTTTGAAATTCTATTGCCTTCCTCTCTTTTAAATTTTAATTTACTTTTACGTTTTATATTATTATAAAAACGTTTTTTGTTTAAGAAATATTGCTTATTCTCGGTTGAGCGATTTCTGAGAAAAATGTTTCTTGCTTTATTAAACTCTTTTCTGGCCTCATAACATTCCTTGTTAAACCATTTTTTCTTTATTTTATAATTATTATTTATATTGATTTTCTTCTTGAATTTTCCAAACACTTTAAAGGCATTATTTTGCATATATTTTGTGAATGAATTAATTGTAAAGTCAATTATGTTGTTATTTATATCTGTGGTCAGATTATCTAAGTGTTGAATATCGACTATTAAACTATTGCGAAAAATGGGTATCTGCGTATCGTCCCAATCAATAAATAATTCCTGGTCAGTACACGTACTCTCAGTGATAACAGGTAAACGTAACATTTCAATACAAAAATGTACAGCACAATGATCTGATAACTCACTCGGTGGCATAATTTCAAATGTAGAAATATATCGAAAATCATGTTCATTCATCAATATATAGTCAACAACGCTCATACCATTATTATTAATGAACGTGTATTCACCTATATACCTGTCGTTATGTAAACGCCCATTTGCTATAAATAGATTTGTTGTTTTACACAGTTCAGTGAGCCGCACACCGTGTGCGTCAAGCACGTGGTCTTTGTTTACCCTAGGTATAACTCCGTCATTTATACGTATAGTTAAATCATTGTCTAAATATCTATCATGAACAATAAAATCAGGTTCATTCGACGTTCTACTATTTAAATCTCCAGTAACAATCACTTTACCCTGTAATTTATATGTTTCTATATCATATTCTAGACGATCGAACATGTCAATTTCAGAATTAGCTTGATTTAAGATTTTAGAGTATCTTGGAGGAATATATGAACAGCAAATATACACATCTTCTTTGAAATGAAATAGAGTTTTACAAATTTTTAACCAAAGAATTCCACATTGATGTTCTTTTACAAAAGATATTTTGTCACTAAATTTGGACTTGTAGTACACTGAAATTCCACCCGAACATCGTCCTTTTTGCGTGTTATACGATTTATTTCCAAATAGATGCTTAACATTATAATTGTTTATATTTAGATTAAAACTTGTTTTTGATGACAACCAAGTTTCTGTAAGAATAATTAAATCATGATCATTAATTATTTTGATAAGTTCTGGATCTGCTATTTTCCTGGCTAAGTCATTAATGTTCCAAGATATAATATTAAGTTGCTCCTCTTGACACCTCTATGGTGCTGACTGTGGTGGTACATACACGACGTCGTTGATGTAAAGTTTATCACCCACAAATCGAACGGATTTGCCTTTTTCTCTTTCACTAAGGTACACGGCGTTCAAGGTACGTCTAGCTTCGCGCCACTCCTTTGGCATCTGTATTCCTATTCCGTATCCAGCATCCTTAAGCTGAGTTTTGCGGTCCACGGAAGCCTGTCGGACTTGTTCACGATGGCGATGATTATGGAACTTCACCACAATAGGTCTGGGTTTGCTAGGGTTAACCTTCTTACCCAACCGATGAGCCCGATCGAAGGAAATATCACTGGTATCAATGTCAAGTTTGCCATTATATATGCCATTTAAAGCTCCTTAGGCTACCCTATGAAAGTAGTATATAGCTACTTTTTTATGTATAGATGTGTTCGCGTTTAAGTACATGTATGTGTATTTAGGCAATTATTTTTCGTATGTATATTGGCTATATGTATTAAAGACAAAATAGTAAAATATCATCAACTATTTATATCATATTTGATTTGTTTATTGTAATTTATATTAGGTTTTTTTCTTCATCTCTCTTTTATTCTTTTTTTTTTTTTTTTTTTTTTTTTCGCTTTCACATGAACGGTGTTTTTGTGTTGTTGTTTTTTTTGTGTGTGTTTTTATATAAAGTACTATAGCTTTGTAATTCTAAGTTAAATTATAAATAAGGATAAAAAATGTGTATCTCTGGGTACATGTGTCAAAACATTCAATTTATTATATTTATATCTGTGATGTATGACGATGAGATTATGTATGCTTAAGTCTAAACCATCGTATGTAAGTTTTCGGATTTCAAGGATCGCGAGGCTGTGCGGAAGCAGGCATTCAACTTAAAGGGACTGCCGTTCTTTGTCAGTGAGCAATTTCCACCTGAGTTTAATGAAAAAAGACGTAAACTGATTCCAAAACTAAAAGACGCAAAACGAGAGGGGAAAAGAGCCTGGATAGCGTACGATACGCTCTATATCAACGGCGTGCCGGTCGGGAGTGACTAGGAGTCCCCGGGGAATGGTTTGAAAATACGTGTTTGGAACTGTAATGGATTATCAGATAGCAAATTTCATAGTGATTTAATCATAAAA
>CM037794.1:10031570-10081570 GCA_021229015.1 Solen grandis
TGGAAAAAGAAGAAGGCCAGAAAGGTGAAATACAAACAAAGCTTGACACGGTTGTAACGCAAATTAATAAAGACTCGTCTATCACGGAACTGATTGCTGGAATGAACATTTTCAATAACAAATTAAATCAACTTGCCTCCAAAGATATATACACAAAATGTAGCAAGGTGCAGTTTTGTCCCTCTGTATTGTAGTGTCTTGTTAGTACTCATGTCCTTGTTTACTCTATGTTTGTACATGTCTATTATTGTCCAAGAGAGTGGGCATGTCTGAGTGAGTCCGTATGTAAAATGGTTGAGTGAGTGTTCTATTTTAAGGAAATACCCTGATTGGTTGACCCTGCCCCTTTGTCCCTTTTTTCTCGCTCATAAGCCTCCGTTTTTCTAACTAATCGTTCACCGATCGATCACCGTCGACGCAAGTTGATTGTTAGATCCAGATGTTTTCTGCTAGACATTATGTCGCTCTTACCTTTGAGCATTTCTAAATTAAAATGTAGCTTTATTTAGACGTGCCTGGTAAGTTTATATTTATATTAAAGTGATTTAAATATGTATTTTTCAAGTAATTTATTCCTTGCGATGATTTGTAAAATCCTCGATTGACTTCGTTTTTATTATCACTTTGTGTCCGTAAACTATGTCTAACGAAATGTTTTAATTATATTTTAGGTTTCTGGTTATAATACCATTTCTGGTGTACAACCGTCAAATAAATTATCGAACTACCGCTTGTGTTGGTCGTAATTCCACCCACTACAAAAAGTTTAAAGAAATCAATGTCAGAATCGTTTGTGAAAACAAAGCTAGAAGAGGTGCGAGACGAAATAACCAATGAAATAAAAACAAACAAAAAACAGAAATGGACAACGTGTATGAAAGGTTGCGACAGGTTAACACTAAACATACTGAGCAAGTTGCATAAATTGAAAACCCTTAGTCTGAGAATAGCGACATACAGTCTCAGTTAGAAAAGGCCAAAGAGGAAAAGAAAAAATAACCAAAATTAATCAAGAGCTGAATGAAACTGTACGACAAAGAGACGCTAAAGTAAAATCGATGGATGGGGAAATAAATGATATCGAACAATATACACGGAGATATGTATTCAGATATACGGTCTAAATGATAAAGATAAACATGAAAATTCGGAAAAGTCAGCAGAGACGGTATTGAATATGATCAGAAATAAGCTAGATATCCCCATCCAGAGACCCCAGATAGATATTGCCCATAGGCTCGGGAAATTCAGGCAGGACGGAAACAGATCAATCATTTGTAAAGGACTATGTTCACTAAGTGGTGAAAATGGCCTAAGCTCAGAACTTAATGATTTTTGGACAAATAAGAAGCAACACTAAACTGATATCAAAAATGATGATTTCATTCACATAATCATTCTTCTGTCATCATGGCAACAAGGGCTGTAGTAATGTTTTTGGTCACGTCCGCCGAAGTTTTCCGAGTTGTAATTTTGTTTTGGGTGGCCAGATTTTAACATAAATTTGTAAAAATGTTTACTATGGTGTGAAAGTGTCTCACGTAATTGAACCGATGGGTTATTGAAGGTCAGGGTCACCAATGAAGGTCATGATTGTCAAAAATATGCAAAAATCAGACTTACAAGTGATAATTTAATTATGGGTTACTCATGTGTTACCCAGTTTTAACATAAATTGGTAAATACATCAAGTAAAATGAACTGATGTGTTCTTTAAGGTCAAGGTCACCAATGAAGGTCATAATGGCAAAAATATGTAAAATTCTGTTTTTCCGGTGACAGTTTAGTCTAGAAATGGGTTCTTATGAGTTACCAGATTTTAGCAGAAATTGATAAAAATGTTCACTATGATGTGAAAGTATGTCAAATAAAAACTGGTGGGTTATTCAATGTCAAGGTCACCAGTGAAGGTCAAAATTGTCAAAAATATGTAAAATTCTGATATTCCGGTTGATAGTTTAGTCACGAGTTTTCAGATTTTACCATAAATTGGTATTCATATTCAATCTGATGGGACAGTTTTTCACTTAAATGAAATGGTGGATACTTCAAGGTTAAGGTAATTTCTCAAAGCCATGGTGTTCAAAATATGTGAACTGTTTATTATGTGCAAAATAACTTGGCTATTTCTTGCTGGCTTTTTTCAGATCAAATCTGTGTTTAAACAAACTGGTATGATTTTTTTGAAAACTATAATATATGCAGGAGAACATCAACCATGCCCATAGCGTATAAAAAATAATGAGACTGTAAAGTTCCTGTCCATAAACCGATGCTTAGAAAACAGGTGTACACTTCAGTTATAGAGTATACTGCCTTTTATAGTGTTATGTGTGGACAGACCAATTCAAATATTAAGTCTTCAACTGTTTTGCATTTTTTCTTGGTATCATAATCATTAATATCAATGAATTAAGCAGCATAATTCAAATATTCAATATCCCCCCCCCCTACTTTTTATTGGTGTTGTTTTGAATTTACCACGCTGCAACACTATTTCAATCATATAGCGACATCTAGCTCTTACATGTTCAGGAAGATCTCAATCACAAAATAACACCGGAATAAAACTACAGACCAACCATAAATCAGCCGGAAGGTTTCTTCGCATGTAATATCCACTTGACTCTGACTGGATTCGAACCAGCGGCCTTGAAAGCCAGAATGGTAAGTCACCAACTTCACCTGCTAGGCCACATGGACCCCTAGTACAGGTGTATCGCATTTGTCATATGCCCAGCATGTTGCTCATCATTTAAGTGTAGTTCAATGGTTGGCCTATCGTCGGATACCAACGGCTGCCTATTTAATTTTACTTCATGTCAGCTATGTATGGAGGGTAACGGATAAATCCCTCGTAGGTTTTCGATGCTGGGTGTGGTATCGATCATGATATCATGTTTGTGGCCTGATATCACAATAAGACATCAAGTTTAATCTGTCTCACCATAGGACCCTGATATTCAGTAAAAAATAAATAAATAAATAAAAATATATAGAGGCCGATTTTCTCAAAGGACAATTTTGGTCTGAATATTAGGGTCCTGTAGTCTCACATAGACATTATGACTGAAATACTATTAGTTGAGCAGTAACCCACACAAAAAGCATTTACAACAAGTTTTGCGTACATCTTGTGTCCTAGTTATACTTGTTTATTGTAGCTATTGATAAAGTTTTTAATGTCTTTAAAAAAGATTCAAATGAGTTTTGCACTCAATCTACCACAAGAGTGATTGACCCAACTACTCAATCTAAAACAAAATACCAATACACAACAGTTTCCTTCAGAATGTTACGTACTTTACACAGATCTATACTAATTATTCAGAGGAGAACTGTGTGAAGTATGCATATTCACATTTCAACCTTCAAAAGATATTTAAATGGATCTTTTCTACTAGTGTCATACTATCAATGAAGTAAAAAGAGTAGATCTACCGGGGTATACAACATTTTTCTTTTGTTAATTCCACTATTTTGGTCAGGTACAGATAGTGTCTTTTATCATTCACGGCGCGAAGAAGAAGTTAAGTGTTGATTGCTGCATTCTGCTGTTTCTGGTGAGAGGCTTAGATGTGAGCCCATGTTAGCCAAAGGCGCCTGTGCTGTTTTATGAGTGGACTTTTTTGGCCTTACAGATTGACCCTCAGTCTCAAAGGCCTCTCTGCTGCAGTCAGTATGTATCATGTAGGTGTCCATAGATGAAGAGTCAGTCAGTTTCAAGCCTTTGCTCTGTGGAATATGGCCAGTTTTTAAGTGTGCAGCCATGTCACCTCTCATTGTGTTGATGAAAGTTTTTTTTGCTTAAATGTTGATATTTTTATTAGGATTTTAGTGAAAATCAGCCCTATATATACTGAGAATGGTCTCCAGAGAATGCAGACATCTTCCAGGGATGCTTCCAATGGCACATGAAAGATACAATGACAACTGCATGTCACCCTTTGAAGTTTTGTATTACCCCGTTGAGATGGGGCCATCTGGCATTTGGCCATCCAGACCCCCTGAAGTGCCTGCAGTGGCCTGTTTCATAACAAGATATCTCCACAGTCTTTTACAGTAGAATGGTCGATTGATGACTATGTCTCATTTTAAAGACAAAAGTGCACTCTTTCAGATGAACTAAAATTTGACAGGTGAGACTTTTAATTTTTTTTATATTATTGTTGTTGTTGTTTTTTCAACAATTTAAAAAAAAATCCAAAAATGTTACTAAAATAGTAACAAGTTTATTGAGTAAAGAATAAGTTTTTATTTTCAGTTGTTTTTACATTTTCTAATGAAGATTAGTTTATAGAACAAATTTTTTTTATTTCATTGAAAAAAATCTTATAAATAAAGAAGTTCAATGCATAAATAAAGTTCAATGTTGACCATGTAACCTATACTGCATTTGTAACTGCAGTTATTTTACATATACACCTATCTTACATAAAATGCTGTATTTTGATAAAATGAAGGAATATTTTGCTACAAATTCATACAATGGCTCAGTATGCATTGTGCATCACTTTTAGGCATTTTTTTATTTTATTTTTTTTTTGTACTAAATAGGACTAAGACCACAATTACCTGCCCTTGGTTGCCCTGTATCCGGATGTGCCTACACAGAAAATAGTGACCCTATTTAATGCTGAATTAAGGTAAGTTTTTGACTGAAAGACATGCAATAAAGGATTGAATTCTATAGAACAGTTAAAATAGTCCTAAAATGCCCAATTTGGAGGCCTTATTGCACAACAACCTTAAAAGTTGAGAATTACTGAGAGGGGGATTTTTGAGAAAATTGGTGTGAAATGGCAGACCGGTTAACTAAATTTATACGTATGTTATTTGGCCTTAAATAGGTCAAAAAGTAGTCGGGTGACCCCATATTTAAAATGTACAGAATTATTTCTCTTGAATAGATCTATCTAATGAGGGTAAGTTTGGATGTCAATTTCCCTTACAGAAATTGTCATTTGTATATATGCTTATATAGAACATATAGTAAAATTAATTGTGGTCTTAGTCCAGATATCCACGGTGCGTAACGCTTCTTTTCAGTATTTAAATATAAAAAGGAATTAATACTTACGTAAAAATTTAAAAGAAAGCATGTAAAAAGCATTTTTTATCCATTAGTTTCTAGGTCGAACCGTACTTTGATCCCCCCCCCCACACACACACACAAATTCATACATGTTGATATTTTAAAAGATTGTTTAAATGTTACCTTAAGTTTACACATACAGTATATGTGTGTTGAGGTATTAATTAATATTAAAATGGAATGTTAGGTGTATGGATGTTTAAAAAAATGCATTATTTAGATAATGTGTATAACTGTTACTCTATTGAAACTCTATATATACAGTCTTGACGATAAAGTCTTGTGTTCACTGTTTGCAAAATGATGATTGAAATTTTACAGGGTTTTTTCCTATATTATACTATAATATACACATGATAATATAATATTAATACTGCATTACTCTCTAGATATCTCTAGATCTGAAATTGTAAAAGTTTAATACACAATTCTATATACATTAATATTTCACTTCACTGTATCTTTATATATTGTCGTTGTTATTTTTAACAGGTTGGTGGAAGCTGATCAGTGTATGTCTCAATTGGCAGTTTTTCTACAGTATGTTTTTGGCCAGTGGTCCGGGGCTGTATAACCAGATATGCACACTTACAACGAATAATGACAGGTAAACTTGTGATTGCATCCATGAATGTACAGGGGTTAGGAGATAACAGTAAGAGGAGAAATGTATTGAATTTTATAAAGTCAAAGAGTTTTAATATGATTTGTCTCCAAGATACTCATTTTGCTGATAAAGATGTATTATTTACCAGACATTTATGGGGGTTTGATTGCTTTTTCAGTAATTTTAGCTCACAATCCAGAGGGGTTGCAGTATTGATAAAGAAAAACTTTGATTTTGAATTGAGAAGTATAGAAAAAGCCAGCAGTGGTAATTTGATTATTATTTATTTTACTTCATATGAAACAGATTTGTCTCTGTTTTGCCTGTATGGCCCTAACAAAGACGAACCACATTTTTATGATGCAATAAAAAACAAAATGGCCTTAATTGATAATCCATGTATCCTGGTAGGTGATTTTAACCTGGTTTTAAACCCCCAAGATGATTATTTTAACTATTTACATATAAATAACCCAAAGTCTAGGGAAAAAGTTTTAGAAATTATACTAGAACATGATCTTATTGAGAGAAGAAAATATGGAAGAGAAAAAAATCACATGGCTGAAAAAAATCCTTTAAAACGAGAGTAGTAGCAAACTAAGAGCTTTACGGTGGGTCCGGTGGGTCCTTCCCAAAACTAGACCAGATCAGTAGGTCAAGCCTACGTCATCATGGTCAATGATCTAGGTCACCGACTGCGCATGCTCATGATTCAAGGTTAAGGTTGAATTGTGGTCATTCCATTTAGTTCATGTCTGCGCATGCTCATAGCTCAAGGTTAACTTTATCTGGGACAGTGTCAAGGTTTATGAATCTAAGATGTTTTTACGCATGACCATAACTGAGGTCCTTGTATGGTTCAAGGTGATCATCACTGTGTAAACACTTGGTTAGACCTTGTTTTGGGATATGTTACAGGTGGTCAACAAATCGTAAACATCTCGCCAGAGCTGACTCTCCAAGCGATAGAGAGGTCACAAGAACATCCCTCTCAGATAGCTATTACATAAGAGGTCATGGCACAGCGTTCAGAGCGGATTTGTTTTAAAGCGATATTTACAGACTTTCTATTTGTTTTTCTCTCCATCATTGTATAAAACTAATCAGTGATGTTTTCAATTATTATAATATATGAGTATGATTTAAAATATGCACTCCGTATAAAATAGTAAAGAGTTTTTACCACAGTTTAAAACAAAATGTTTATGATCTTTTCTACTTCTTCCACTCATTCTGTTTCTCTATATTTATAATTAGATCGTTAGTTAAAATGAATTTCTGTGGTATCACACCCGACTACAAATCCAAAGGTAATGGATGTTTTAACCCAGGTCTGGGGACATAGATTATTATCTTACCTGGTGAAAAGTATTGATTTTAACATGATATGGTGACCATCAGTGAATAACCCAGGGGTCATTTACCTTTGAATAGTCAGTCCAGGCATTATCAGTTAGTATCTCACCGGAAAGCGCACCCGTTTTTCAATAAAATTTCAAGGATTATTTGTATAACCCGGTCATTCACCTTTATGATCAAGGCTTATATGCATTAACCTCATTTTACCATAACCTTTCTTAAGGTGATCTGTTCAAGCATCACAATAGAGTGACCTCGTCAGGCGATAGCTAGTCACGTGACTGTACCCAGTCAAACCGGTTTTGTATACTCACCTGTTGAGACAAATTTTCTCCGCTATACGATGTAATGCGGAGAACGGATATTGTCAAGGATGATACTGGTGGAACTGATTTGTTATTTGTACTTTAAAAATTTTGGAGGGAAAAAATTATATCATTTTTGTGAGGAAGGGGTTTGACTGAGCTGATATGTATTTGAATAATTTAATTAACAAAAACATATTATATTTATGTATACTTTGTAACTGCATGAGTGATTAAAACATTACGCATTGTCAGGTATTTTAAACTTATAGGTGTGTATCTGAGCAGTTACTGTTTACATAAAACCCTCTTAGCCAATCAACATACTGCTTTATACACTATATAAACAAAGTAAGTATTTTCGCTTCGCTAGAATAGGTCTTTCAATAGCATTTTTTCAAAAATGTTATAAACTTAGGACTTGGATATTACTAAGTTATGATGATCTCTGTAAATCCTCAAAATGTTTTCAATATATTAAGCATTATAAGGCCTTTAACAACAATTGCCTTGAAACGGTTGATTTATTTGCGTCTGAAATAACCCAACGTAGACGGTCAAACATTCTTTAATCTTTATATCAACAAACGAGGGTGTCGCTTGTAGTGCAGAGTGTCTTTGTACTCGTTAATTTGTTGATAATCAATTTATAGACGTGAAGTCTCTATCTTCGTATACCCGTAGCAAGGCATACTCATTTAAGATGAGGGTCAAACTGACATAGTCTGTCTATTGACCACAACGCCGGTAAACTCACATTCATCGGTTACAGATCTCTTGCATTTACATGTATAAACAAAAGCCTTGAAATATTCCCTTGACAATCCAATATTGTAGTTTATCATTGTTGTTTGTAAATAACTCATAAATGATACAATATGCACTTATTTGTGTCTGTAGAGTGGATGTACGAGAATGGAGCGGTTGAATTTCAATTTCAATTTCACCTTTCTCTGGCCAACGCTACTGTCACTTATGACAGGTTTTGCAGTGTTTTGTTTATTTATACGCTCTACCTCAGATTTAGCTCTGTCCACCACACTCTGTATAGGTGATGTTAATTCTATGAACGTCTGTTTTTGCTTTTCGGAAAAATATGATTGTTTTGGTCGAAATAAATAGACCCACTTTTTGAGATCAGGCATATACGTTGAGTAATTCATGTTTCCTTATGAAATTGTAATGTCAGCAATACAGGTTCTTGTAAAAATGAAGCTCCACGCTCTTTTAAGTCATTTATATATATTTCAAATTCTTATAATTATGTTTGTTTTACTGGTAGAAAAATAGGTGTATCAAAACGCAAATTCCAACGAGTGTAATTAGTTTGTGTAACGCGTCGAAAAACTGGAACTTCCTCTCCATTTACAATACTTTCACCACAAATATTCGAAAATATAAGCAATGTTTGATTGAAACTGTTTGCTGTTTTTGTTTTAGAGGCTTGAAATTCTCACAAAACCACTTTCCAATTTCCTTCCAGTATATGCGGTGTTTTAAAATGTACTTTAAAATTCCAGGGTTTATTTTCGGGAAAATAAACTACTTTCGTCAGTTTTTAAATACACAATCATGTTCCCTTAACTTCCTCGCTCGAAACACAGGGATTAAATGAGGACACGATAAGAAGTTCTCCAACGTTTTACCGCATTTTTTTCTTTTTTCATCATATTTTTTTTTTCTTCAGATTTATTTCATTTGGAGTAGAAAGTAAATTTATTGTCTTATTTATATAATTTTCACTTAGCAATGTATGCAATTTTAACAATTTCAACAAAAGTTCTGTCAAATTGTAGGTTTTAATCAATTCATGCTCGTGTAATTTCTTTTGTACAGTCTTTTTTTTTTTCCTTAAAAATTACCCTTATGTCCTTAAAATAACCTTTTTCTCACATTATATATGAGAAAGCACATCTGTGTATTTTCTCGCTAAACTTAACCTCCACATTTATGCAAACATCCTTAAACATCAAATAGTGGGGTACAAGGGTTCAGCGAAGAGTAAACGCGGTGACCGACTGATATTGCAAGATTTTAAACAAGGGAATTAAGATTGTGGCAAATTCTCGAAACTTGGTTATTTATTTACTATGAAGTCTTGGTCTGTTGTGAATTAGTTGATGTAAAGAGATTTAATTTCTTATTCAATGAAAATCTTGTCTAATCAAACAATAACATTAAACACTATATCATTTGAAACCGTTGTAAAATACTTTCGAACAAAATCATGACAAATGGGAGCAAATTTCATTTGAAATATTGAGTTACACCTTTATTTAGGACAGTGACAGAGCATTCGTTATAGCGAGATAAATTCCTAGGTAAACACACCATCGGTCAACGTGTACATAGTTGATCTGGTCACTCAATGTGACCTTAATAATGCGCGGTTGATGTTTTGACGCGCCAACTGACCAAGTGACATCTCTAAGTTTATGAATCATAAGTTTGCGTAGTCGGTGACCTAGATCATCTGGTCTCACACTCTTTAACAAATCGAACAGGTATAACTCTACATGTTTATCCATGTATGGATCGGTACTCCTCAAGTTTTCAACATAAGTATTGTAGGCAACGTATTCCTTCCAATCATTTAGCTTCAAAGCAACGATATTGATGCATATATGATGCTTTTTTGCCAATTCGGTCAATACAATTTTAAAATCGTCAAAAGTATTTGAGTCGTTTAACCATCTCCATATGTCGATTTTCGCTTTTGAGTCTGACATCTGACAAGAATGAAATAAGTCGACCTTGTATAATTCGTAACGAAGTACGTGTTTTAGAGATATAAAGGGATATTCCACTAACTGGTGATAAATCTCCTGGCATAACTTTTCGGGTAGCACATCCATGATTCGAGAAATTAAAATGACCCTCTTATCTAACGACGCTAAATTTATCAAACAGATGTGTCTATACTTGTAACGACAGAAATGATGTCACAACGATGGATGTTTTGTGAAAAAGATGCGTAAATGTAGACCTTAAATTACAGAATTTAGTTAAGATCAACCTTGACCTGATGATAAGTTAACCTTGAAATTACAATTAACATCAATGGGTGACTCATTTTTTCAGACATGCGCACTAACAACTTAGATTCGTAAAACCTTGACATGTCCCAGATAAAGTTAACCTTGAGTTATGAGCATGCGCAGACATGACCTAAATGGAATGACCACAATTCAACCTTGAATCATGAGCATGCGCAGTCGGTGACCTAGATCATTGACCATGATGACCTACTGATCTGGTCTAGTTTTGGGACAGGACCCACCGGACCCACCGTTAAAGCTCCTAGTTTGCTACTACTAACGAGCACGTTTTGAGTTTTCCTTGATATCAAGCCTATTGTTTCCTGAAATTGAAAAGACCCTTATACTGGAAATTTAATGATTCTCTTTTAAAAGACCCAGCATATGTAAACAAAATTAAAAACACTATTCACAGAGTAAAAGAACAATATGCAGTGTCTGAACAAACACATCATAAAGATATAATGAATATAGATAATACAAATATTAAGTTGAAATTGATGACAGATTATTTTTTGAAACTTTGTAAATGGAAATCAGAGGTGAATCCATTTCCTATGCAACATTTAAACAAGAGGCCCATGATGGCCCTAAATCGCTCACCTGAGATAAATAGGTTGACCCAAGGAACATCTGTACCAATTTATTTTAAAATCTGGCCAGCAGTTTTGAAGAAGATGATTTTTAAAGTTTTCATATTTTTTTCTTTTTGTTGCCATGGCAACCAGAGTTCTATATGGATCAAGTTTATTTTAGAATTTGAACGTTGACCCAAGGATCATCCCTGCCAAGTTTAATAAAATTCTGTCAAGTGGTTTCAGAGGAGATGTTGTTTAAAGTTTTCCCTATATACATATAAGGCAAATAAGCCCCGCCCCTGGCGGCCATGTTTTTTTACGGATCGGAATAATTTTAGCAACTTTGGTAGAGGTTGACCCAAGGAACATCTGTACCAATTTATTTTAAAATCTGGCCAGAAGTTTTGAAGAAGATGATTTTTAAAGTTTTCATTTTTTTTTCTTTTTGGTTGCCATGGCAACCAGAGTTCTACATGGATCAAGTTTATTTTAGCAACTTTGTGAAGGTTGACCCAAGGATCATCCCTGCCAAGTTTAATCAAATTTTGTCCAGTGGTTTCAGATGAGATGTTGTTTAAAGGTTTCTCTATATTCATATAAGGCAAATAAGCCCCGCCCCTGGCGGCCATGTTTTTTTACGGATCGGAATAATTTTAGCAACTTTGGTAGAGGTTGACCCAAGGAAAATCTGTACCAAATTATTTTGAAATCTGGCCAGTAGTTTTGAAGGAGATGATTTTTAAAGTTTTCAAATTATTTTTCTTTTTGTAGCCATGACAACCATAGTTCTATATGGATCAACTTTATTTTAGCAACTTTTGTAGAGCCTCACCCAAGGAACATTCCTGCCAAGTTTCATTAAATTCTGTCCAGCGGCTTCAGAGGAGATGTCGTTTAAAGCAAATTGTTGACGACGGACGACGCACGACGACGGACGCCGGACGAAGGGCGATCACAAAAGCTCACCTTGAGCACTTTGTGCTCAGGTGAGCTAAAAAGACAGGATACAGATAAACAAAAACAACTCTTAAATGAAATAAAACAATTGTCAAATCAGAAGAATGTTAATGAAAATATAACAGAAGAAAAAAATAATGAATTGACTTAAGAGAAAAAAATACCTAGCTGGAAAACTTATAAGGTCTAGAGCAAAGTGGATGTATGAAGGTGAAAAACCATCAAATTATTTCTGTAACTTAGAAAACCGTAATTTTGTTTCAAAGTCAATGAATAAACTATACTCAAAAATTGTAAACTCTTAATTGAACAAAAAGATATAATCAAGGAAATTAAATTTTTTAATTAAAACTGAAAAAGAAAAAGTATCTCTTGGAGAAAACATAACTTATTCTGAAATGCTTGCTTGTTTAAAACAAATGAAAAATGGTTCTTCCCCTGGAAAATTGGATTCACTACATCTTTTTACAAGTTTTTCTGGAAAGATATTGGTGATATTTTAATAAGATATATTAATCATGCATATGTAACAGGAGATATGTCAGTATCCATTAAACAAGGAGTAATTACATATATACCAAAAGTAATAAAGACAAATTATTGTTGAAAAACTGGCGCCCTATTTCATTATTAAATGTTTCATATAAAATGGCATCTACTGTAATTGCAACTTGCATGAAAAAAGTTCTAAACAATATTATAAGCGAAAACCAAAGTGGATTTTTACCTTGGAAGATACATTGGTGACAATATTAGGCTTATATATGATATTTTATCTTTTACGGAAAAAAACAATATACCAGGTATGCTTCTTTTACTTGATTTTGCCACCGCGTTTGACTTTATCTCAAGGAATTTCATGTTTGATACATTGAAGTTGTTTTTTTTTAATTTTGGAGATAAACTAATTAAATGGGTGAAACCTTTTTACACTAATATTGAGTCTTGTGTCATTGCGAATGGCCATCTGTCGGAATGGTTCCTTGTACAACGTGGCTGTCGTCAAGGTGACCCCTTATCTCCATACCTTTTTATCATTTGTGCAGAAATACTACCTTTTCTATTAAAAATAACCCTGATATAACAGGAATTAAAATAAATACAGTGGAGTTTTTAATCTCACAATATGCAGATGATTCTACAATATTGTTGGACGGTTCTGAAATTTCTCTAAGACAGACAATGAAGATCTTAAAATTTTATGCAAATATTTCTGGTTTGTGTCTTAATAGTGATAAAACTAAAGCTCTTTGGATAGGTATAATGCAAAAAAGTAATGTTACTTTATGCCCAGATTTAAGTTGAAATTGGGAGAACAACAATTTTAATTTACTGGGTGTATATTTCTCAATAAATCTTGATAATATTATCCAACTTAACTTTACATCTAAGATAGAAGAAATTAAAATAACTATTTACATGTTTTTCAGAAAGACTATCAACACCAATTGGAAAAATTGTGGTAATAAAAACATTAGCTCTCCCAAAAATTTATCACTTAATACTGAGTTTACCAAACCCATCAGAACAAATGATAAACAGTCTGCAAAATCTTTGTTTTAAGTTTCTATGGAAAGGTGGCCCAGATAAAATAAAGAGAAATTGTATAGTACAACCTTATAATAAAGGAGGATTGAGAATGTTGGACATAAAGAAATTCATAACTGCATTGAAAAGTACTTGGTTAAGAAGGTTAAACACAAAGAATAATAAATACTTAGATTTTATAAATGAAACTATACCTTTCGTGTCAAATTTTACTATTATGGTAATGATTACATAAAGAAAAACTACATTTAGTGCCAAACAAATTCTGGAAAGACGTTTTGCAAAGTCTTATTTTTCTTGACGAGAGTTTGTAGATCAATGGTGATAATTGTCAAAACCTACCACTTTGGCACAACAGGTTATTTAAAATCGGAGGTACAAGTTTTCTTTTTAAAAAAACTATTTTAATAAAGGAATAAGTTTTGTTAAAGACCTTCTCTATAATAACGGTAATCTAATCTTGTTCCATTAACTTTGCAATAAATGGAGAGAAGAAACAAATTTCTTACAGTTTCAAGCATCATAAATTGCTTAAAAATAGCTTTTGTTTTATTAAATATTAACCTTCCATTAAATAAAGTAAATAACCCAATCCGACCACATAACGTAAAAATACTCTGTGTCTCAAGTAAAGGTTGTCGTCAAATATATGAAATTTTACTATGTAAATCAAATATAAATTTAAATTCACAAAACAAATGGGTTACAGACCTTAACTTGCCACAGAATTTTAGTTGGAACTTTATTTATGAGATATCTTTTTATGTAACAAAAGATAATATGCTACAATGGCTACAATATAGAATAAACCATAGAATCCTGGGCACAAACCGACTTTAATGTAGAATGGGTATAAAATATTCTGAAATATGTTCTTTTTGTCAGCTTCACTCAGAAAGTATTCAACATTTATTCTATGATTGCAGTTTTACAGACTCTTTTGGAGATCAATTAAAGCCTAGATAAATACAAATTTTCCAGATATTTTTACTAACTGGTCAAATTGTTATATTATTTTTGGCAATAGAAGACTTCAGATTTCTTCAAATATTGTGACAACACATATTAAGAGCAAATTGAAAAATAAAATGCCTAATATGGACTCTTTTAAATTTCAGATGAAATCATACATATTAAGTGAAAAGTATTATGCTACAAAATTAGGCACATTAAACAAATTTCACACAATCTGGGATGGTTTTGCAGCCCTGTGGAGGACTGACAAGTAATGACACTGTAATTTATATTTTGATTATACATGTATATATAATAATGTATCTATATCAGTTTCAATCTGCTTGCATACCAACCTGTTAGGCACACTAGTGTGCATTACTGTAATTGATCCTGAGAAGGGGCACACGAACACAACCTTCGCTTTTTTTTTTCTTTTTTTTTTTCTTTTCTATCTTATTTTTCTCACTTTTTTGTTTTTTTTTTGTTGTTTTTGTTTTTTAGTTTATAAAAATAGTACATATAATTTTAACACTTACATTAATAAATACAAGAAAATGATGTATTAATGACGATACAATATCTTTATTTATTTTTTTTTCAAGTATGGCCTCAGTACATAAAAATTAATTACATTTAAAGTCAATTTACAAAACACTGAAAGATATACATCTAATTTATCATAAGCTTCTCATGTTTATGTGAATGTAATTTATTTAGTTATTTTATTTAATTTTCCAGTTTGACTACTAGAAGGAAAGTTTGAGCTATATTTCTTGATCTGGCAGACTCGTTTTTTCCCCCAGTCTTCTTAATTATCTATTTTTGCTTATAATGGATATGCAACTTATATTTTAAATTTGTGTTTTAAATTTCTTTCATTATGTCCAAGACAGTAATTATCACATAGGACTTCCAACTTACATCTAGATTTCTGTGTTTTGTTACAAATGTCATACATATCCCTAATTGAATTTTCAAAGAACAATGTCTTTTGATTTCTAAAAATTAAAATTCCTTTGACTGGAATATTCCTGGTTTAATAAATTCTGAGTATTATGAAAGATTTTGACATACGTAGTCAAAGTGACATAACTCTTTTCTATTTAGATAGTTTAAAGAATAATTCTACTTTTTTTCCTTCTTGTCTGTTTGTTTTTTACTTATTTGTTTCTTTAACTTATAATGATTTCATAATCATTGATAAAAACGTTAATGTAAGTATTTGGAAAACGAATTATATGTCTTTTTGTGTGTATATATATACTTGAAAAATAAAAGATAGTTGCAAAAAAACTTCGGAAATAATGTTGTGGCCACAAGTTAAAAAAAAATATCGACCATGTCACCTCTAAAATTCCGTAAGCTTTCGTAGATTTGACTTGAAAGACAGATTCTTGTTTCTTGAGGTTGACTCTAGGCCTTCTTTTAAATCAGGGTTAGATTTAATATCATCCAAGACATGAACTCCTTACTGGGCCCCACAGAGATGACGCAGCAAGCGGAGTCGAGATCATAACTAGGCTTGCCGTAGTCCTGATCAACAGAGTTTTTTGTGTGTTTTTTTTAATCAGGGATAATTATTCTATATTTGTGTATTCCAATGGAAAATTGAAATATCGATACCAAATAAAATGGCTGAGAATGGGGTAAGTTTTGTTTTTTCAAAATCACGACATATGAATTTATCTTACTTGCATTTTCGGATAAACCGAAAAAGACAAGATTTAGAAGTGAAACAACGGTTTACCTATGTGTTAGGTACTGTTTGCATGGACAATGTTATAAAATAGGAACCAAAGTTATTAGTCAAAACAATGGCGAAGGTATGATACCAATACCAAGCTCAAATTTTATACATATGACTTAATATGTCATGGATATACGTTCGTATCTATTATTAATGAAAGTTCCAACACATTGGTTTAAAAACCAATATTTCAATGCATGAAATGATAATCATATGATACTATGGTGTGAAACCAATGCCTTAGCTTATGCGCAGTTTATGAAAATATTAAGGTATGATACCAATACCTTAGCTTATGCGCAGTTTATAAAAATACTCGGTATGATACCAATACCTTAGCACATGCGCAGTTTATGAAAATACTCAGGTATGATACCAATACCTTAGCACATGCGCAGTTTATGAAAATACTCGGGTATGATACCAATACCTTAGCACATGCGCAGTTTATGAAAATACTAAGGTATGATACCAATACCTTAGCTTATGCGCAGTTTATGAAAATACTAAGGTATGATACCAATACCTTAGCTTGCGGTAGGTCGGTGGTTCTACCCGGGTACCTCTGTGTACTCGGGGTCTTCCTCCATCTGTAATTAGCTGGACGTCGCTATATGATTGAAATACTATCGCAGCGACGGTAAACCCAATACATTTAAAAACTCGGGTATGATACCAATACCTTAGCACATGCGCAGTTTATGAAAATACTCAGGTATGATACCAATACCTTAGCATATGCACAGTTCATGAAAATACCCAGGTATGATACCAATACCTAAGCTTATGCAAAATTATAATCCTGGTAATCATGACATTTGAGGTATGATACCAATCCCCTTTTTCAAACCTCAACGCACGCAAAATATGATGGGTAGACATCAATTTGCATAATATAGTTATGGCTTAAAATGAGACCAAATCTCGTTCCAGAAATACTGGCTGAATGCCAGGGCGGAAATGACGAAACAGTAAGAGATACTGCTTCTGCGCCGGTATGAAGGACGCGGTCCCTCTTTGACGAGTTGTCGTGTCCTTCGGTCCATACAGAGTCCGATGTCTCCGTGTTAACGAAGTCCCTGCAAGGTTTGACCCAGACAGTGTCTGCTTTGAAAAAAAGATATGGACTCATTAAAGAGGCGTCGCTCGACTGATGAGGGTCAATGTGGGAAACACCCTAGAGTCAAGGAACCTGAGCCCACAGCCACTTGCTCCAATTCTAGATTAACTACGTCTGACAGTTCTGACTCTGAGCTCGAATTGGATAAGTATTTTTCGAAAGGGGCGAGTGAAGGGGAGAATGATTTCTGGGAAGATATTACGGATTTTTATGAAGATACGACAGGGACGGGCCCCTGTGTGGAAGATTCTCTAGCGCAAATAGCGAACAAATCCCTGCGCGCAAAACCGAAGGATGAGACAAGTAAGGCACTCTTACAAAAATACAAAAGGCCAAAAAATGTCGAAAATCTACAAATCTCGAAGGTAGATGAACAACTTTGGCGCCAATTGCGACCGGAGACGAAAAATTGCGATTATACACTTCAGCAAGTTCAAAAATCCATCTGCACGGCAATAATTCCTACAATGGGAGCAATGGAACTGTTAAAACAGGGAAAGTCAAATCCGGCTTTGAAAGACTGCTTAGGTGATAGTTTCAAGATTCTAACCAGAGCGGTGTCAACTAGCAATACAGCTAGGGCTGAGAAAATTAAGAAAGAATTACTACCACGCTACAAGCCACTTTGCGTCAATGAGCCATCAGCAAAAAAACTGTTTGGTGATAAGCTGTCTGATCAAATCAAACAACTTAAGAAAAGCAGAATAAACCTGACATCATTGATCCAACGCCCTTTTTTAGAGAAACGCGGAGGGGGTGCAGGAAACCAATCACCCTCCACAGAGTCGATTCCGGCACAATGCACTGAAACAACACAAGAGGTTTCCTCAACAACAGCGCTATTGCAAGCAGCAGCGACAAGTTCAAAACAGAGGCGGAAAGCCACTGAAAAAGTAGAAACAGTGAGTAATGTAATAGGCCATGATTGGCGTTTTCTTAAAAATACGCCAAATAATATTCAAGCAGGTAAGACTGCTTTCAATTTAAATACATGGCGAACAATTAACAAAGATAAATGGATTTTAGATACGGTTTCGGGTTACCGTCTAGAATTACCAAAAATTCCGCATCAATTATACGCACCTACCACATATTCTTTTTCCACCGAGGAGAGACAGAAAATCACGAAGGAACTTAAAAGGTTTTTGAGAAACGGTATAATCGAAAGGGCAGAAGGGGACGTTGATAGCGAGTACATTTCTAACATTTTCTCGCGACCTAAGTCGGGTGGAAGTGTTCGTGTTATTCTTTATCTTAAACACTTCAATAACAGCTGCTCGGAAAAGATTCATTTCAAAATGGAATCACTACAGACTGCTATAACCGCAATAAGGAAAAACTGTTATTTTGCATCGGTTGATCTTTCAGACGCATTTTATTCGATTCCAATTCACAAAGCATATCGTAAATACCTAAGATTTATTTTTGATGGAGTGAAGTATCAGTTTACTGCATTGGTAATGGAGTTTTCATGTAGCCCACGTGTGTTTAAAAATTTTGAAGCCTGTATTTGCTTATTTGCGCGCCAAAGGTCATATAAGTTGTGCATACATTGATGATTCTTTGCTGCAAGCAGAAACGTACGAATCGTGCGCCAATAATGTACGGGACACTGTTGAGTTAATGGATAAATTAGGCTTTACTATTAGCCCGACAAAATCGGTTTTGAAACCGTGCAAACAAATAGTTTTTTGGGGGGGGTTCTCTTATGTTCCGAAACAATGACAATTAGATTAACTAAGGAAAGATGTGAAGATATTGTGGACATATGTATATACATGATCAATGTCAAGCGAACTACTATTCGGCGATTTGCAAAACTAGTAGGTATACTTGTCGCCGCGGAACCGGCCGTTCATTATACTTGGTTTTATATTTTTCCTCCTTTCAGTTTGATTTCTCGGATTCTTCAAAAGATAGAAACAGATCATTCGGATGTGGTGCTGGTCGCCCCTTTTTGGCCGACACAGACGTGGTGGCCAGTCCTCGCAAATCTGATTCAAGGACCGTGCATACTTCTGCCAAAACCCGGGTTAATACTCAGTTTACCGCACAATCCGGAGAAAAAAACATCCTCTAGTAAAAATGAAGCTTTGTGTTTTTCCATTATCCGGAGATCGTTGCAAAAGCAAGGAATACCAAAAAACACGCTAGAAACATTATTATCAAATCCTGGAGATCAAGCACTAAGAGACAATACCAGACATATCTTAAAAAATGGATATTTTTCTGCGAGGGGAAAGAGAATCCCACTAAGCCGCATATCGCTACAATAGTGACGTTTTTAACAGATATGCACAATAATGGTGTAGGCTTCTCGGCGGTAGCAATAGCAAGATCAGCCATAGGTTCATTTGTTAGTTTGACCGGCGGTGTGGATATACACACTAATGGCATCATAGCTAGATTTATGAGGGGCCTGTTCAATGAAAGGCCAGCTTTGCCAAGATATAAGTGCATGTGGGATGTTTCCATTGTATTGAAATATCTTGAGAATATGAAAACAAGCACGTTATTGTCATTGTCATGTAAACTGTGTATTTTGTTTTTACTTTTGACAGCACAGAGGTGCATAAACTCTACATGTATTGGAACTGAGTGATGTTCAGATTACCTCGTCAGATTTAATTATTCAGCCTAGTAATGTCCTGAAAAACAGTGGACCAGGAAGACATTTAGATCTAATTACATTAACCCGATATAAAAAGAATAAAAAACTTTGTATTGTTGAGACAATGTCAGACTATCGATTACGAACGGAATCTCTAAGAACTGGCACTCGTTTGATTATATCAACAATAAGTCCATACAAAGCGGTTTCTAAACAGACTATTGGAAGGTGGATCAAACTGGTGATGCAAAAGGCTGGTTGTCTGAAAATTTTAAACCACATAGCACAAGGTCTGCTGCTACGCCAACTGCGAAATCCGAGGGGTGCCTGTCTCGGACATCATTAAGACTGCGGGATGGATTAACGCCCGAACTTTCGCTAAATTTTATAACAGGCCAATTTTATCTTCAAAAAATCCTGTTCAAGCTGCTGTTTTGAATAAGCACAAATAAAGATTCGGATTGATAGGTTTTCTGATTACAAGGATGTTATCCATATTCATTATTAAATTTCAAACAATTCTTGTTTCACGAGTTATCTTTCTCCTACTTACCGATGTTTTGTAGTTTCTTTTCTTATTGCAGAGAATCGTCTCTAAAATCTCTGTGGGGCCCATTAAGGAGTTCATGTGTTGGAGGAAATTTAACGATTAAGCTAGGCTTACCTTCGTAGACGGTTGATCATAATTTCATCCAACACAGAACTCCTTAAGGGCTCACACACACACCCACATCCACCCAATCTTGTTCTATTCTTTGCAATATGAACGCATTTGTCCGTTTCTGTTGAAACGTTCAGTTATGCTCTAAATATATGATCTTGACTGCCGCTTGCTGCATCATCTCTGTGTGAGCCCTTAAGGAGTTCTGTGTTGGATGAAATTATGATCAACCGTCGCCTTCCCTTCTACGAAGGTAAGTCTAGCTTAATCGTTAAATTAGCAGTAATTTTATGGCAATACCACGAAAAGTACACCATATGACGTCTTTCGTACTTCAAGGTGTGTTTTCATTTTCTTAATCAATCTGATTCTGGTATTGCAAATGGTGAAGATGACATCCAAGTATTTGAAGCAGTATGACATTTTAGGTTACCTACTGATGAAAATCGTATAGCAAAAGACATGTATAGAAATGTACGTAAAGGTACGCATTTTACTGGGTCTTGGCCATTAGAAAGATACTGAAAAAAATGTTTGTGATTTACTTTTTCATGGAATTGATCCTCATCAGCATTATGTGATTCCCGTAAAGTTCTAGTTTTATTGTCTAATAATTAAATAACAGTGCAAGAATAAAAGTAGCATTTTCGAGGGGTGTTCAAAAAGTACACAGAAAAGTGTTCACGTTTGTTTATTTAAGATGGCAGATTTATGTAACTGCACTATGATGTATGTTGGTATATTGTTATTTTAATGTGCAAAAGATAGATTTGTACCCCTCTCGTGGAATAAAATATGGTTTCCGTAGAAACGTCATCGCCGTCTTTCCGGCCCAAAATTTAGTCGTTTTGCTGAAAATGGTCTCGAATTATAGCGTTTCAAATGATAAATTTCTACCGTACGCCATTCAAACTAAAAATACGTAGTGCACGGACCTTTTGCTGACTGAAGCAAACATGCGTGTTGAGTTCTGAATGAAATTTCAAAGACCAAAAACTATTAAAATGATTCGTAATCTATAGTGAAATTGCTGCGAGAAAACAGTGATATTCAAATGGTCAAATGGTTTGCGTAGGACAGGGAAACATCTTTGATGACGAGCGCAGCGACCTTCATGTGACGAAGACGTCGTCGCACGACGCCGCCGTCTGAGTGTTGCTTGGCAGATATCGGCGCTTTGCCAACCCTGAAATTATATACAGATCGGACTATGGCATTGGGGGCTGCCTTCAACATAATTTTTTACCAGCTGAATATATATATATATATATATATATATATATATATATATATATATATGCGACATGTATGTGGCTGTTAGCGTTCTTTGAATAGGATTAATTCATTCGTTGTTAATGTGTATGAATGTTGATTTTGACATCGTTTTGAGTTGGGCCGGGTTTCGTTTGATGACGTTACTATTGTGCAAGCCATTCATATGAAATTTTGAAATTTAACTGCTTTTGTATCATATTTTACTTGTCAGAACTTTCAGATATTACCTTCGTGTAATAAAGAAATTTGAATACTTTTCCGCGAACTTTGTGAACACCCCTCGTACAATCATTATTTTAAGAATTTCTTCATTTATGTTTCACATTTTCTACTGTTTCCAGATAGCCTTTTTTCATCAATGGCGAAGAGTGTTAGCCCATCATGTCGTTTTTATGAAAGATAGCGAAATACATCGTAAATAAATAAACACAAAACTGAATCCAAGAGCAACACTTGCCTAAATATTGTCCGAAGTTTACCGTAGATGTAATTAAAACACATTGTCCTATGTTGTTGAGCATCAACGAGTAAAACACACGCAGATCACTTAAATTCAAAAGCAATTGGTGCCCCTAAAATTGTCATAACTTAGGTCAATCTCTAACACAGGAAAGCTTACACAGATATATACCACAGTAACTTAAAAAATAGCCAAGTTAAAGCTAAAAGCGTCATACTTTGGTCACGTGGTAATTCAGTTTGGCAGTAATAGATGGGAGTCGAAGGTAAGTAGTTAAACTGGTAGTCACTGTATCCCGTGTTTACGCGTTGCCGTCACCTCTACACTTACCTTGAGAACCAGCAATACTGTTAAACTACTTCCTTTGCTTAACAAAATTTCGAGAAAATATTAACATTTTTCTCACTTCTAGAGAAAAGTCCAAATTTGAAGATCTGTATGAAGTAGGATAAATGAACAAAGTAAGATAGGGTAACACGATTTGGACAAAATTTATATTTAAGAGTAACCATAATGTACTAATGAAATACAGCAGTATATTTTATTCACACAACCGGACTTCCATTGCAATGGTGACATACAAATGTCCTTACATGTTTGCATGACAATTGTCCTTATTGACTCCGTGTTGATTTAACAGAATTACTTCTATCAGGCAGTCTTTGAAAATAAAGGAGTTGGTGAACAGTATTTACAAAATGTGCGGTTTTAACTGGGGTTGGGTATTTTTCCTATATACGTGTATGACAACATGTATGAAGTCAGAAATAATTAGCAGCTCATACACCAGTGTAAATCAGTAGGTACGTCTTGCGATATTGGAAATATCATCACCTGACGACACAAGCGTCACAGGCAGACTATAAAATGATTACCAGATGCTGAGGGAGGACCAGAAATATTGGTGTAGCTGTTGTGACTTGAAGAACTGCTAGCGTTTCTATGATTATGATGGACGAACTTTCGACGAGCCAAGAAAAGACTGAATTTTCGGGAGAGCTTTTTCTGTTACAAAAACAAGGCAAAAGAACTAAAAGAACCAAAGTTTTCTTGAGAGTGTATAAGCACTGCACTCGGCAGTATGCGGTTCTCTACAAAGACAAGTCATGTGCCTTTCAATTCGGAAATATACGATTGAGGAATTGCATAGCGAGGCCTAGTGAAGATTCAAGTAAGCAGTTTACAATCTGTGATCCTGGTATTGACGACATTGGTTTGCATTTCGAGTCTTTAAATGAGGAGGACTTGGGAACGTGGCTGAGTGTCCTGAAGGTAGCATCAAAGTGCAGCTCCTCGCCAAATGTATCCCCGAAACACGGGAAACTCCTTACAGTCACGACACCTTTTGAATCTGGATCTAGTGGGGAAGAAGGAGCTGACAAGTAACGGAGTTCTGTGATCAAACACAAAGAACATTTTGAAATATGTTTTCATATCAGTGCATTTGTGAAATGTTGCACATGTTTGATTCTTAGAAGCCACTCTCTAGAAATTCACGTTCGGATAAGCTTGCTATCAGAAAATGTTTGAAAACTTCATCCTGAACGTGAACAAGTTGGCACATTAGACTTTACAAAAACTTTCACAGACATGCCTTTGTTATACTTTAGTTAAAGATTTTATATGTATTCGTAAGTATTTGTTAGCATCAAAACAACAACAGATGAAAATACTGTCAATGTGAACAACTTTTGGATGGTTTGATATCGTTATGGACGACAGGGTGACTCGTATTTATACGTGAGGAACTTTGGTCGGTAGATCTACCCGGTCGTCTATGCACCCTGAATCTTTTTCCATTTGTATCTCGCTGGTCGTCGCTATATAAATAAAATACTCAACAATTTATTAAATTCACATTTATTGTTTTGTTTTCTTTGTCTGAGACTGAAGGTCGCTGACCTATCCTGATTTATTTTTATTTGTAGTAAATACATATGCGTTATGTTTCTAAGAATAAATTACATATTAACCTAATTCTGCTAAATGGGTGTAATTAAAATCATAGTTGCTTGATTAGTATCTTAATGAACCGTTTCGATTATTTTCAAGCAAAAACAGTCATATAAACTTCCTCAAAGAGTCGATTTTAAAGTTTTGCATGGTAGTTACCTTTTTTGCACATCATTTTTTTTTTTTTTTTTGAAATCGCACAAACATTTTACAAACGAATTCAGTTATCAACCGATTAAACTAAGGAATTATGTTAAGTCATAAATTTCAGAAACATCGCCTTCTCCGCAAAATGTGCGCGGGGCCTCCGTGGCCGAGAGGGTAAAGTCGCTGACTTTAGCACTCACTCACCGCGTGGGTTCGAATCCCGGTAGGGTCATTCGGATTTTCATGTGAGGAAGCCTTCCAGCTGGCTTGCAGTAGGTCGGTGGTTCTTCCCAGATGCCTCCGTGCATTCGGGGTCTTCCACCACCTGCAATTAGCTGGGCGTCGCTATATGACTGAAATACTGTTGAAGCGACGGTAAATTAAATTAAATTGTGCGATTTATCATGTATCCTATATTACTTAAAAACGTGTATCAAATTTGTTTAATCTGTATCATTATCATACATGTACTATATTTGTTTAATTTATTTGAAGATTGGTCAGTCACATAATTAATTTATCCATGTACAAGTGATAAAACTCAAATCAGTAGAATGTTTGTATAGAGACACCATGTTACGTCCTGTACCATTCGTTTATGCTGTATACTGTCACCAGGATTAAAGAAATAAACTTTAACATCATTCTTCTCGGAAGTTATAGAAATTTATCTTTATACGAGTATATTCTGTAATTCATTGTAAAATGATCATTTACATATTTTTGAAACGCATGCTTTATTTGTATATACTTGATATGTTAATATATGTATATAAAACTAAAATAAAGAATGAAACTAAACAAAATACGACTTTTGTTCACCCAATAAAACCGTTGCGTTCATCACAACGTTACAGCACAGTTGTATTTATTCACTGCGTTTAGAGATCACGGGTGAAGTCACGTAATACGACATCGTCGGAAACCACGGTTTACATTATCATTACTGTATATACAGTCAGCTTGCAAAATTTCGTTTTCATGAATATTAGTTAGCTACTTGCTGACCAATGAAACCGCGCAAAGTGTTTTGAAATATCTTTATTGAAGTTACAAAAGCAAAAGCTGACTTTCAAAATCCGAACAACATTATGTTTCATTGGTCAATTGATCCACAGATCAAATGAAATCAAATGCCACATTAATAACCATGAGTAGGAAGTTTTGCTGATCAAATCCGACGATGGTAATATGTATGCATAGGCTGAATATCGTAAAAAAACGTCTACATAACAATACCAGTCGAACAAGATTGATATGTTGATAATGGAGCTAATGAAAGAGAGCAATATTTTGCGTAATTGGGCGAAAGTACGAAGTCGCGTATTAGAAGGCGAATAATACAACCGAGCGGCGATGCTGTGTATCCACTGATATCTTAACCATTTATAATGAATATAAGTAAAATTATCAAATCTACCAATTTCATTTCAGACTGGTGGTAGTCAAGTATTCTTAAGTATTGGCAAATCAAAGGCAGCCATTTTTGATTTGCCTGATTACCGCAGCCGTATTCACTGCATTTTATAACTCCGCGCACAGTAGCGTATCAATGCAATGCGATTGTGCACACATTAAAATGAGGTCATGACCGCCTTCATCGTCGAATACCCACGGCCGATCGATAGATCATCTAAAGGCCGTGGAATATTACGGCTGGATTTTGTCATTTTAGGGTGTGTCAAATTAAGCCATTCATTGGTCGCATCACGTTTTTAAAACCAATCCTAGAGGCCGTCACAGACGCTGTATTTTTTTATTTATTTATTTATTTATTCATTGTTCATCTGACTTTTAAGCCTCCACGGCGAAGAGTATTGCATTTTTCATTGGCCGATAATCTAATCAATAACTACTATATTGCTTGCTTATTTCCCCATTGCATGATGTCATGTAGTGAAAAACGGAATAAGTCAGCCGGGGTTATCCGACGCAAAACCTTTGCAATTAATGAATTGAACATATAAAACAAATCAAAGTGCTTTAGGTACTGAGAGTCTGCCGGTGGGATTAACAAAAGCGGGTTCAGCTGACTTACTGCTAGTGACTAGTGTTGTTGGAAAAGTGTGGAGTTTCTGTCGTCATATGACCTCTGCCTCTATGGGGGTCAAACCCTGCTTAAACGCTGGAATTAGAATCACCAGTATAGATATATCATTCTGCCTACAGTCTCCTAGCACACTGTGTGCTTATATTATGATTAATGAATTCTGTCCTGATTTATTGATGTCAAGATGCATGAATACGCGTATATGCATTTTGTATCTTCTTGTAATGGACAATATACAAATAAACGGATTATCAAGAGGTAACTAAAACATAAATGAAATAAACAATATTATACCGAAATTGAACCTACTAGGGATAAATCAACATACAAATATACAGAAAATTGTTTTACTACCTCGGTCACGACGATTTACAGAGAGGACGAGGTCATTTTTATATTTTCAGAATGATTTAGGTTTTAAGACGAGATTCATTTGATGTATTTCGATAGTTCAACTGTGATATCCCGAGGACTGGCACAAAAATGAAAATGATTGAAAATGATTGGAGAATCGCTAGGCTTGGAAAACCGAGAAGTTTCTGTCTGTTTCTCCAAGGGTTGAAAATTTACCTCGAGAAAGGTATGAGGCTCGAATATCGCGGCTCGAACCAACACAGCTTTACTTTATACATGTATAGTGTTAATGGGAAGAGAAAAAATGGCAATATTTAGACAATAACATCATTTTTTGTCTTTGACGTTACTTCCTTTTAATCTATATAATGAAGAAAATTTCGTGAGAAAATCTATGTAATAAACGTGTTTCTTCTTCGAAGTCTTCGAAGTAAATGATTTTTCGTTGATTGATATTTTGTAATTATATTATATAGAACTTCACAATATCAATGAAAAATATTCCTCACGTATTTTGATGATTTTCCAGTCAATCAAAGACACCAGCAATTGTTAATATATTGCATCTTAATGATGTCGTTTAAATCTATTAAGCGCCGTGGTCCAGTGGTAACATGCCCGACTGCAAAATGTTATGAGTTCGAACCCCATTAGGGCAATGTTTTTTCATGAATTTCCCAGGCGCAAATTTCTAGTCCAACCAGAAACCGCCGAGAGGTTAAGTACAAGTTTTAAAAATTTGTTTCCCAATCGATGTAAAATAAATCAGTTTGAACTAAAAATAACTGATGTAATGTAAACAAACAAAAAAATATGTTATTGCCTAGTGAACAGGTTTTTTTTTCAGTAGTTATGACGGTAACCATATCCAAGAATACCTGCTAATAACAGTACTAACATTTTAAAAATTCTATATTTCTGAAAAACATCAAAACAGGCAGAAAAACAAATGCCTTTATCAAAATTCAAAAATAACAAATTCAAAATACTCTCAATAAAAATAATTGATATGAAAAAACATACATGTAAATACTTGATGATTTGTGAATACGACCGTACCAAACACTAAATGGTTTATGAAGACTTTAATATATTCCGTTTGTTCGATTCAAGGTATATCTAGCTAAAAACTTATAAAGTGTCTCTGAAATCAACCTGTTAAGAAAATAAGATGGTGATATTGAAAATGATTGTTTGATTGTTGGGTTTTACGTCCCACCGACAGTATTTCAGTCATTTGGAGACGATGTCTACTTGAGACAGATATAGTGCTGCCACACTGCAGTATCACACCGTGGACATGTGGTCACATTATCCTGACACCGGGCCAACCAGTCCTGGAACTACCCTTATATGCTGAGCGCCAAGTACCATTTTTATTACTTTGATATGACGCGGCTTGGGATCGAACACACGACCTCTCACTTTGTGGACCATATGGAAGATTGGTTTATGCCAAATACGTTATCCACTATTATAATAAATAAAGACCTACCTACATACCTGCCTACTTACCTACTTACTTACTTACTTACTGAAAAGGCCATGTCTATTCAAAACCTGTTGAAACTAGCACCGAGAAGTTATAAAATCGCTCCTTATATAAATGAAATGACGTTAATAAAGTGACGTCAATAGCGTTGCCAAGCGACGTCATAATAGCTTAATAGTGTATGTGCAGTGTTGGCAACGCATTTGTTGTTTCTCCTGACCATGTGACGGTTTGTTTGCGATACAAATTAAAGTTTGTGTACGTTTTTCGCTATTTACAATCATTCGTATTTTTTTTATATAAACACGAAAACGAAACTTTGTTAATATAAATAACATACGTGTCTCTCTCGTTTTTTTTTTTTATTAGAAGTTGCGTCTTTTTCAGAGTTGGCGACGGTTTAGCCTATTCAACTTAACGTGATAATTTAAGTAAAGAAATAAATGCATAATATTGTCAGCAAGATTTATTATTTTGTTAATTGTATGGACAAAATTGTGTAAAATATACATGTATATATGTTTATTATACAAAAAAAAAACAAAAAAACAAAGAAAACCTGATTGATACTAAAATCATAGACCCACCATAAGCGTGCGTGACGACCCATATATACGTCTATTTTGGAACTACTGTTTCAAATTATTTAATTGTTAGAACCAGATTGTGAAATAAGCAGAATATTTAAATTTGCAGAATTGATGTTAACACCAAAAGGCATTTGCAAAATATTTACAGTAGAATTTAGATCTCTGACCTGTTTTTTGTTTGTTTGTTTGTTTTTGTTTTGTTGTTGTTGTTGTATATAGATATAATTATTCTACTTTAGAAATAATTATAACTAGAAAACAAGAAAGAAAAGGGGATAAAAAATGAACGACTGTTGATTGTCGTATGTTCGAAACTGGATGGAGGTAAGTTTTAATCCCCAAATACGACTGAGTATTTGTTTCTCTTTCTAGTAGCAAAGTCTAAAAGGAGCTGTGTGTGGTGGGTGCAGACATGGATGTTGTTTACATTCCGTGTGAGTTCGAGACCAAGTACGCGACTAGCAGCGGTGCACGGGTGGCCCTGCTGGGGGACATACCGGAACTTGGGTCCTGGTGTCCCAACAATGCCCTTTTTGCCCGGGAGGAAGGGGAAAGAAAAGTCGTCCGTGTCCTACTGCCTGTTGGGTGTACAGTCTTTCATAAGTGGACATTGATAGACGATGGTATATATAAATAAACATAACTTAACTCTCTCTCTCTCTCTCTCTCTCTCCCTCTCTCGCTGTGAATTACACTTCCGTCTATCATCCAAATTATTCTCTCTCTCTCTCTGTGAATTACACTTCCGTCTATCAACCAAATTATTCTCTCTCTCTCTCTCTCTCTCTCTCTTCTGTGAATTACACTTCCGTCTATCAACCAAATTATTTTCTCTCTCTCCTCTCTCTCTCTCTCTCTCTCTCTGAATTACACATCATTTGGACAATACAATCTTTCAATCAAAGTATTCTCTCTCTCGTTATGTATATGTCTCTCTCGGTTTCTGTCTGTCTTTCTCTCTCACACACACGCGCGTCTCAATAACAAGTGTTCAATTATTTCAGATGGAAACATTGTACACTGGGAGGAAATTCCGAATAAACGATTGACAATCCCGATGTGCGAGCGAATACGCGTTGTGGCCCCCTGGAACGGAATCCCCACTACAAAGTGTAATATCTCTCTCTCTCTCTCTCGTTTTTTTAAACTTGAACTACTTAATGCACCAATTAACACTTTCACGACACATATATCAAATTTTGCTTTTTGGATCTGCATGCAATCTGAATTCAAATAAAAAGTACTCTTTTTTTTCTCATTATTTATTTATATTTGTGAAAACTGTTTACCTAAATATAAAATACTTGATTATGTACTTTATTGAAACATGTGCACCTTTTTTCGCTACGTATACACTACGTACACTGAGCAGTATGTAATATGTATTTTTACATGTACTCGCATCTTCATAAAATTCTGGTACGTATTTCTTCCTACATGCCTCCATGTGGTCACAGTTTGTTTCTGTTGCAGTCGTTACCATGGCACCGAGGAAGGTTTCAGACTCTAAAGAAATGTCAACCCCTTCATCCTCAAGCGAGTTATCGTCACCAAGGTATTATCATCTTCATACCATCTTATTGAAGTAATTACCACATACTACACATATGATGACAGAATAGGAGGGCCGTAATTATTACTCAAATCAAAGGACTGCAAATAATAGTTAGGTATAGGTTAGTTCACAGTTGCCTTTGACTACACGATATAGTCACGAGGTGGCACCATAAAATTGTTACGTCAGCGTTTTGTTAAAATATTCACACATGTGCACGTACTTTCCAAACATGGATGCAACAAGTACATTTCGCGCGTTATCTACCGTCGGCTTATTTCTTTTTAAGATTTCAATCAAGAAACACGGAAATTTAATTTGAGTGATGACTGTTTTTTTTTTATTTATTTATTTATTTGTTTTATTTTTATTAGTTAAAATATCAGTATATAGCAACTGATTGACGTTAAGGAAAGAACGAAATATGTGGATAATAATCGTTTAGAAAAAAAACACTGTCAGCGGAAGATATCAAGGCTAGGAATACCCCTGGAAATATCAAATCAAACGAGTTAATACATGATTCTGAACGTTATACCAATTTCAATTCTTGAACTTACCGAAATCGTAAACATAGGTACTGGTATCGCTCCCTTGCTTGGCGCTCAGCATATAAGGGTAGTTACAGGACTGGTTGGCAGTGTGACAGCACTACATCTGTCTCAAGTAGACATAGTCTCCAAATGACTTAAACCTAATAGACATACAACAAATTATCATCATATTTTAATATTTATTTTAGCATCTTAATTTTCTTATTTTCTTATTTTCTTATTAATCATCACTTACTAAATATTTCCGAAGCTCCTCATTCTTATGGTAATGTGATTATTTAACCCTTTCCCTCATAGAGGAAACCATGAAAAGACCTATGCGAACAGCATAAAACCAGATCAGCCTGCGAGTAACTCGCAGGCTGATCAGGTTTTATGCTGTTCGCTGCTCCTCGGTGGTCTGGAAATGAGGATTTTGTAAGTAAATTTGGTAAGGTTTAACTGTGGTTTTCTGCAGATCAGGCTTTATGTGGTACCTATTGAGTGCGTCAAAATGAGTTTATATGAGGGAAAGGGTTAAGCAACTTTACTCAATGTTTACAAATGAGGTCAACATGCGCCATTGTGGAATTAATGACAAGCGCACCTCGTGTGTAGGGATCAGTGTAGAAAACACTGCCATATATGACTATCACGTAAATAGAGCGGAGCATAATTTGAAATAATGACATGCGCAGTTCGCCGTAAACTCTTAACAGTTAAATCTCAATTAAGTAGACAAGTCTCGCAAATTCTCTAAACAAATTAAATCGACCAGGAATTTGAAATTTCTGGTTCACTGACTGGATAGGAAAAGCGGGCAAACTCTAAGTCTTGATAGAAGCAGAATTGAAAATCACATCTCATTCGATCAAGGCTTTTTATATATTATGCTTTTGAGTGAATTAATGCATTACAGATAAAAAACAAAAAACAAAAAAAAACATCATAATTATTTGATTATTTCCCAGTGAAAATTGTTATAAAAAAAAAATCATTTTTACTCCTTCCAACATAAAATAAAATAAAATTCCACAAATACGGACAAATATCATCTAAATTTTGAAATAAACCTACAACGTATGATTTTTAATTTTACAAAAAAAATAAAGAAATCTCTTTAATGTTTCACAACTTACATGCAATTTCCATTTCACACATCAATGGTGTCTGGAAACAACATTAAATATGTACATCAATACCTTCCTACTCTCTCTCTCTCTCTCTCTCTCTCTCTCTCTCTCTCATACATGTACATGTATCTTACATTCATCTACAGATGTTTGATATGGGGCGGAGCAAGCTCAGTAAACATTGTACTACTTGAAAACTTCGATGTTAAATAAAGTATCTTACAGTAATCAGAGGCATCTAAAATCAGTATCTTATGGAATCTGAATAGTTCCTAAATCTAATGGCTTATCATATAGTATATATTTTGAACTCGCTTCCATTGAAATAAAAACAAAATGCAAGTCAGTTGTGTCTTTCAAATAAAATGTTTGAAAATGTACTTATAAGAACGTAGTGCATTGCCAATTATGTATAAGTTTAAAAGGCCACTGTTGTTGCTTACTTGGATACCTCACACATGTCCATTGTCGACAGATTTCTAATTAGATTTTGTTTTTGAATCGTTTATTCAGATTCTATCATCCAAATCATTGGTTCTTTGCATCTAAAATGATGATTTTAAAGTTTATTTTAATAGTCCGATTCGGACATTGAAGAAAATGACTTAATTTCAGATTTCGTTACGGAATTTGATAATCATAAAACATATTTGCTAAAAATTGAATCCTTGGATAAACCAATAAGTGACTCAGAAATCTTAAAAGCTTTATGTAAATTAGGGAATAACAAGGCTTTTTAGATTGTATTTTATATGAATATTTTAAATTTAGTGCACCTATATTATTGAAACCTCTTAATTTATTTTTCAATATAATACTTGAATAAGAAACTTTTCCTAAGTCGTGGTCAAATGCTGCTATAATACCTATATATAAAAAGGGGGCACATTCATTTCCCAATAATTACTGGGGTATAACCCTAATAAGTTGTTTTGCTAAATTGTTTACAATTGTTATAAACGATAGATTGAAAGACTGGGTATAGGAGTATGATATAATTACGGTGCTCAGTTCGGTTTTAAAAATAATTACAGTACAGTAGACCCAATTTTTATTCTTAACACTCTTATACAAAAGCAACTACAATCAAAAAAGAAATTATATTGTTGTTTTATTGATTTTAGAAAAGCCTACGACTGCATTGACAGGAATCGCCTATGGTATAAGCTAGCTAAACAAGGTGTAGATGGGAAACTTTTAGCCATTTTCAGATCTATGTATGGTGAAGTTAAGATGTGTGTTAAACATTTAGGTTCATTATCAGAAATCACATCGCCGATCCTATTCTCTCTCTTTTTGAATGATAAAGAATCACATATACTTCAAAGTCTAAATGCAGGTATAACAATAGATCAAATCACTATTTATTTATTGTTATTTGCTGATGACACAGCTATTTTATCAGAGACTAAAGACGGCCTGCAAGAATCATTAAATAATGTATATACTTACTGCCGCCAATGGAATTTGTCAGTAAATATCGAAAAAACAAAATTATGGTCTTCAAAAAGGGCGGGAAATGGATTTGAATGAAAGATGGACATATACTATACCAGTGTATGGTTAATTCATTAAACTTAGATGTATATAGTGAAGAACAAAAATTTACACATTTACTTGAAAAATATCCACGGAGAGTGTCAAAATTTTTAACAAAAGCATATTTACATCGAAAATCTATTTTGTTTACATAATTTATATTTATCATCTGTGCCGTTCATTACTATGTTATTTATTTTGTAAATATAAACGGTGACATATAAGCCCATTGGGCCGGGTGTACGTAATATATTATGTTGATCTATTCATATATCTTAATATATATGCATTGTTTGTACACATGTCACGATAATAAATAAACATTTACTTACTTATACTGGACAGGACATAGAGAGAGTAAATTCTTTTTATTATCTTGGGGTTGTGTTTTCAACCGGTGCTTCATTCATGCAAGCTGTAAATAGGCCTTTGTGCAATGAATCTGCTATTAGCCCTTATACGAGAAAATAAGGCCCCTGTGCATATAATGTTTAACCTCTTTGATTCATATGTTATCTCCATACTTAATTACGGGTCAGAGATATTCGGTTTTGGCAAATATGAGGTACTAGAGCGAGTTCAAAAAAGATTTTGTAAATGGATTTTAAATGTGAAGAGAACAACCAATACTTTGTCTTTATATAGTGAGTTAGAGAGATTTCCTCTGTACATAGAGCGGCATATTTAGAATAATTCAATACTTTATTAATTTACATAACGAAAAATACAAAAATTGCCTTATTCAGACATTATTGAATTACCAATATTTAGATCTGGCTAGAAATGACAATGTAGTAAATTGGATCTCAAAGGTACGGTTTTTATTGCAGCAATCATGTTTCGGTGATGTATGGAACTATCCGAACTCTATTAATGTATCTATGTTTGTACCTTTATTTAGGAGAAGGTTACGAGATATCTAAATATCAAATTGGAGGGTGGGAATGGAAAGTTGTTCATCTTTATCTTTATATAGAAATATTAAGAATATTTACGAAATGTCAGATTATATATATAAATTGAGAAACACTAAACATAGAAATATTTTAGCTATGTTGCGCCTTTCATCACATAGATTAAACATAGAATTAGGTAGACATAATAATATAGAAAGACAGGATAGGAAATGTACGCACTGCGATTTAAATGATATCGAAGATGAATTTCACTTTGTAATTAAATGTCCATTGTATAGCGCAATTCGTAATTTATATATTCTTAGATTTTATACAACTAATCAAAGTATAGCAAAATTTCTTCTATTACTTCAAACCAATAATAAGTCCTTGCTAAAGAATTTGGCTTTGTATTGTTTGGAATACAATATTTTCAGTATTAGAGATCGGGGTACAACATAACAGGGAAATATGCATAATGATTATGAAAGTTTATATCCGAAGATGTTATATCCGTGTGTGTGTGTGTGTGATTTAAAGAACCTTAGGCTACCCTATAAAAAGTAGTATATAGCTACTTTTATATGAGTGTATAGATGTATGTGCGTTTAAGTAGGTGTATTTAGGCAGTTATATTCGTATGTATATTGGCTATATGTATTTAAGACAAAATAGTAAAATATCATCAGTTGTTTAAATGATATTTGATTTGTTTATTGTAATGTATGCCATTTTTTTTTTTCTTCGTCTCTTTTTTTTTTGTTCACTCTCACATGAACGGTGTTTTGTGTGTTTTTATGTAAAGTACTATAGCTTTGTAATTCTAAGTAAAATATAAATAAGTATAAAAAAATGTGTATCTCTGAGTGTATGTGTCAAAACATCCAATTTATTACATTTATATCTGTGATGTATGACAGTGAGCTTATGTATGCTTAAGTCCAAATAAAATTTCTGTTCTGTTCTGTTCATAAACTGCTTTAAAAATGAATCGCAAATAATAATAATAATAATACGATTGATAACATAAAAAAGATATTTTAAACAATTTTCATCATCATTTATCATATGTTAGTGACTATAAAACATTTATTTTTCACTTTCGATACCAACAAATTGTATTATATGTAAGAGTGGCATTATTAAATATGTCATTCCCTTAAATAAAGATATTATTATCATTATCCCCCGACGAGGGCGGAGAGATATAGATTTGGCCTAACTGAGTAGATGTGCAGTTCATAGGAACTGTAACTCTTCACTTCATGAATTTGAGTTATTCCTCTTTACCATTTTTCCTGTATATTTTTTGTTTGGGCCATAACTCGTAAAGTATTTGAGATATCAATGTTAAACTTCAAAGGTGCATAGATGTCATTAAGGAGTAATGCAGTGCATAGGTACTTTAATTCTTCGAGTTATTGTGTTTTTTGTTTGTTTTTCTTACTTTATTTTTTTCTTTCGGAAAATAGTTCAAAAATATTTAAGGTATCAACGTTCAACTTTATAATGAATAGATGTGATTGAGTAATGGTGTAGAGTTTGTTTGTTTGTTTGTATTTTTGTTTATTGGGGTTAACGTCCCATCGACAGTATTTCAGTCATTTGGAGACGATGTCTACTTGAAATAGATATAGTGCTGCCACACTGCAGTATCACACCGTGGACATGTGGTCACATTATCCTGACACCGGACCAACCAGTCCTGGAACTACCCTTATATGCTAAGCGCCACGCAAGGGAGCTATAACAGTACCACTTTTCACGACTTTGGTATGTCGCGGCCGGGGATCGAGCACACGACCTCCCGCACCCGAGGCGGACAGTGTAGTGTTTCATCGCTTACTAAATCTGCATAATTCGGTGGGGGATATAAATTCGCCGAATTTTTCCATATTATCATTAATCTCCTTCTTTCTTTCATTCACGCACATGTAATTACAAACGTTTGGCTCGCTCTTAATAAAGGTCACCATACCAACTTTGATAAAATAAAAAAAAAAACGCAAATGATAAGATATTGTTTCCCAAATTCACATGAATTGCTTTTAGGAAAAAAAACTTTAAAGAGAACAGTCTATGCTTTTATTTAGGGAAAAAAAAGTTCCGTTTCTGGTTTCCCGACCGACCCTCTTTTTTAACGACCGACCGAAGTTTTTTTACCTTTCCGCCTTTAAAAATATTTCCCTTTTGTTTCAGGTTAAAAAAATCCCTACCTGCCGACCCTTTTTTTAATATACTGGAGACCATAAACGAAACGGAACTATTTTTTTTTTCCTCGGTTGATATTTTCATTTTATGGAACATTATAAATTGTATATACAGACGATTTTGTTAGAAATCAAAAAGGAATTACGGTCAGAGAAAAACAACTGATGTTATAAAATTAGGTGTACTTTTGAAGCGCCAGAACAGCTGTTGTATCAAGAAATGAAGCACTGTCTTCAAAGTAAGCACTGATGTTTTGGTTAGTTTAAATGAATGTAACTTCTATTACTTTGCAGAATTCATCAGATCTGCCTACCTATAAGATATATGTTGTAGCCTATTCTGCTCCCTATTAGTTGGAGACTGTTGAAGGGGTTGGGGGCGGGTAAACATCCGTTGATGAAGCAAGACAAACGGGGGTAGTTGTTCAGTGGTAGGACATGCGTGTCGGGATCGAAGGGTCCCAGGTTCGAGTTCTGCTATGGACACAGCTAATTCCCTGTATTAAGAAATTTACACTGCATTGTTTCACTTCACCCAGGTGTAAATGGGCTCCTGAGAATGCGGTATAATTCTGTGGGCTGCCATAAGCGCAGTGAAAGGCTCCTCATGGAGATCAATAGATATATATACTAGTAGCCCGATGATCAGGGGTAAAAGCTGTAATGTCGGTGAACGTGTCCACGGCATGAAACTTAGACTGTTAAATGCATTTACTTATTTCCATGCGGACGGACTCTGATACGTTTGGTAAACGACTTTTTTTAATGGATTTGTGAAGTGCTTATTATAGAGTGAGATACCATGAAAAAGAAATTGCATAACGATCGACGCATATTCGTGGTTGAATATGAACGAATAAGAAAAACACGTGATGAGACTGCCACGTGTTGACTGTTGAGGACTATGTTATACGATAACGAAAAGTGAGTAAACAAAATACGTTCTGCCGTGTTTATGCAACCATAAATATTTTCCATCACATGCGTGTCATTAGCGATGGCCAATGTTTGCTCTCTGACAAAAAAGACCTACTGAGCCAAATTATCGCATTAGGGTAACGTTATAAACAAGAATCTGAACGCTGAGAGTGAGAATAGAGTTGAGACTGTTTTGACTTGTTTATGCTCACTACCCGTTTGATGGTGATTTGATACTTAAGGTGGCAGTGGCTGTGTTCGTCTCTGCACACCAAACAACGAGGCCATCTGCGTGGAGGGTGTTTGATACATGTCTTGGCAGATTGGATACCAGGTCATTTATGTAGACCAGAAACAGAGTTGGTGAGATTACCCGCCCTGTGGAAAACCTTCTCATTTTCAGTAGATTGTTTAATAGTGAAAAGTGTTATCTTAGCGTCTTGATATACGTACAAAACTGACCAAAAAAATACAGTTTTATGGTTTTATCTAAATGGTAGAAATTATGAGGAAATTTCCATACTCAAGGTTCGATGTAGGTTAGAATTCATTAATTTTACTACTAAGCGGTTGATCACGTTTGATCGCAAAACAGATATATAATTTAACGAATGGCATAACTATATAGCCTCAGGTTTTTACATTAAATATCAAGAACTGTCTGTAAGACAGCGCGCTTGACTATCTGACGCTTATTAGTTGAGGATGACATCAATAATCATTATAGCTACTAACAAAATTTATGTACCGCAGTAAATTATATGCAAACCTTTGACCAATTACGTGTGTGTGGCGGAGGGGTACCTCTGAGGTTTGAGTGCAGGGAAGACATGTTTAAAGTTTCAATCTTAAACATACAATGGTTTCTGAGTTACAGCTTTAATAGTACCTGTTTTCGCAAATCTTTACCCAAATGTTTTTACTCTGAAAAGGCCGAAAAAATGATATTAAATGCAACTTAAAGTTATCTAACTTGGTTATTTAAGTACGCTTGAGAACTGGAAAGACATTTGTGAAGTTTCAATTCAATATATGACGGACGAACGGATGGACGGTATTCTCGCCAACAAAAGCGTTGCTATGGACAGCTTTCAACTAATTGAGAAGGCCTATTTTAAATAAAGTTCTGCTAGATGAAACCTTGGATATTTGGGTACTTACTCTACACTTCAGTCGTGTTTCACCCGAATATGTTCGCATTTCCGAAGTAGAAAGGGCCGTCGTCGGAAATGCTCGCCAATTACAAAATATTAAAAATTGTTGCGTTTTTAGCGATGAAAAGTCAGCGAAGATCGGATAATGCGAACCATTTAGGTACCTTTACAGTCTCGTAAAATGTCTGGCATTAAAGTTATTACAATCTTTTGATAAATAATGGGCCTTTGATAATTAGATAAAGTGCTCATGATGGAGGCGACTGCTATAGAGGAATCACTTGGTATGATTAAGGCCACTTATGGAATCTGATAGACGGCAGCTAAATAAGGTATGTTGCTTAGTTCAAAAGAACGCTAACATATGTAGATAATTATTAAAATACTTACCTGACTTGACCAGTCTCATTATGTCTGTTATGACGCCCACACGGTATATGGCCATTTCCATGCAAATCCGCCGCAAGGTATCAACATGTCGTATGTACCTGGAAATAAAAGTAAACATCATGTGTTTGTCTCTTATCCAGAAGTAATATTAACGCCAGTATTTAGAATAAAAAATATAGCTGTGAAATAAAATGTGTGAAAAAAAAATCGAAAAAAAATCAGTCCTTTCATTTACATATATAATAGAAGAAACTGAAATGAGAAAACAAATAAATAATGTACAGTGTCTCACCTTGAAAAACACGCACACACACTTCTAAAACAAGCTGATTAGCAGCACTCAATTAGGGTGTAAGATACAATTCCTTGTTGTTGTTTTTTATTTTGCTCAGCCGCCCTTTGATGGTGAAAGATAAACCACTTTTCAAAGAAAGCAACACCTGAAAGCATATCCAATTCTTTGTCAGTGATATCATGTATTCACAGAAATATCTCTCATACACGTTCCTTCCTTCTATCTTTGCCAGCATTACATACCCTCTTAGGGATCTAATGCGTCAATATGTTGAAATACTTTCGAACTCATGTACAGAGGACTTTTTTGTGTCGCCTTAGATCAGATTTTGAACTTTGACCTCGTAATAACCGTGCTTTGACGCTTTAGCGGATGAGCCCAAATTTAGACAGTGCTTGGAAGGAAATGTCTAGTCACGATCTTCTCTGTTTGCTTATACAATATTGTAGCTCAGATGTTGCCCAGTCTGCATGGCAAAGAAATATCCATTGTTTGATATACTATTCAAAGTTCTGTAAAGTAATACTCATTAACTTTATGAGGGGAAGGGTTTAATTTACGAGCAGTCATCAAATGATTTCACTTTCGAAGCATAAGTTTTAATTGTCCACATATATAAATAGGATAAACAAAGGCTTTTTTTATCACTGGATGTGTTATTTACATGGTCTCTTCAATCATTTGATTGTCATTGCTTGATACAATTATATTACTTTCGATATTTCTTTTCGTCTTTTCGTATCAATTTGTAAGGGAATAATTAAGAATGAAACGTACGAATTCATTACAAATGCCGTTGCCGGCGGCAACATCCAAGACTCGAGCTTGGCTTATGTCTTTTTCGGATAGTCCTCGGCGGCTACTTCTGCAATAACGACTGGACCGCTGCATTCCTTCGTCTTCAAACACACCAGAAATAACGTAATATGTAAAATGTATTTATATACATATATCGCAAATATATCACAAGGAAAAAAATCAAAATTGGAGCTAATGCATAGTTCCATGACCCACCTATAAGCATATCTTAACAATAGATTAGTTAGATTTTGTCCCACAAACATGATGTTACCAAAGGAGCACATGTCATTGTTTGTGGCCAAACCTATTTTTATTCAACTAAAAGTTAGGGTCAGGGAACTATCCATTGCATGCAAGGATGAGCCGCACATATATCTCAGGAGCGGATTCGTGTCCGTGTCGCGATAAAACCATAATGGTGGCACCCAGCATAACTGGAACTCTCACCACTATTAAGTCAATTTCTCACTTTGTCAAAGACATCACCTTCCGCCAAGAGATTGACTCTGCAAATTAACAAATACACTGTTTTATATAGGGTGATGTTTTGGGTCTCAGAAAGACACACAGGTATAAGACAGGCGACGCGCGCCATACCATAATACGAACTGTCGGGCGTATAAAAATGAAATTGCATTCCACTTTCTTTGATTTTACAGGTTTTAGAAAAGCGTTTAATTTCATTAACCATGTTACAAATCATTTAAATAAACGTTCCGACAACATTTTCATCATTAAAGGAGAAAATGATTTTTGAAAATATGTCGGGATATATATGGTAATTCTAAAGGGTTTCAATTATTGTTTGAAGTACCTCCCTTTGTTTGGGGAGCAAATGCGTGAAGTTCGACATTTACCGTAGTAGAGGATAGCATTTGACGATATACCCAGTCGTGAATCTTAATCAATCTGCACAGGATTAAAGGTTACTTAAAGGGGTGAAGAGTGGCTCTAAGTCATCGTACTAGTCTCCGATAGTTCTTGAAAGGTGACAAGGCGTTGGGATAGCATCGTTTTTGCTTGAGTGTAACGTTCTATCGACAGAATTTCAATCATTTGGGGAAAGGCAGATAAAGTGCCGCCTAACTGCAAAATCACGCCATAGACAAATGGTATGATACCACACATCTCAAAAACAACGTTTTAATAAGTAAAAACCATACTTTTTTACCGTCTCATATGGCCATGTGGTAAGAGCGTCCGCCTCGGGAGTTTGAGGTCGTGGATTTGATTCCTGGCCGCGACATACCAAAGTACTTAAAAATGGTACTGGTAGCTCCCTGCTTGACGCTCAGTTTATATATAATACAGGGTAGTTTCATGACTGGTTGGCTCGGTGTCAGGATAACGTGACTGGATGTGGTATCATGTCACATGTCTACGGCGCGATACTGCAGTATGGCAGTGTTAAATATGTCCCAAGTATACATACTGCCCGTGAGACTTTAAACCCAACAAACTATAATTTCTTAAACATGGCAGGTGATCGATACCTTTGACCCAAATAGACATGCACTAGCTAACGACATGTATATCTGTATATATTTAGATTGTCAACGACATCAACGCTGTCTCGAAGGTCGCGTGGAAGAGGAGTTCAAGAAAAGGACAACAGTTCGGCACAATCGAAGGTAGGACCACTCCAAGAATCATAGATGAATGTCTCATGTAACCAGTATATACATGTAGCAAGGGGAAAACCTAAGAGTTCTGTAGAGATTTAGGGTATGGGTGTATATTGTATAGCCTTCTCAAAATAAAATTGCGTTCAGTTTCGCGCGTCTTTTCTGTGGTCTGTAGTATGTAAAATGGCATGATTACCTAGTTACGGGTTAATTTAATTAGAGAATAGTTCACATAATTACGATTCCACAGTAAAAATCCACATGTTATCAATTTGATTAAGTGATATGAATGAAACCCTTTTTGTGAAAAAAAAGATAAAAAGTATTAGAAAAAAAAAATAGGAGTAAATTATTTAAACTAACGTTTAAGAGGATTCTTTTGCACGTAGTTTAATGATTTGAGCTCCGGTAGCCTTTCGGATTGGCCACAAAAAATCAACTTCAAGTATAATTACTAATACTCGCTTAATCGGTTCAAGATAGGAAACTTCATCTTTATTTGATAACAAATACTTATGTAGCATGGTAATGCAGAGCTATAGGCTACCTGGGGAAAAAAAGGTTATTGGATGACTAAGAAGTCTGGAGAAAGAAGAAGACAACTGAAAGAACGGATAATTAATACAGTTGGTGCCTAAAATATATAAATTAATACACTCTTATATATTTTCTGAGATACATGTATATGTTTTTATAGTAAGCTCGTTTCGTATGGTGTTTCCTGAGCAATATTTCATCAAAATCACAAATTTATTACCTCGAGTTTTACGACCTATTCACTTCCTGTGGATTGAATGCGGCTCTGTAAATTGGTAGAACGACATTTTTTTCTTGTTGCTTCTGTTGCTGTTGCTGTTGATAGTTTTATTGTGGTCGTTTTGTTCATTCTTTTTAAAGAGATACTTCAATTCTTCTATAAATCAATGTTGTCATTTATGTTGCAGGCATTACAATTTTGTAGTATATCTTGTATACTGATATTGATAACCACATATAAATCAAATGTTTCCATGGTAACATTACAGTGGTTTCCCGGTGGATGGATGACAGCAGGGGCTGTGGGATTGACCGCAGTGGGGCTTTCATTCCTCGTACTTTCCCGAAGTCGAACGCAACCCTAGAGACGCCTTATGTGTTATGACGTCATCAATTGACGCATATAATTAACTGGTTTTTATCCATTATCATTATGTTTGTGTTTGATGGTTGTGATCTCAATAGATTTTGTGTCAATAAAGAATTATCTTTATTTCTCGTTTCAAGTTATCTCTTTGTTATTTTAATGATAAATCTGATATACACGTTAAATCGTTATTTTTAGTTACTATTACATAAAACTATTTTATTGGTTTATTTGTAATAGTAATTTTTCACAGTCCGTTCATTCGTGTTTTTGTTTGTTTGATTTACTGTCAGTATAGGTCAAATGATAAAAAGTATCTGACATGAATTGTCATTTCAAATCAAATTTTACCAAACTCGTTCATGAAAATGTTATTAAGCTCGTCAGAGGCTCGCTTAATAAAAATTTTATGAACTTGTTTATTAGAATTTAATATGAAATAACAACTCATGTCAGATCCTATTTACATACATATGTATAATTATTGTTGCTAAGGAACACGATTGGGCTGATAATGTTATGGTTCCGCTACGTCTTGGACCTCTACCAAGATAACAAAGGTACCCTAATGGAACATTAGAAAATCTTGGTTATCTCCATGAATCCATGAGGTCTGAAATGAACTAGACCATTACAGGGACTTTACCTTAATTTAGTTTCGATTTAGGTACTAACTCTATTTACTCCAGTATATAATACATGTACGAACCACAAAGAAAAATGTCGACAGACAATTTTGAGTGAGTCTGCTTCTCTCAGCAGGATACACGTGCAATAATTTAGGGATATATATAGATTAAGGGAATAATATATTGCGATAATAATCATGGACAAATAGTTGTGTGTATATATAAAAAACATTCGATATTATAAAACGCCTAAGTAGCAAATATTTTCATTTGATATAATGCTTAAGTAGAACGCATTTTATAATATTTAACGCTTGTGTAAAAAAAAAACATTTTAAATATGATATAGATAAAGGAAGTAGTTAAGTATTATATCAGCCTTGAGCAGGAAACCAGAATACCCAGTGAGTTTAATTAAGGGCGATACCTCTCCATCAGAGCCGACATCAATATTAAATGAGTTGTCTTTCTTGTTTTCGTATTACACACACACACACACACACACACACACAACTGTTGATGAAAGTTGTGTTGTTGTTGTTGTTGTTTTTCTTTTGTTGTTGTTATATCATATCAAGTCACCACAAGCGTCTGTTGTTGTTGTTGTTGTTGTTGTTGTTGTTGTTGTTTTGTTTTGGCGGATCTCTTTAGTGATTTATTCATTTTCAAGATGAAATACTGTCTCACTTCCATATCACGTCATATACAAATGGAAAGGTGACACACCAGTCACATTATACTGATACTGTGCTATCCGATTACTAGTTCATTTAAACCTTTATTTATTTTACGTCGATTACGAAACAAATTATCACAACTTATATCAACCACTCTCGATGACTCTGGTGGCGGCGTTTATGGTTATGTATGTATATACAGTCAAACCTGTTCTTAGCGGTCAGTCAAGAGAACAAGAGGAATTGGCCGAATAACAGAGGTGGTCGCTAAATGAAGGTTAAATATATAAGACAATGCTTGTTTGTTTATATCAAAACTGACCGCCACTAAGTACAAGTTGACCGCTTAATTAAGGTCGCTGACTTTAACACTCACTCAGCCCCTCACCGCGTGGGTTCGAATCCCGGCAGGGTCATTCGGATTTTCATGTGAGGAAGCCTCTCAGCTGGCTTGCGGTAGGCTGGTGGTTCTTCCCAGATGCCTCCGTGCATTCGGGGTCTTCCTCCACCTGTAATTAGATGGACGTCGCTAGATGACTGAAATACTGTTGAAGCGACGGTAAACTCAATTAGTCACTTCAAGTCAAGTGATCGCTTAATACAGTCGGCTGCTTATACAGGCTCAACTGTATATGTATTGTAGAAAACTCTCGTGTGTCTGGAGTGGCGACCACGGTACCCTCTGGCGTATATGACTAGCAATCGAACGATTCCTTATTGTGATACAATGGTTTTGATATGTCGCGGCCGTAGATAGATCAGACCAACAACCTCCCGGTTACGAGACACAAGATGTTGATTAATGTACTTGGCTGCCGACTGCACGAACGAAAAAACATTAACTTTTATTGCTCATATCGTACTAACATAACGATACAAGAGCATACAGTCATTATGTGATGACAAAATAAAATAGCCAAACATAGATCACATGACGTGGTTTGCGTATCTCCTTTTTTTACATTAAATTTTTGGATCACCTTGTCTCGGTAATATTTATTAATAAAAAGCAGCAAAAATAGGCTCAAAGATTGTATATATCAACGTCCATTGGTGTATTTATTTATTTATTTATTTATTTATTTTTACTGTATTTTTTTTTCAAAAGAATTTGATTTACAAAAGAATTTAAAACATCAAAAAAATTAAAAATAAAAAATCTAATAGATATACTTCTGAGAAGGTTTTATTGGATTACTGGGGCCAAATCTATCTAATATGCTAATATAAGGTTATTTAAGATTGCTCCATACACTGTAGACATATATTTGGACGAGTACACAGCTTGAAGATCCGCTAGGCGAGTCCAATATGCTGTTTAAGAGTCCAAATATAATCCATGTTACAGGACAATACATGCATCTTTTAAAAATTTTAATAGTTCAGTCAACTCTCTTTACAACAGCGGTGGTTGTTTCAGTGAATTTTGCTGTTATAAAGAAATTGCCGTTGTAAAGAACAGAGACATAGAGGATAATGCACTTTAGTTTTAAAGACCACTGCTGTTATAAAGAGGATGCTGTTATAATGAATGCCGTTGTAAAGAGGTTTTATTTTGGAATTAAAAATCAGAATCAGTCGAAAATAACGGTATTTTGTTATAAGACTTAAATATATATTCAAAGAAACTAATGTAAAGAATATCTTGTTTAAACGATTAGGAATCTTAGAGACATTTTTTTATTTCAAATGCATATGAGAGAAATCTCGACAAATTTGACATTTTGATTCATTTGTGTTTGACATTATTGAACAAAATCAATTAATGTTAGGCCATTTTATATTACCTTAAGTGACCTTTTTTTTTATTTTATACCTATGTTTTTAATAACAAAGTCATTTATATCAGAATCTGACGGTTTTTCAACTTTTTTTTATACAATTATCAATAATAATCTGGTTATAACAGAAGCTTTATCGTAAAGCGTCTGTCGATTCAGCATCTCATTCGGATTTTTTTTTTCAAGCGTTAAAGTAACATGGGATCTGTGAAAAATATACATTGTACAGGATTTTGTAGCGGGTGCGTCCAGATACAAAAAGGGTAATTGTACGGTCACATTATTAAAAAAGGCGTCTAGGTATTAAATTTTTAAAAAAATGCATAAGACTATAGTCAAGAACTGAAATCAATTATTTAAATGACAAACATGGCACGCATGTGCATACATATAGACTAATAGGCTATCATGAACTATTACTTCTTACCACATGTATACCTTGATAGCAGATTAAGTTTACCACATCCAAATGCTATATTAATTGCTGAAAAGTATAATTTTAAACCAGTTTAAATCCATTCATAATTCCTTTATTTGAAAAGAACCGTGTTTATTCCTACGTAATTAAAAAAATATCGTTTTTTTTCCTGGGTGGTGAAAGGGAAATAACAAGTAAGTTGATTACTTTAAATAGTTTTATTGACACTGCCAAAAAATTCAAGTAAACCATGAAATCAAGATACTTGACTATTTCATTTTTTTAAGATTGAAAAGTCTGTCCCTGCCACAGAAGGGCATTTGAAATCATTTCATCGTGTGATAATAAAGTAAAACTTTAAAAACTGCTACTAAATGATGTTTTGATGTTGTTGATGTTTTTGTTCTGTTCCAGGACCACGTTTCTTTGACTAATCTTAACATTTTTAAAAGGAAGAACATCATGTTTAATCCATACATACGCGTATTGGCGCTTTTGACAAACAAAGCGGCCCCTTCATTACAAAGCCCCTTGATGGAACTGTCTAATCAGGGTCTCCTCCATTTGATCGTACTATATTGTAGCTCAGATATTCTCCACCGTCTCCATGACAATGAAAAATCCGTTGTTTCAAATACCATTTAAAGTGAAGTACATTAATAGTAATAAAGTTATAAATATGCACATAAATATTCATGAGGTTAGGGTTAAGAAATGTGGAATGAAGAGAGAAAATCTAGTTTTGGTTGAAATAATGACTTTCATTATTTATTAGACACTATTGCTCGTAAAACGAAAAGAACAACAAATCACCAATTACACTTTGACAATATCCCCAATGATAGGAGTTATTTATTGGAGGGGAACAATAATCATTATTGCTATTCCACTAAATCTCTTCGCTCTGGGCCTAAAAATAAACCCATAAACACTGAAATTATCTTGATTCAACTATGGGCACTGAGGAAACACTCAGAAAATAATAGAAAATAAATTGTTACATTCTTTCAATTGAAATAATAAATGTTAATATGCCGACTGCGCGTGCTTTATGTATCCTCACGTGCGTAAAGCGTTTGTCGTAATTGTTTTCTCTTAAGATGCCGTAAAGAGGCAGCAAAATCTAAGTTTTACAAATTGTTATGTTTACGACCTTCTTACCAGCACTGCGGTAGGTACACCAATGATTCTCCCAACAGTCAGCAGATGGCTCTGCCAATATGAGGCCGCTGCTGTTCAGCTGCTGTGGGAGAGGATGGACATCTAAATTCTAATTTAAAATACTTATGTTAACTTATTACAAACCGTGCGGTACTGTTCGCTCGTCTGACGTCATATATTCGGTATTGCTTTGCTCTCTCCACAGATCTGCGGAGCTGACAAGGAGTCATAACTTAAATATGGGTGATAAATTGACTAATCAAAATTCCAGTTTTAATTAATTGACAATTACATTTACGATACAATTGAGGTTAATTCAATTATTTCATTAATTAGTTAATTAGACTTATTTTATATCAATTAGTCACCACCGGGGTTCGAAAGGCTTACTTACAATTTGAATGTGAAACAGTCTAAAAGATAGGTTCGTATTGATATGTAAAGGACACTGGTAATATTTGAATGGAAGTGCTTGTAGTGTTGTATATCTTATTCATTCTAAAATTCCGGAACCATTTTGTTTTCTGCGTATGAAAAAAGGGCCATTCTCTAGATAGAAATTCTACAATTGTTTTAAGCGAATTCCATTTTGCTGACTGAAAATGAAGGCAGCAGACTGGAAAATTGATTTTTGATTATATGTATGATACTTTATTTACTCTTTAAAACTTTGAATGTTTTATTAATAATTTTTCAGTAGAAATTTGAAATAAATTAAAATTATATTTTAAATATTGATTTAGATATTAATCCATTAGCCTTAAAATTATAATCACTCAAAAATTGTATAACTGCATTTATTCATGATTCTGTGTTAAAACCACATGATGTTTCATCTTGTGATCTGTGATTCAATTAAAGATATGTCTTTTCTGTTAATAACAAAATCCCTTGCGTTGCAACGTAAATACCACGATGGTCTAAATGTATTATTTGAAGGAAAGTATCGTTAAAAACATTATGAAGTAAGTTGATATACATGTATATTTCATTTTAATCAGAAGAAAGAAAAAAAGAGGAAAAAAATTACGTGTGGCCATTTCGATAATCACGAGTTAAATAAAACATGATCTTACACTGAATTCAGATTATATTTTTTTCTCCTTTATCAGTTTGTCCTCTTAAAAATGATAGAATTACCGGTATATCTTGTTTGTATGACACTTAGTTTAAATAACTCAAAACCCTCATTTTGTTTTCGTAATTTTGTCATTCATGCTATGGTTTAACACTTTCCCTCATATAGACTCATATTGACTCATTTTGACGCACTCAATAGGTACCACATAAAGCCTGATCTGCAGAAAACCACAGTTAAACCTTACCAAATTTAATTACAAAATCCTCATTACCAGACCACTGAGGAGCAGCGAACAGCATAAAACTGCGAGTTACTCGCAGGCTGATCTGGTTTTATGCTGTTCGCATTGGTCTTTTCATGGTTTCCTCTATGAGGGAAAGGGTTAACGGATTTTCCCTGACTCTCGTCCAAAAGTTGGATATAAAAAGATGTCTCCTCTAAGATTTATTCAAACCGTAAGTCAAGTGTGGAGGGCGGACCGTGGAATACCTTCGCTCGCTGTTCCAATCAACTCCCCGATAGTATCAGAGTGTCTCGAGTCATCGATTAAGTACTTATGGTGAAATGAATTGGCAGCATTTGTTTCACAGGAGCCTAAAATTCTTAGGAAATAATACCACCTGTATCTGACATTGTTTAAATGCCAATAGAATCATCCTAATTGAATGAACCCCGTCTTTATTAATGAAGACACTGTGTGCGGTACCTTTTTTTTTTTTTTTTTTTTTTAGGTTAGGTGTTCAAATGTATTAATTAAACCAGCAATATCGAATGGATTTTCTTCTCATTCTCTCTGATACCTACCTGTACAGTTAGCATTATCTTACTATTGTTGAGATGCTAGCCAAATGTTGTTGTATTCATTTGTTATTCTAGTGAATCTAGAGATATAACTAGGGCTTCAATGACCGTGTAAGAATTTTGAAATCTACAAATGCAAGCATTGTAAGATACATATATGGTTAATAATATATCAACATGTAACACAATTATGAATATACTCCTTTTAAATGTAAATTGTGTTTTCTTACTGTAATTACTTAGAGGAAATATATAGGTGTAACAAAAAGTACATAATATACCACAAACTATGACAACATAGAGTTTATAGTCTCCAGTTTTCTTTATACTCCACGAACAGTCTCGTGGACTACAAATCCCTCAGTCCCTCACCGAT